>ML677372.1:5447588-5902587 GCA_007922305.1 Dermatemys mawii | reverse complement strand
TTAGCATACCAATTCTTAGAATTCTTAAAAAAAGAATTCTAAGAATTGGTATGCTAATGTACAACCTTTTTTTTTTTTCTTTTTTGCTTTCTGTGTATATAAATACATCTTACTTCTGTTCCATTCTATGCATCCGATGAAATGTGCTATAGCCCACGAAAGCTTATGCTGAAATAAACTGGTTAGTCTCTAAGGTGCTACAAAGTCTTCCTCGTCTTATTTATGGATACAGACTAACACGGCTGCTAATTTTAAACCTTTCCTCACAATGGCTTTTCAGGCATATATAGATATACTACTTGTTATAAGAAATGTAATTTCACTCAAGAGCTGCTTGTCAAACACATTTGCTTAGCTTCTCTAATAAATATTTTCTCAGTAGTTGATCTTTCATTCATATTTTAGACTTTTTTATTGTAACTTTTTTTGTATTTTTGTTATAATTCTGTTATCACATAAGAATCTACCTGTATATATTAAAAAAGCGTCCTATGTTAAAATCACATTTCATAGAGAAACAAAATTGGAAAAACATGACTATCCCTTTTAGTTATTAGAATTTATCAGTCTGGCATTGTTGTACATCGTCAGATTGCTTGGCTCATGCGATGTCAAAAGGCAGACCTAGCTCTGAAGGAAAGAGGAAACAATATTAAAGGAATTAGAAAAATCATAAAGTAGCAAAAAACTCAGCACCTTTCCCCAACTCCCCAAAAGATCAAGAAAAGATTCATCCAACCATAGATTCAAGAATTACATTTGTCTGTCATCTTTCTTCCACTTTTATTAACATAAACTGAAATTTTCCTGTTTTTAAGTTTTGATGTCATATGTTTTGGGTTTTTTTAAACAGATATTTGTACTAAAATGTTACACAGTTAAAAAATAAACATTTTGAATCAGTTATAACCATAAAATTCCAGCTACTTATTTTTTTCTTCTCCAGCATTCATAACATCATCTTTATATTCCTGAAAATGTTCTTTCCTTCCTGATTTCTTTGTCTTGCTTCAGTTGACAAGCATTGGTGATTTTTCTCCATGCTTCCAATTGAGCTAAAATGAACTGGACTAATTTTGTTTACTTACATGTTAGCTGAGCAGTAGCATCGATGATGTCAGCCCCTCTGTCAGGAGTGTGTGTGTGTTTTCAGTTGTGTTAAGTCAATTCAAAGTGGTAGATTTATTTTAAAAGTGTATATTTAGAATTCAGTTTTGAATTTTGAAAATTATAATGGTTTTTGAGTAGGTTAGTCTTTACCCTAAACTACTTAGCAGTATCAAGTTAAAATTTTGGTTAATGAACTAAATTTTGCACTGGTTTCTTATTAGATTCTTATTTTTCTTTAAAAATAAATAAATAAATTCCTCATGGGTTTTGTCCAGTTTTATTCTAAAGCATTTACAGTGGTGAAGGTTGTTTTTTTTTTTAAACAAACAAACAAACCACTCTGTCTGTGCACCCCTAGTTGTCACCTACCCCCCACACAGAGTATCATCAAATAACTACAATCCGTCCTGAAAGAAATCTTGAACCCCTTCTTTTGGCCTTTAAACCACCTCCCAGCTCTCCAAGCTCATCATCAGAAGCAAGTTCCCCACAGACCAGGACACGCCAACTCAAAGCAGCACCAGATCCTGCCAGAACAACAAATGCAAAACCTGCAGACATATTTGATCCACACCGCCAGTAACACATTTTCAAGATCCATGGTTCCTACACATGCCTATCACAACTTGTGGTCTACCTCATACAGTGCACTAAATGCCACAACAACAACAATGTGGGTGAAACCAATCACTACATTCTCAAATGAAGTCACACAGGAAAATGTGAGAAAAAACACCACATTCACTTTGGTCAACACTTTTAACAGATGAGTCTGGGAGCTTAAATTCATAACTTTGCTAGACACTAAACATCATGGTTTTAATAAAGACACAAGACTTATTACAACACTCTGTAGCCATTCCCTCTCCTCCCACCTTTTTGTCCTATGACTACTGGAGTGTTAACGGGACGTTTCACCTTGAATGATTCCTGAGTGTATGTCTACACTGCAATTAAAAACCTGCAGCAGTCCATGCCAGCTGAGTACGGCTTCTGGGGCTCGGGCTAAGGGCTGTTTAATTGCGATGTAGACTTTGGGGCATAGGCTGCAGCCCAGCTCTGGGATCCTCCTACCATGCAAGGTCCTACAGCCCAGACTCCAGCACGAGCCTGACAGCACCGCAGTTAAACAGCCCCTTAGCCCGAGTCCTGTGAGCCCAAGTCAGCTGGCACAGGCAGCCACAGGTTTTTAATTGAAATGTAGACATCCTTACTACCTCTCCCAGACCTGAAGGGAGCGCTCTGTGTAGCTCAAAAGCTTGTAACCTTCCACCAACAGAAGGTGGTCCAATACAATATATTATCTCACTTGTTTTGTCTCTGTTTATCTCTTGTCAGATTACAAGGTTAGATAGTTGTATCAGATTAGACTTGGTCAAAAAGCCCAAGTTTATTCAGAGAAAAAGAAATCTGAGTGATGAACTTTGAAAAAACTTCTCAGTGGATCTGCCCTGTTCAGGACTGTAAGCAAATTTAACTCATATGGAATTTGATACAGAAGACTGATTGACAGAATTGTAAAAAAAAAATAAAAATCTATTAAGTCTTAAGTCAGCATTGTTCCTTATAGTACATAGTCATTAATTTGTCCAATTAAACTTTAAATCTTTATTTCTGTCTCTGTGCTGTTTACATTCCTCAACTATTTGTAGATGCTTAGTATGCCTGCCTTAGTCATCATTTGGGCAAAATATAGATGTTTAATTATTTTAACCTTTCCTTGAAGCAGAGTTGGCCCCAGCACTTCCTATATGTTAGAGCATCACAGGATTCCTTGAACATGCTCAGTGAAGTTCCACAGTTTTCAAAGAGCCCAACTTCCATATAAATGAATTAAGATGAGCAGTCAGAGTCTATACCAGGGGTAGGCAACCTATGGCACAGGTGCCGAAGGCGGCACATGAGCTGATTTTCAGTGGCACTCACACTGCTCAGGTCCTGGCCACCGGTCTGAGGGGCTCTGCATTTTAATTTAATTTTAAATGAAGCTTCTTAAACATTTAAAAAACCTTATTTACTTTACATACAACAAGAGTTTATTTATATATTAAAGACTTATAGAAAGAGACCTTCTAAAAACATTAATGTGTTACTGGCACGCGAAACCTTAAATTAGAGTGAATAAATAAAGACTTGGCACATCCCTTCTGAAAGGTTGCCGACCCCTGATCTATACCATCAGGAAGAGGGTGATTTAATTTGTTTTCTCTGGCCACAGAAAAAGAGAGATTTCTCCCTCAAAATTAGGTGAAGCCTTCATTGCTGTATAGCCCAAGAAACCTTAAGAGTTTCATGTGTCAGAAGCCATTGTGCATTTTGGCTCAGTCAATCCTTAAAAGGTAATGGATTTCAGACACATTCTAGCCTTTGCAGAATTTACCCTGTACTCCCTGTTATTCTGGAAACAAATCTCTTCACTCCACCAAAGTGCATAGGTGTAAAGGTCTTAACCTGATGAACATCTTGTTATTCTTTGAAGAGCTTCCTAGTTTTAAGTTATTTACTTCTTGCATTTTGATGCCTTGTAGCTTTTTGTGTACACACACACCATAAAAGAACATGTACATTCAATGACCAATCCCCAGATTAGGACACAGAATTCTGTTTTGAAACAAGCTGTCATTGTCTCCCAAGGCATACTACCTTTCTATGTGAGGGTGGTAGAGACTGAAAAGCAGCATCATAAACTTCTGTAGTGCTTCCCAATAAACTAAATTGCACTGTGGTAAACTATTTTCAAAACCACAAAGACCTCATCTAGTAAATACACAATGCTGAGATGAGAGGATCATCACTACCGGTTACCCAGGATGTCAGTAGGGTAGAGGAATGCTTTAGAATGATGCTGCTAAAAATAAAACTGTTTTAGTGTGGTTGCAAAATGCAGGAAAGGAATGATGCCAAATATAATTAATCAGTGTTCAACACAGTAAGAAATCATTTCATATTGGACACTGAAATAGTTGAAGTTTTATTATTGAGGCAGTAGAAATCATGTTTTTTAGAAAAGCGAGAATGAATATTAGAGCTGTTGGTAAAATGTTTGTTTGACTGACAAAAAGAAAAAAGAAACTATTTCATTTTCAACCAGAAAGCTTTTGGTTTTCAGCATTTTCAATTTTCAGACAAAATTCTGAAATTTTAAGTAGAAAGTAAACACATTTTACCAAAAAACTGAACTTGAAAAAATTATTTTATATTGAAAAACAGTTTTGATGGAAAACATTTGACCCAGTCTATTCTATGATTTAAACTTCTGTTATGTACTGAAATCTAGTGATTAAACCCACCAGACTTCCAGTGTCTTTAAGGCTCTTTGCTCTGTGAAAAGTTCATTATTAATTGAGCTCCATCTTCCTATATCAGTGTAACAGGATTATTTTGGCGCAGAAGTCTACAAAAAAGATTCTTAATACTACTGTAAAGCTGTTCGACAAAAAAGTTCATACCTATTTCACTGAAGTATTTGAAGTTAAAGCAACGGATTTCCTCCTTTTACAAGGTTTGGCCTATGCTATTTTTTGTGTTTTCTTCTAATATTTAATGAGGCTCCAAAGATATGAATGTCAAATTCAGTGGGCTTTAGGAAGTTAGAAATAATTTACTGTTGTAATTCAACTGTTTAATTTAAAGCAAAAGGTCTATAGCAATGTCTATTTATATGTTTAGAGGTAGCATGCATGAGGCACAGATTATCAGGAATGAAGACGTTCAGCTGAACCTGGGACTAGCTTGCTCAGTTTCCAGGCAAACTCATGAACACAGATGAGCATCAACATCACTACCTAATTAGTAGTCTCTCCTGTTTAGCTTGGAGGAACCAGCAGGCATGCTCTTAAGGCCAGCAGCAGCAGCAGATAGGGCTGCTCAGTGCTTACTACTGTAGCTGCAATCACTCTTGTGCCTGCCTTGTTTCCAACTTCGTTCCAGTCTTGCTCCTTCTTTGTTCCCAGCCTTGTTCTAACCCTGTTCTTGCTGAGCTCCAATCCACTCAGGCCTTGCTCCCCTGCTTAGCTCCTGACTCTGGCTCAGGCCAGTAGGCCTGATCACCCAAGCCCCCTCTGTGGCAGTTTTTATGAGAAATACATCATTGTTTTTCTATAACTATTATTTTGCATTCTGTAGTAAAATGCACCATATTCTAGTCTTAATCTCTTTTTGATGCAGTTGACTGAATTTGTTTTATTTAAATAATGCATATAAAGGTCCTGTAACTGGTATGGGCTACCTACTGTGCACTCCTTTGTGGCATACTGAGGTCTCTGGTTGCATGAGACAGGCAGCCCGTCTCAGTTTCCCCTCTTTGACTGTTCAAATAAAACATTCAATTTCTTGGTAAAAATACTACTACTTGGAGGGTGGGTGTATAAATATAAAATAAACTTCAAATAAAACTCAGTATCCCAAACGAAGTCCATTTGTATGTCCACATCGCACAAAGTTTCTTTTCCTCCTCTGAGGCCTTCCTGCCTTGGCCCTCTGTAGTCCTTTGCCTGCCTGATCAGGGTCACTTTCAGGCATAGGCGCCAACTATGTGGGTGCTCCAGGAGCTGGAGATCCACAGGAAAAAAACAGTGGATACTGAGCTCTCCTGATCAGCTCCTCCTCCTCCTTCCCAACGCCTCCGAACTGCCAGTGGCCCCACTGATCAGCGCTTCCCTTTCCCAGCACCCCCCACCCATCACAATCAGCTGTTCTGCAGCATTCAGGAGGCACCGGGGGGAGGGGCAGGGGCGGGAAGAGACAGGGCGGTGGCAGGAAGAGACGGGGTTGGGAGGAGACAGGGTGGGGGTGGAGAGAAGCAGGGTAGGGAGTGGGGCTTTGGGAGAAGAAGTAGAAGCAGAGCCTGAGGCAAAGTCAAGGGTTGAGCACATTAGAAAGTTGGAGCCTCTGCTTCCAGGTCTCCCTGTCTGGGGCAATGACTTTGGTCTCGTGGTCTTCCCTGCAGGAATGTTACCTCACTCTCTGCAGTCTTTGCCACAGCTTCCTGAGCTTCCCCCTTCACTGCAGCCACCTTCAGGGAATTACCTGACGCAACCTAGGTGTGCCTCTTTAGTAATCAGGAGTTGCTAGCCCCAGGCCTTCCAGCCATTAAAGGGAAGCCACTCTGGTACAGGACCCCAAACAGGTTCCAGCTGAGGACTACAGATGATCTATGGCAAACCCTAAAAAAATTGGCACAGAACTCAAAAAAATCAATAAATATTTGTAAATATTGATAAACATTGCATTTTAATCCTTTTTCATTATAAATGTAAATTGTATATTGTGACTAGCTTATGTTTGTATAATACTTTGAAAATATAAAGTATGATATAAACACTAAGTACTGTTAGTAGTACAGTGAGTTCTTGTCACTGAACGTAAATGTTGATGCTTGTAAACTGCAAAAGGAACTCTGAAAGAAAGAAAATATTTGTAAATAAGGCAATGTAGTCAGAATCATTTCCTCCCGTTATCTTTGTTTTCAAAAGTTCTGTAATTGCTTGACATTTAAATCAGACCAGTCAGTCCTGAGTCATTAAAACAAGGCTCTGTGAGCATTGATACATGTGGCAGTAGACAAAGCAAAATGTAATCCTTTATCTGCTTGATGGGCTTCTGTTTGACACATCCCATTATTTCCTGCCTACGTGTCTGAAAGATGTTCATTGAATTCCTTGTGTGACAGTACTTTATTTTGTTCTATCATGAGTACATAGAGTAGTACAGTGATTTACTATATATTGGATTAAATTTTCTTTGATTTTGGAAACCTCATGTAGTACATTGTAATGTGATGTTCTGAAATATTTTCATTACTACATTAGAATCTTCTTAATAGAGATACCTAGATGGATTCCCTTTTCTCCCTGTTAAATTAACAGAATGATAGTTATAACCACAAACCTTATTTTAATACTAACCATGCAGTTTGCTGAGCCCATCAAGTTGCTGAATAGGCCCAAAGAACAGAGAGAAGGCACTTAATCTCAAAACTATCCTTGAAGGTCAGTTTGAAGTCTAACAGTGTGGAGTCTGGTTATATTCTGGCTATGTCACAGATTTCCTATGTGACCTTGGACATATCAGTCATCCCTCCTGTGCCTTGGTTCTCCCAGCTGGAAAATGAAGATAATACTTATTTCCTCTCAAGACTGTAGTGAGAATACATTCTCTTAATGTTCAAGAGCTTTGGAGTCTTCTGATGGATGGTGTTATGAAAATGCAAAATATTATTTATTGTTATATTTAGTATGGAATAGGGACTGAGCTTGCTTCACCTGCCCAGTGCTAGCAGCTGGGTTCACCATGTGTTGCTGATGCAAAAGAAGCAAACTAAAACCAGAATAAGTCTATGGTAAAGTAGTTCATATGTTTTCTCATTTAGCACAGAAAATAGAAACTTTTTGTTAATATTCTTGAGACAGGTTCCTTCTATGTTTTAATGTGTGTTTTTCACACAACACACACTCAGCCTGTGGAACTCCTTGCCAGAGGATGTTGTGAAAGCCACAACTACAACACAGTTCAAAAAAAAACAACTAGATAAGTTCATGGAGGATAGGTCCATCAATGGCTATTAGCCAGGATGGGTAGGGATGGTGTCCCTAGCCTCTGTTTGCCAGAAGCTGGGAATGGGTGACAAGGGATTAATCACTTGGTAATTATTTGTTCTGTTCATTCCCTCTGGGGCACCTGGCATTGGTCACTATTGGAAGACAGGATACTGGGCTAGATGGACCTTTGGTCTGACCCAATATGGCAATTCTTATGTTCCTACTGTGAGAATGGTCCTGTCTCTTTGCTTTTGTGTGATTTGAAGGCTTCCCTGTTAAGCTGAATTGCCATCCATATTAAGCAGTAATCGTTTTTCAGGCCTGGATCCTACAAGTACTTACAGTGAATATAAAATGCAAATGTAGGCATAAGTGGCACAAGTAAGGTTAAGCGTAGGGTATAGTTCTCTGCACTGAACAGTTTTAAAGCCAGAACTTGCAAATGTGCTAAGTAAACAACTAAGTTACAGAACAGTTTACTGTATAGTCTGTGCAATGCAGTTCTCCATTGAACAGTCATAAAACATGATCAGAAGGATCCTGCAATGTTGCACTAGTAATGAAAGCTGATTTCAATCTATCAGTAAATTTTCTTGCTAGTCAGTATTTGGATCAAATTCTGACTTCAGTTATTGACTATTTGAAAATTAAATGTTAAACAGGGAGAGGATTTTTATTTTTGCAGAAGTTCTCTAAATACATTAATTGAGATTGCTTAAAGATATGAGTTATTGAATAGTAATATTTTGAAACCTTTATGAAAATGGTCACTTATGATTGCTCTAATGATCATTTCTAAAGACAAGAATGATGTGCATCTTTAGAAGACTGAGCAATAGTGGTAAGATTAACATGCAAAAGCCTGTTTTCTCTCTTTTCTGTTCTCTCTCTTATGCTACATCTGTAATAGTATAAATTCCTAATTCCCTTTTGTTTAACAAAAGATAAGAAAAAACAGTAGAAATAAGCAATAAAAACTGTACTTGTTGCTCTATCTTATTTAAAGTGTTGCTGTTTGTTACTAGGAAAAACACTTATGCAGAAGGTAGAAATATAATTCAACAACTGGACTACAATCACAGGGATTGAAATTCACGCTTTCTACATTAAAAATAAAACTGAGTCTTATGTGTCCACTTTCACATACATTCCAATTCATTCTTCCTACTCCCTTTTACGAACATATCTATTTTAATTTTATTTTTAATGTTCTAATGCTCCTATTATTTTAATATCTAGGTGCACAGATATACAGCCAAATGTCAAAATTGGCAACTAAATCAAACCATCTAACTCCCACCCACCTCTCATTTTGATTTATAATGCAATAAAGGTTTTGTTACATTATATACTGATACTCTGAATCTAATTAAAAAGCATATATCACAAAGTGAAACCTCTGATCTTTCTGTCATTTAGAAATGGAAAAGAACAGTCAGGAATTTTTCTAATAAAATATTCTTTATTGTGGCAAAGACTGGGACATATCCCTCAATTAGACTATAAAATATCTTATTTAGAAGATTATGCTATTTGTTCTGGCGAAAAAATTTAGTTGACAAAATTCTTGGGTTTAAGATTTTTAATATCCTTCCTGTGATTTTTCCTGTTATCGTTTACTGTCATGAAAGAGGTTTCAGAGTAACAGCCGTGTTAGTCTGTAACTGCAAAAAAGAATGAGAAGTAGCACCATAGAGGCTAACACATTTATTTGGGCATAAGCTTTCATGGGCTACCGACCACTTTATCAGATGCATATAATGGAACATACAGTAGGGAGATATATATACACATAGAGAACATGAAAAGGAGGAAGTTGCCATACCAACTCTAAGATGGTAATTAATTAAGATTTTTCACACTGAATAAGTAATGTATGATGTAGTATGTTGGATTTTTGTCTAAATGTTTTTTTAAAAAGATATTTCTCCTCCGAGCAAGAGTTATCCAGTAGGATTAGGTGAACTGTATGTCCCACAGTTAGTTTCCTTGATTGTAGGGTAGGTATCATTGGTAGACTTTAATCCCTCCTGTGATTTTCTACTTTTCTTTATTGTGTCTGGGTTAGCAAGAAAAGCACAAATAGTAAATTGGTTCTTTAGTATATTTTCATCCATCAGTTGTGCAGCGAACCCGTGTGCCAGTTCATGAAAAGTTTGAATTATTCATATTAAATTATACATTCTACTTGTAGTACTATTTAAAAATCACTCACTCACTTCCTCTTCACAATATTCAATTTTTTAGTAGTTAAAGAAAGCTCCAGGAATATGAGAGGGCGTGTATGAGGTAATTTTAAAAAGTAATTCAACATGAAACATACAGCAGGCTTTAAATACACAATGAATGGACTTACTGATAAAACTTGCATTCCACAGTTTCCTCTTAATAACTATGGTACATGAATCAGAGAAATGATACATTCAATAATGATTAGTTAATGCTTTTGATCTGGTGAATGAGGTCATCCCAAGAACCATATCTAAACAAAACTAGCTGTGGGACTGCTCATGTGGTATCTTCTGCTATTACTATGCAGACACTCAAATGATCCCATTCTTTTTATAGTGGTTTGCATAGCATTTTACATAAGGCTTCTCACTTCTTAAAATTCATTCAAATAAATTCTGATTAAGATCTATGATTGGGCAGGAGAGTAAGAAATGGGAGTGTGCTTATTAATAGCAATATTAGTATCTCTCCTGTAAAAGACTGTCACACAAGCCAAGAAACATACTTCGCCATTACTTAGAAAACCATTTCTGGGCTCTAGTGATTGACACATTAATCTTATAAGCATGTAAACCAGGTTATTTGAAAACTGGTATAGGACCAATTTTTTGTTCTGAATTTACAGCTAAAATTTTGTCTATTTACTGTTAGCAAGGAAAGTTGGCATAAGCCAATGAAACTTGCATTTGTGGATTGCTGATCTAGAGCTGATATGCATTAAAATGGCTTCTTTTTTTCCTAGCAGGAAAATATTGTCAAGAACTATTCACAATTATTTATGCATCATGGAGTTTAAACAACATTATATCTATTCTATGAAGTGCTAATGAGAGAACATACACAAAATAATAATAGAATATTTAGTACTTATAGAAATTTGCATTTCCAAAAGGCTGTGTGAACAGTAACTAGTTCCTCAAAATATCCCTGTGATGTAGTTTTCCATGTTTTATAGATGTCGAAAAACTCACTTAAGGCTATAAGACAAATCAGTGCCAGAATCGAGTTTAGAACTCAGGATTTCTTGCGGTCAGTGCACTAGACCATGCTGCGCCTCTAGTGTACATTCATCAACAGGGTACTGCTTTTTGAAAATCATAATGAATGTTTGTATTTGTGGTGTCTGGTGATTGACAAAAGTGACAACAGGATTCCTTTTTAAAAAATGAATTGACCAAGTCCAGAGTAGCAACAATAGAGTGTGCGTCTTCATCCTTCTCTTTTAATGATCTCTGTATTAGCTTGGCAAGACTATCTTCCTGGAGTAGTTCATTCTCTGTACCAGCTCACTTCTGAACTTCTCGTGAATAGGCACTCAGCTGTAGAGCAAGAACTGTCCAACAGAAGAAATTATACTAAAATGAGCAGAACTCTGAGCTTGCAGCCTGTCACTGCTCCAGCATGTACAACAAGAATGATGAATTTAATTTAAAGCACAATAAGGTAACAGTTGTACTATTTAATATCCTCACTGTAGATTTCAAGATGGTGATAAGAATCAGAGGGGTAGCCATGTTAGTCTGGAATTGCAGAAGTGACAGAGAGTCCTGTGGCACCTTAAAGACTAACTAAAGTATTAGAGCATAAGCTTTCGTGGGCTAAGATGATTATAAGTGTCTTTCTATTGTGAATAAAAAGAAAAACAGTTTGTCACTAAGAAAGAACAACTTCCTCTCCAGAATTCAGTTTTAATATATCATCTCAGCAAACAAAATAATTATCAGTCACATTAATTAATTCATCCTTAATTTCTTCTTCCAAAGATACTTGATGTAGCCTTTTCCAGCAAAATATTAGCTATGTTAAGAGAGCTTGGTGCATGGTGTGTGGAAATCTGGCATGACGGAAACTATCATTCTTCAAAATATGACAGTTATGTACCTGGTCTTATCTATGAGAATGTGACTGGTGCTGACTACTAAAAGCTGATCAAGAAAAAAGGCAATAGAAATGAGACTCCTGTGATGAGTCAGTAAGTACATAGGCTTGACTGGATTCATGACCCTGACATTCCAGTTGAATTAGTACTTGAAATGTTGATTCTGTATACTGAGTGATTCCAGCTCAGACTGTTAGGAACGTATGCATGAATCACAAGGCTTTTCACAGACTATTGAAAATAAATGTAAAACCAAAAATGTCTGACACTGCCCAAAAGCAGTCCTAATCAGACTGGATGCCTATTTTTTATTATATCTGTCTGCTCACGGTTTGGGTCATTGACACTGAGAAACCCAAGGTGATTGAGGGAGCATCACTACTGGTGTCACTCCCTTGTTGGAGTCACATCTTGTTTTGCTATAGTGATATAATTTTTATATTTTCTTGAATCTGTTTTGTAGCCATTATGTTCAAATTCCCTCTTAGAGGAAGCAGCTAAAATACAAACACAATCACTGCATTGACAGACAACCACCCTTTTCACCAGATGTGAATGAGCTAACCGTATGTACATGACTTAGTTTGACAGGAAGAAGTAACAGTTTTTGGTTTAATTAAGTGAGCGATCTTAAATTATCTCTTTTCCTTCCTCCTACTCCAGCACTTCCAGTTATTTCCTGATATACTTTAGGGGAAAACTTTAGCAAGTTTAGGGAGGAGCTGTTTTAAAAAACAGATGTATGCTTCCTGAAAGACAACATTAAAAGCTGCCATGAGGAGGGAAAAGAAGTCTGTACCCTTTAAGGAGATGGGTGCATGACATAAGAAACAATGGGTGTATCTACACAGAATGTAATCTTAAGAAAAATATAAATATTTTGCAAAAGTCAAACCAGAAATCTTAAAAACTAAAAAGCAAATAGATATATTTTTTCATAGGAGAGTATCTCTCTATTATTTTGAATATTCTACTTAACTCCCATTAAAATGGTAAGATTTTTTGTTTTCTTTCAGGCTTAGCAGGTAGTTAAATTATTTCCACTGGTACCAGACCCCAGGCAGGTATGCTGTTCGTTGGTGTCTAGAAGAAATATGGAATAGTATGAAGTCTAAATCATTTTTCTATAGTTACCTTTAACTTTCAAAGACTTTTGACCTCTAGACATGTATTTTAGCCATTTAAAATGTGCTAGCAGAGGTATTTATAGCAATAAATACATATGGCCAGGATCAGAAAATTACACTGAAATTTTTCAATTTGGACTTTAGCCTTAGCAGATGAATATTAAAACATCACACAATATATCCAATACTGTTTTTGTCACAGTTAGCTAGGATTTTTGCTTCCTCTTTTCAAATTCCTGGATGTTGCTAATTTTTATGAAATTCTTGTCTTTTGAGTGGCTCATTGAAAACTTACAGTTTCTACTGAAATGACCTGGATGTAACCCACTAATTTAAAGCTTTTGATCACTACATGTCAAAGTGGCATCAGGTGGTATTTAACTACGGGGTGGGTAGGGAAATGAGTTCTGTTGATTTCCCAGTTCTGATTTTCTCCTTTTGGTGGGAACATGCCTTTCTCACAGTTAATCACAAACTGAGTTTCTCACAATTACTATGAACTGAAAAAAACCCAACTCAGATCAATTAGCACTATAGAAGGGAAACAGTACAACAACAAATCCCCCCCACATACACACTTTATAACAGTCTGGACACTGAAATATAGAATTAATACCCAAAACTGACACATTTATCACTTTATCTTATGATGGACCCTCAGTGTATCTCTAATTGAAATATGTTAGAAGGCAGATTGATTTAGTTAGAAGAATTTGCAGCTAAAACATTGATATCTGCGTCATTGAGAGAGATGGAAAAAGGTCATCATAAAATAAGTTGTATAGAAAAAGTATGGATTTGCTTTTAATTTAAATAGTTGTAAAAATATTTTATTTTTGAAAACAATCTCGGGGAAATGGTGTGCAAGGCAGTATATATAGTGTGATGGAGTCAGACCAGAAGGATATAGGAGAGTGCTGGAAGGCAGGTATATTAGTCTCAGGATGTGCAGGTCCCTGTTCCCTGGATAGCCAAACAAAGGCTACTCCAGACCAATCAAGACACCTGGGGCCAATTAAGAACTTTCTAGAAAGGAGTAGAAACAGCTAGCCTAATTGGGACACCTGAAGCCAATCACTGACTGGCTGAAACCAGATAAAAACCTCCCAGTTAGTCAGGTGGGCTGTGGGTGTCAGGAGCTGTGGAAGGAGATTGTGCTGTTGGTGAGACTGAGTGGTGGACAACGTATCATCCAGAAGGAAGGAGGCCCTGAGGTAAGGGTGAAGTGGAGTTTGAAGAAACAGGGACTGCTGTGGGGAAGTAGCCCAGGGAATTGTATTGTGTTTTGTGCCTAAAAGGTCAGCCATCTTAGCTGATACTATTAGGGTCCCTGGGCTGGAGCCTGGAGTAGAGGGTGGGCCCGGGCTCCCCCGCCTTTTTCCACCTTCCATACTGGCCTGTGATGAAGGTAACTCACTAGGTGGTGACTCTTGCCAATTATACTGAGAAAGGGAGGTCACTCTGGTGCCTAGATGAGTTTCTGAGGCCCCTAAATCTGCCAGGAAGTGCAGGACCCACAAGTACAAACATGGAGCTTTGTCACAATAGTTAGACATATTTATAATGTAAATATTTAAATGAACAACAATAAAAAGAATGCAAAGGTTATGCTAAATACAGTGGGGTGAAATGACTGCACTGTACTGCTGGAAGGCCTAAGATTAAAGTGGATCTGTTGCTTAGTGATCATCTTTTCCATATGTTCTAGTAATATCAGACAGGTGATTTAGTTTCATAGAGATCAGGGGGATTGCTCATGTTCACAAAGGCCTTTGTACCTTCTTATTTCAGCTGTTTGGCTTATTCCTATGATGTGGTTAATATATCCTGCAAAGTAACATTTTAATACACATCTGTTGTTAGATAACACACAGTAAAATAAATGTAGCTTCCTGAGCTAACAAAGCACACAAGTTCTTAGCAGGATAAATTTGAAAGAATTTTGGGGGATATATTTCTTTAGTTCTGACAGAGGTGGCTGAGTGCCAGATTTTATTCATTAAAGAGAAAGCAGTAATGATCAGAGGCAACCAGTCTTTACACAGTAGTACTAAAACAAAGTTACCAGATTTCTGTGAGTATTGTGTAACAAGATACCTGCTTTTCAATTCCAGATTTTAAGTAGATTTCATTCTCCACTATAAAGCTATCCTTCAGTCATGCACCTCTTATGTAAACACCATGGCTGGGATTTTCAGAGAGGTCTAGGGGAATTATATACCCAATTCTCATTGTCTTTCAATGGCAATGAGGTGTCTATCTTAGGCCCCTTTAGAAATTCCAGACTACCTGCTTCACTCCATGTTATGTTATAATTTAAGGTGCTATGAAGATTGTGAACTGATTTCAGAGAGTTCACAGATAAGTCTGAAAACATTTATGTCAGACAGTGGGTTCTAAAGAGTACCTAAAGGTCAGTGATCATTCTTATACATTGCCATGCATGCTTGTGTCCACATGCTCTCCCTTGCTCTCTCTTCTTCCTTTTCTTTAGCACATTGCTTACTTTTTCCTTATGATATGTGGAATGCTACAAGTATATTATGGGCATCTGAATGGTATCAAATCTCCACCCAATAAGTATCACTGCAGGTACAAATAAAGGCAATGTCATTATTATCAGGAAACTGTAACCCGCAGCCAAAGAAATATCATATTTTCATTCTTGCTTGTCCTTTTATCTCCCTCTCTCTGCTTCATGCTTCTTTGTATGATAGAAACTTTTCTCCTTCATCCTATAGCAGCAGTGTAGATAGGAATGAAATGATGAAAAAGCTTCCATTGACATCAGTGGCAGTTGATTAGATCCTTAATTTTTCCTGGTATCAAACACATGAAACTGGACTATATTGGAACAGTTCAAATCACAGTTAACGCTGGTGCAACTCATCTCTACTACAGGTAAAATCCTGTTCTCACTGAAGTTAATGGCAAAATTTTCATTGACTTCAATGAGGCCAAGATTTCAGTATAGATGTTTGCACCATTGCAGCCATACAAAGTGTAGCTGAGCTGGTGGCTGAAATTCACATTTTAGACAAAACTTAAATCCTAGATTTATCCTAGACTGGAAATGGAAATACTTCAAGAAACTATTTGGACAGTGACTGAGTTAAAGCCACATAATATAGGACATCTTAAAAGACAGCTTGACATATTAATTACTAATCAAAATCACCCCAAAAAGGATTTTGCTTGCTATCTGCACTCCTGCCAATTAAGCACATTTTTTTTATATGTTAGAAATGCCTTTTAAACGTAGTTCCAATGTACATTAGCCTTTAGCATGTTATGTAATCCATAAACTCTGAAGGATACATCATGGCTCTGCATTATTTTTGGCCATGTCATTAGCATTTAAGCACAATTAATTAATGAACTCTTACTTTAGTTTTCATAATTCTTTTGAAGCATTGTTATAAGTCCATTGATAATTTCCCTCAATAAGGTGCTCAAAAGCCTTACTGACTAGCACACATCAGGCAGACATTTTTTAGATACCTTTCTAAAGAACATGGTATAATTCAATAATTCAATAGGGGAATATTTGGAGCATATTTGTTTTCAGAATGGAAATGAATGTGCCATCTATT
This sequence comes from Dermatemys mawii, assembly GCA_007922305.1. Taxonomy (NCBI): domain Eukaryota; kingdom Metazoa; phylum Chordata; order Testudines; family Dermatemydidae; genus Dermatemys; species Dermatemys mawii. Next base: position 5,886,107 of record ML677372.1, on the reverse strand, counting down.
ACCAAAGATGTGTTATGACATGCAGAATTCAGGCATAAGAATTTGTTTAACACTAGAATAGCATGTTTCCAAGAATTCTATGCCTGTATTCTTGGAATAAAAACGACTTTTTTAACCAGGTGAGAAAGTGATTCTAACTTCCACAAATCAAGGTATTCTGCTACTAGGACATACCTACTGTTTAACCCTGATCATGAAAGCAAGAGAATTCATGGCTTTTGGTTCATTTTTAAGTTTTTTCAATTTCTCTCACTCTTCCCTGCAGCCATTTACTAAGATCCATCACATTTACTTACCTACATTACAGTGATTCTTCTTCAAGAGATGGGTGCTCAGGGACTTCTGGGTGCTCAGGGACTTCTGGTCAAGGTGCATCCAGTGCCTTCGATTGGAGATTTCTACAGTAGTACCCCTGCGGGCTGCGCACGCTCTGTGCCTGTCTCTCAAGCTGTCGGTGTTTGAACAGTTGTGCATGCATAGCCTGGGTTCATTCTCTACCGTCCCCAGCTACAGACAGAGTTCAGCAGTGCTCTCTGAGATTAGCTAGTTAGTTTGTTTCTCAGTTTAGTTAAATAGTTTTAGACATTAGAGTTACTACTTAGATAAGTTACATTAACTGTTACATTTATTTCTTTTAAAAAACAAACAAACAAACAGATACCTCTGTGGTTTCGGACATGTCTGGCTCCCCAGGCTTCAAGAGATGCACCTCCTGTAAGGATGCCATCCCCATCTCACACAGACATTCACAGTGTGTGCACTGTTTGGGGGAGTCTCATGTACCCCCAAAATGCGTCCACTGAAACAACTTGAAAGCATGGAGCCGCAAGGACAGGAAGCTCAGGCTTAAAATGCTACTCCTAGAAAACTCCCTCAGACCTGCATCTAACCCTGGCCAGCAAACCTCTGTGACACTGTAGTGGGGCGGCTGCCCCACTCCAGGTAAAAAGGGGTTAAAACAGCCCTGGGAAGGGCTGTAACTGAGGGCAAGCAGCTCTCAGGCTGATTGAGAAAGCCGGTTCAGCTGGGGGCAAGGTGGAAATAGTGGGTGAGGGTTCCCCAGGGAGGGGGGACCCAGAGCTAGACTGTGGGGTTACTGCAGGGGTGCAGCACCCCAGGGAAGAGGGCACCGAGGTCCAAGGAGGGACATGGGGCCAGTGGCAAGCAGGACTACGGCCTGCAGAGGGCGCTCCAGAGGCTGGACGAGCTAATTCCCTGGACGACCAGCGGGAGGCACCGCAGGGTGAGTCACCGCTCTGCTACAGACACCCTCCAGAGGTAAAGAAAAAACAAAAAAATGGCCAGCTTCCTCTCCCCTCAGGAGCCATTCCTCAGGGAAAAAACTAAAACCGGCTCTCTTGTCTCTGGTAACTGCCACTCTGCGACTCAGCTCCTTTCATGTGGCAGACACCTCAGGCACCGACTGTGAGTCAGCTGCCTCACAACACGGTACTGAGGCTCAGGGCTTCCAATTACCCACCTCTTTCAGCTCTCTCTCAGCCACTTCTGTCACTACGTGCCGAGAGCTGCTACGGTGCCGACAGTACAAATGGCGGCTGTGGCACCATCTTTTGATCCTGTGGTGCTGCTTCTACAGTCGCCGTTCTCAGCACCGAACCTCCTGATGTCTCCAGCCCCCTTTGAAGCGCCTACCTCAGGGGCTCCTACTCCCAGCTTGCACACCCGGGACACCCTTCAGTGCACCAGCGGATGCCACAGCATACTCTGTCTCAACCAGTTACACCGGCACTGACTCCTGGTCAGTCAGCACCACTGCTGTTTTTACAACCAGAGGAATTAAGAGTGTCTAATGCTCCTGACTCTCCTCGGCATTAGAGTCTATGACTGAGACCTTTAGCACCCTACCTTCAGTACTCCCCTACCACCTCAAGCCCCTCCAATTAAGTGTGGGAGGAGGAAGAGGAATATGATGATCAGATGTTTTCCTCTCAGTACTCTCCTCAGATTCAGTTACCTACAACTGGGAGACACACTACAGCATGATCTCCATACACTCTAGGCTATCCACACTGGTATGCCAATTCTTGGATGGGATCACCTATGGCTGTCTCTCCTGGCAATAGCCATACTGGGGTCCATGGACCTACATCACACTCAGGTCTTCCATGGGCTGCCCAAAGGAAAGCTGTCAGACCCTCTCCACTGCTTGCTTACTCAGATCCAGATAAGACTTGAAGTGGCCGCCTAGAGAGGACACTGCCCCACACACCTTATGGCTTGCTTCTTCCTCCTGTCTGAAGGAGATACAGAATACAGTTGAAGAGCTCCCTTTCGATGGAGAGAAGCTCTTCTCCTCTACAACCAGTGAGGTCCTTCACTCCATGAAGGACTCCTGTGCCACACTCTGATCCTTAAGCACCCAAATGCCTGCCCTAAAGAAGAGATAATGTAGATATCAGCCATACCAACAAACACGTTACCATACCTTTGCGCAACATCCACCTCTCAGACATGATACGCAACAACGACATAGGCCCAGGAACCAATGACGTCACCCTTCGCAAACAATGGCAACCCACCCTCCTAACCCAAATAAACAAATTTAAAGTCTTACTCAAGAGTATAGAAAACCTCGCATCCCCTCCAGCGCCAACTCCAACCAACTTTTTATTATTTTTTTTGGACACCGTTTGTGTCTGTTCCTGGCTAACTGGGAAACCATCAGTGTGGACAGATGGGTCCTGGAAATTATCAGATTGGGTTATGCCATCCCCTTCCTTCCTTACCTCCTCCGACCCCCCACTCATCCGTCTTCGGGGACCCCCTCACGAACAATTGCTCTGTCAGGAGATACAACATCTCATACATCTCGTTGCAATTGAGGAGGTACTCCCTCAACACAGAGGGAAAAGGTTTTACTCCCACTACTTCTTCACAAAAAATAAAAATGGCGGTTGGCGCCCTATCCTCTATCTTTGACACTTGACCGAGTTCATCAAGAATCAGAAATTCTGGATGGTTTATGATTAGCAGCCGTGTTAGTCTGTATCCGTAAATAAGACGAGGAAGACTTTGTAGCACCTTAGAGACTAACCAGTTTATTTCAGGGTATGCTTTCATGGGCAATAGCCCACTTCATCAGATGCATAGAATGGAACAGAAGTAAGATGCATTTATACACATTCTGGATGTAATATTTGTATAAATTCTGGATGGTTACTCTCCCAATGATAATTCTGATGCTGGAGCAAGGAGATTGGTTTTCAACCCTCGACCTCCAAGATGCATATTTCCATGTTTCTATCCACCCTGCCCATTGATGTTTTCTGTGGAAGTGCAACACTACCAAAACAGAGTCCTCCCATTTGGCCTGCACCGCAGCACATGTCTTCTCCAAGGTGCTAGCAGTTGTCATAGCACATCTCAGGAAAAAAGAGGAATCCTCATTTCCTTACCTGGACAATTGTGTCCTCAAGTCTCCCACTCAGTCACAACAACCATTTAACTCTTGCAGCCCTTCACTGCTTCCACACCTTGAGCCTGCAAATAAATAAAAACAAATCTTCCTTACAACCTACCCAACAAATGTCATCAGCGTCCATCTCGATTTCACGACCAGTCTTGCATCTCTCCCCTAGGACAGATTCCACACAATGGGCATCCTTATTATCCAAATACGTGCCAGTCCGCAGACTACAGTCCGAGACTCCCTACAGCTCGTCACAAATGTCCGCTTGCACATTTGTGGTTGCAAATGCTCGCCTGTACATGCGATGCTTTCAGGATTGGCTAGCCATGGTATACAAACCAAACAAGTAAAGGCGAAACAGGTTATTAACTATGCCCCAGAAAGTCAAGGACTCATGTCTCTGGTGGACCTTTCCTATCAACCTCTGCACTGGAATTCCCTTCCAACAAGATCCCCCTTCAATTACCGTCACCAGAGATGCATCCCTCACAAGATGAGGAGCACACATCGGCCACCTCACCACTCAGAGTCTCTAGGCCACCTCAGAAACCAAACTTCACATAAATTTGCTAGAGCTCCAGGCCGTATGCAATTTCTGCGTCCATTTCCTTCCCATCATCCAAAACAGCTGAATTTGAATCATGACCAGCAACATCGCATGCATGTTTTATGTCAACAGACGTGTGAGGCTCGTCACATTCCCTCTGCACAGAGTTGGTAAAACTTTGGAACTGGTGCCTTCAACACAATATCCATATCTCCGCCTCATACCTGCCATGTTCTCAGAATACCACTGCAGACGAGCTCAGCTGATCGTTCCCCATACACAAGTGGGAACTCAATGACACCATTCTTTCCAACATTTTCGAGACCTAGGGTTATCCCCAACTGGATCTATTTGCCACAGCAACAAACAAAAAAATGCCCAACCTTCTACTCCAGAGCAGGCCTGTGGAAACACCCACAGGGAGATGCCTTTATGCTCCGTTGGACTGAAACTCTCATATATGCGTTCCCACCAATACCTCTATTGCATCGAGTAATTCAGAGGATACAAACAGACAGAGCCAACATCATTCTCATTGCCTCAGCAAGGCCCAGACAATTGTGGTACTCCTTCCACCTCCGCATGTTGGTCAAGCCACCCATTCCCCTTCCCCTACTCTGCAACCTCCTATCACAATGCAGGAGACAACTATTTCATCCCAATGTACAACGTCTCCACCTGAGGGCCTGGCTGATCAATGGTTCTCTAATGCACTGTCTTGATACACAGCAGAACACACAACATGCGCATTACCTATCTGCATAAATGGAAATGCTTCGCATCTTGGTGCTCTGACAAGCAGACCGTTCCAGTTTCTGCTTCACTCCCATTGATACTGGACTACCTGTTACACCTTAAAACATCTGGCCTCTTTACGAGCTCACTTAAGGTCCTCCTCGCAGCAATCACAGCCTTCCACCATAAGATTGACAATGTAACTGTCTTTGTCCATCCAATCACCAAAAGGTTCCTGACGTTATACCCAGACCTGAAACTGCCTGCTGCACCTTGAGATTAACATTTAGACCTCAAAGCCCTGATGCATCTCAACGGCCTGATGCACTTTTGAACCAATGGCTACCCGCTCCTATCTCCACCTATCCATGAAGACTGCCTTTCTTATACCAATCACGTCTGCCAGACGAGTAGGTGAAATGGTTGCATTTATGGCAAACCCTTCATATTCCATGTTCTTCCTTGATAAGGTAACAGTACGCACATGTCCAAGGTTCTTACCTAAGATACACTCTTCCTTTCACCTCAGTGAACCTATACACCTCCCAACATTTTTCCCAAAACCTCACACTAATGCCTTTGAAACAACAGTGCACACTCTTGATATTTGCAGAGTATTATCCTTTTACTTGGATAGAACAAAACTGTTTAGGAAACCTCCCAGACTTTTTGTTTCTACTACTCCGTGCTCACAAGAAAATGCTATCTCTACACAGAGACTTTCCAAATGGATTGCTCACTGCATACGCCTTTGTTACCAACTCAGGCAAGTACAACCTCTTACATCAATTAGAACACACTCTACCGGAGCTGTGTCCACCTCTACAGCCTTTCTCCTTAATGTCCCACTGTCTGACGTATACAAGGCAGCTACCTAGACATCAAACCTTACCTTCACTAATCACTACACTCTCATCCATACTTCAGCATCTGACACCTGGTTGGGTAGAGCTGTCTTGTCAACAGTCTTCTTGTCTCATCCGAAGTCCCAGCCATTCTAAGGGATACTGCTTTTCAGTCACCTGAAGTGGAGCACCCACGGGGACATCGCTCTCTCGAAGAGGAAGTTACTCACCCTGTGCGGTAACTGATCTTCTTTGAGATGAGTGTCCCTGTGGGTGCTCCACTACCTGCTCTCCTCCCTTCTATGTCAGAATTCGTTGTAGAGAAAGAACTGAGGAGCCCAGTCTCTGCATGTGCCATTCAACCACTCGAGAGGCAGGCTCAGCACATGCGCAGCCCATAGGGTTACTGCTGTAAAAATCTCTGATCAGGTCAAGGTGCGTCCTAGCACCTTCGAAGTGGAGCCACCTACAGGGATACTCATTTCGAAGAATGTCAGTTACTGCACAGGATGAGTAATCCTCTCTTTCGTGAGGATTAATAAGTTTATGTTTGTACAGGGCTTGTTGTACAGGAAGATACAAACTATGTGTATGCCAAGCATTATTACTATTTTTCATCAGCAAAAAACAGTGAATTTTAAGTCTATATAATGAAGTTAGAATGTGTGCCAAAATATTTGTCTATAGAATCTTGTCTTGGTATTGTATCTCAACATGAAAAATCCATGTGTGGAATACTAAGAATAAGTGAAGTTTTTATTTTGGTAATAAAAAGGTTTAACTTGAAAAATCAGTTGTAAATGTAAGGTGTACTAGGTGACGGAGGTGGCTAGAAAATTAGAACCATATTAAAGTTGGCACATTTTGTCAAAAACAAACCATTTACCATCATCATAAATATTGTAAAAATAGCATAATATTAGCATATGATCATCTAAAAATATATCGATATAATCTTTTAGTGGGAGATTAAATTGTGTGACAGATTATTCTAGTGATAAACCTCACATTTCCTCAATTTCCTTATCCTGAAGCCAAGATGTGCCCCACCCTTCCCAGAACTTGATTGGTAAGCAAAAGTAGTGATATTTTCTAGCTTAGTCAGTAATTTTAAAGTCATATTTTGTTGGCAAACTTTGTGGCAGGAATTCAATAGCTGAATTTGTAAGTATATGTAGAACAGCTCATTTTTATCTCTGTCAATATGGTGGTGATCTCTGTCAATGTGGTGGTACATATACTTCTGAATAATCACTAGAATAATCTGCTTATTATTATCGTATTGAGGTTAAGTAATGTTTTGAATGATTTTTGGTTTATATGTAATCTATTTGATATTTTACCTTAATGGCAGTTTTGCTTAATTGCCATCTATGCTATCAAGAAACTAATCTCTCTATGATGGAAGGTTTGAGGACCTGCACACAATCTATATTTCTTGGAAAAGGAAATAATTGCTTAAAGGGGTTGACCAAGAGGCCTCATAACAACTAGAAACAATCAGCCAAGGAAGTCTGAAAGATGAAAAAGTGAAGCAGGTTGTTAAGCCTTTGAAAGACAGTCACTAATCATATTCAGTGGAACATCTCCTGGAAGGTGGACTCTGAAACTGGCTACCAAACCCTTCTGTGTGCATAGGTAACTGGAGAGAACTGGTTTGGAAAGTGGGGCTAGTTCCCCTGGATCAGAACTGAGAGCTTATAAGGATGCTAAATGAGGAAAGGGGATATTTCATCTCTTTCTATGCAGCAGAAGAGTGCTGACAGGCTGATCACAGGGATCAGATAGGGGATTGCTTTCGGGAGGTACAAGCTATTCACTTTACCTTTTCTCTCTGTAACTAAGCTGAGAATGCCTTATCTAGTTTAGCTTAATACAACCATACATTTACCCATTAAGGAAACCATTTTATTTTAATACAATTTTCTCTTTTTATTTAATCTTGTATTAAAATTACTGTTCTATGGGTAATTTCATGCAGTTTGCCCTCAGAAAGAAGCAAACCTCATAACGTCTAAGGATTGGTGCTGAAAAATAAAGAATTTCTGGAACCTACTTCCCCAACCCCCTTGATTCTTGGTCAAGTAGCATAAACTGACCTATTCCAATAAGTTGTGTTGCCATCAAGCTGTGATGGGCAAATACAAGGGTAGAAACTGAAAGACTAAGAAGGAGATGAGAGTTGGTGGTGATGTTAGTCTCACTATCATCTCTGATTTTTAATGTGTTTGTTTTGTTGCTGAATGTTAAGAGATAAAGGAAATATATTATTGAACATAAAGATGTAGTTCTGACGTATTGTTAAGCTTTTAGAAAATCTTTACTATCAAGTTCATTTCCATGATCATATAAAGCTAAAACAATGGGGATTGGCTGTACAATAGTTCCATCATTGTTGATACATTATCTGATCTTTGCAAGGAAGCTTCTATTGCTTGATGTGATGCCAAATTTACAAGTGTTGTGTTTAGCTCCACCTCCAGTAAAATATAAGAGATTGCTTGGTTGGTATTTTCTTCTTGATTTTTATCTGCTTTTTTATTAGCTCATATCTCATGGAGATAGTCATTTTTTAAAAAAGGGGATTAATTGACCATCACAAATAAAATAGTCCATATGAATGCTCATGCCATGGTGAGTCAAATGGGAAGGCACTGCATTGCCTCATGGAAACCTGTGTTCAAGAGCAAGCATGGGGATCTCCCATCCCAGATTATCAGCACTATGGGAGCATTGCTGGGTACAAGAAAAGGACTTAGGCTATGACTATACTACAGTTTAAGTTGACATAAATTATGTTGCTCAGGGGTGTGAATTAGCCACCCTCCTGAGCGACATAACTTATGCCATCTTAAGCACTGGTGTGGATGGTGCTATTTCATAGTTACAACCACTTGTGGTGTCTGGAACAATTAAGTCAATGAGAGAGTTCTCTCTTGTTGGTTTAAGGCGGCTACACTAGAGAGTTTACAGCGGCACAGCTGCATTGGTGTGTGAGTGGCAGTAGCTATGTCGCCAGGAGAAGCTCTCCCACTGACATAGCGCTGTCTGCACCAGGGCTTAAGTCAGCATACGTTATGTCGCTCAGGGGGAGGCTAATTCACACCCCAGAGCAACGTAATTTATGTCAGCTGAAGCTGTAGTGTAGCCATAGCCTTAATTTCATGAGTGCTCATGATTGGAGGCTTACATCTCAAATTGCCCTCATTTGTGTCTGGTTGCGGACCAATTTGTAGACTGATGTTTTTGCTCATAGTCAAGATATATACTATGAATCTGTTTAGTATGGGTTGTGATCTTGAGCCCATTGAAGTCAATGGGAAGTTTTCCATTGATTTGAGGAGGCTTTTGAATCAGGCCCTTAATGAGAAAAATACATTGATGTGAATTACTTTATATTTCATCCTTATGGGTGTGTTACTGGTCTTCCTATTTTATACAAATTTCTCCAATGGTTAAAGAAACAAAACATACACACACCATACCTCTACATTTCGGTGTGTATAAAAAGGTTATGTGAGGAAAAAGATGGTCCACATTGAAAAGGGAGTTGGACATTTTATAATTCTTGCTTGGACTAGGCCAAAATAACTTGAGTTATTAACACAGGGTGGGGAAATCCTGCTGGCATCTGCTCTGGCTTGATCTGGCAAAGGAAAGGCCAGGCTCAGGAAAATATAAAAAAATAAAGTTAACATTTGGGCTTGTATTCAAAGTAGTTAAACTCAGGAAACTTGGATGTTCTTTGTATTCCTAATTTCAGATTGGCAACAGAAGTATTTATTAAAAGAAATAATAGTGGACTATTGTTATGAAATAATTCATGGGTTGGGCTTTCTTTTTTTAACTTCTGATCTGGAAACTAAGCAAAAAGCTGATGCTATATTTTAGGAGTATCAGAATGTTTTATTTTATTTGCATTTGGAGTATACCAGCTGCCTGGAGTACAAGGTAATACACTCTAAAATAAAGTTTGTAAAAATAATAAAATCTTTATGAAGGGTTTGTTGAGCTTCAGTAATTCATGAGAACTTCACAAGACTAAGAGGATTGCACTAAGAAGCAAAGGTTAGTAGAACAGCAAAAGTCAATTGAATCTCTGAACACTGAAAGCTATAACATTCTTTATAATTAGTGCAGTTAAGCAAATAAAATATTTATTAGGGATGTGCAATAATGAAGGGAATAGTAGTTCTGCCATTAATTTCAATGGAAGCAGGATCAGGCCCAGTCTCCCTGCTGTCCTTACAAAACTCAATGTCTGTTTTTTCTATTGTTCTTCATATTATGTAGTATTTAGAGGCCCCAACTGAAATTTGGGTCCTGTTGTGCTAAGCACTGTATAGGCCCATAGAAAACAAAAGTTCCTGCCCCAAAGAGGCAATCTACCAGACAAGACAGGCAAAGGATGATAGGAGGAACAGCGGCTCAGAGTGAGGAAGTGACTTGGGCAACAGAACAGTAGTAGAGCTCAGAACAGAGCCCACTTCAGAATCCTAGTCCTGTGCCCTGTCTACTAGATCATGTTCCCTCTTACATTTAACTTTCTTTCTGGAAGACCTTAATAAACAATATGGACTAATGGATAGTGAATTCTTCCACTGATTTTTTTTATATCCTTTCTTCATTTGTCCTGCCCATACACACCAAAGCTCATACATTTACATATAGTAGCAAAGTCTCTGAGGATCACTGTGCTGGTATCATAATATAAACACCTTGGGCTAGAGCAGCAGTTCTCAACTAGGGGTACTTGTACCGCTGGGAGTACCGAGAGGTCTTCCAGAGGGTACATAAACTCATCATTTGCCTAGTTTTACAACAGCTATATAAAAAGCACTAGCGAAGTCAGTACAAACTAAAATTTTATACAGATGTTGACTTTTTTATACTGCTTTGTATATTGTACACTGAAATGTAAGTACAATATTTATATTCCAATTGATTTTTTTATAATATGGTAAAAAATGAGAAAGTAAGAAATTTTTCAGCAGTTGCGTGCTGTGACACACTTGTATTTTTATACCTGATTTGGTAAGTTTTTAAGTGAGGTGAAACTTAGGGGTACCCAAGACAAATCACTTTTGAAAGAAGTACAGTAGTCTGGAAAGGTTGAGAGCCACTGGGCTAGAGGCAGGGATTTCCTGCAGAGAAAATAATAATGTTTAGCTGCTCAGACAACAGGGGAGCTCAGTGGAGAGCTTCTGCCTTCTCCTCCTCTGCCTCCTCCCATAAAGACTGGATACCTGAGTCTATAATTTAACATACCTATCCAAATTACAAATACTTAATCTCTCTCAAATACCATGCAGCCCGTTCTTATTCATCCCCTCTCTTTAAAGTCAAGCTTTTAATATAAAAATGAAGCAAAGGGCAGTTGTATTTGTGTTCATCGTCAGGATCTGGAACAGAATGTGACACACACAGTTTAAAATCTAAATTAATAAATTAAGCCAGTCTCTATACCTCCCCCCCCCCCCGGCACACACTCCCAAAATATGTATATTAAGCCAACCCCAGCCAACTTCTTTATTATAAATGTACCTTGAGAAAAGGGCCATTTTCTCCTGCCTTACCACACCCTCTACATTCCCTAGTGAGGGACCACCGTGGTTAGTAATTAGTTTGCATTGTTGGGTGTGTGAGAAGGGTGGAGAAGCATGAAACTCTTGGTAATTTTCTCAGTGGGCCATCATTAGTCTTGAGCTGCAGGAGGTCAAACCTGAAAGGAGTTTCAATGTATGAAATCTGGCCAATTTTACAAGTAGCCTTCTATTATCTTTGCAGGGATAATTTCTCCGTGTGTGCATAGTTATCTGTAAGACTTTTGCAAAAGCCACAAAGAGTCTTGTAGCAGCTTATAGACTAACAGATCTTAGGGATCATGAGCTTTCGTGGACTAAGACCCACTTCATCAGATGAATGTAAGACTTTTGTTAGTCTTTAAGGTGCCACAGGACTCTTTGTCGCTTCTGCAAATCCAGACTAACACAGCTACCTCTCTGATAGTTATCTCTGTGAATGTGTAAATGCTGTCAGGTTCAGCTGTCCTTTAACTTCTCAGGACTTTTCACTATAATCAGAGCAGTTAGCTGGAAAAGACCCATTAGGTCATCTTGTCCTTTTCTCTCCCATTGCACAATTGTTCCACAGAGTATATTCAAATTAAAAAGAAACATCTTTCATTCCAAAGGACCCCAGAGTGCTTTATTAAATGCACATGTGTTTACACAGCAGTATGTGTATGTTGGAATTGCCTCCCCCATTCCAGCACAACTGAAATGCACCTCTAGGTAAGAATGTAGCACTTCAGAATAGTAAGAATGGAAGAGCTTGGAAGCCAGTGGAGATTCCTATTTAAACTTTGACGCCTGGGTTTGGGTCAGGGCATCTTTTGCTACAAAAACCAAGTAATTGGTAGAGCTGATTGGAAATTTTCCATTGTTGGAAAATGCTGGTTTGTCGAACCAAACCCAAAACTTCTCATGAAAATGAGCCTGGATTGAAGAATTCTCATTGAATCGTAGGCAAAGTTCCAGTGGAAAGCCACTTGGTTCTTGACCAGCTCGCCTGGTGAGCTGTTTGGGAGCCCAGATTCTCTGTCTCTGAGTCAGCCCCACCATGCCAGGGTTTCCAGACTGCCTGCAGTGGAGCTGGGGCCCTGAAAACCCATGAGGCTCTCAGAACTGGGAGCCTAGCCACCCTGGAAGCCCTGACAGAGGTATGTCTACACTGTATTTGGGAGTATGTTCCTCAAACCCAGGTAGACTGATGTGCTTATCTTGCTATGGGGGCACATGCCCGACCATGGAGACTGACCCAGGGTGGGGACCCCATGGCTTCCAGACTCTTAGGTCAGCTGGCTCCCTAGGCATGCCTATTGTCATGTTGCCCACTCAGGAGTCAGGCTTCCCAGGGAGCCAGCTAGCCCATAGTCTGGAAGCTTTAGTGTAGTCCCCATAACAGGGTTGCCTTTGAGCCGCAAACTCTGGAAGTGCCAGCAGCTGCTGACTGAAAGATATTCTTGTTGGTTTCCCAGCTGCATGTTGCTGGAGCATATTTCATGTGTCTGTGTTTTTAAAAACTTTTTTTTTTTCCCAGGATTTCTGGTTCAAGAGAATTTTCCACCAGTTTCAGCCAGTTTTAGTAATAACCATGATGGCAAATGAGCAATATTCTTTGTGTGTCTTCTGCCCCTATATAGCTATACGGATGAAAGCCATCTCAAAGCCAGTCTTTAGAAAATTGTTTGAACGAATGATCAAAATTTAGGTTCTGATCTTGCACACTGTCGGAAGTAGATACTTTGTTACTCCCATGCAGAGTTCCATTGTTCTGTGCTTGTCCTTTGCAAGATTAGGGCCTAACTTGAAAGAGCCTCAGCCCCTGAAATTTTAAGACACTTTTTTAAATGGTAATTTGATTTTAACTATTTATCCTATAATCATATTTTATTCCCATTTCTAAGCCACCAATGCTTTTAATCAAGTGCTCGGTAGTTTAAAATGTGAACTACTGTATTCTAAATTTGGAATTCTAAATAGTATCTTATAACTCGTCTGCTTTCTACCTACTAACGCTGTCAGGTCTCTTTTTTACATTCCAAACTCTGAGCAGCTTCAAATGGCCACAATTGTGTTTAAACTGACCTGCTGGAAGGAAACTGTCTTTCCTTTTTCAAAGATGGTATTACCTTAAGATTACTCCAGGGAGTTGTTATAATGGGCAGAGGGAAACTGATTCAGTCAAAAGATAATGCTTCTACATATATGTGGTAGAGGGTTGTGTGTGGATATATGCATGCACCTTCAGTTTAATGAATTTATACTAGTCATTTTGGAATGGTAACTCTCTAAGGTGCTACAAAGTCTTCCTCATCTTATTTATGGATACAGACTGACACTGCTGCTAATCTTAAACATGTTACTCTGATGAACATTTTCAGAGAAGTAATTTGTTTGCTAAGTAAGTGGGTCCTATTTCCTACCAAACTATGCCTCTTTTTGTGATAGACATCCCCTCATATTGCTACCAGAGACTGCAACTTGTCCAGTCTTTTCCAGAGAACTTCTGTGTATTGAAACTTACATAAGTATTTGCGTTCCTTAGCAGCTTTTCTAGTGAACATAAGATACCAATAGCTCATTACCCAGAGCTATATGGAGATGCTGCTGCTCTGAGCCACTTTTCTATTAAAGAAAGATTTTGTTCTAGATTCTGCTGCCAGTGTAAATCTGGAATAACTTCATTGAAGCCAATGGAGTTGCACTAGTGTAAGTGAGCTCAGGATGAGAACCAACGTGTGTCAAATAACGACATAGTCTTTTAAAAAAAATAAACAAACCAACCCTATTGTTTACAGTTACCATGTTTCTTTCCTGTTCCTTTTTTTTTCTTTTTTGGAACAATAGTGTCTACTTGAAAACAATAATGCAGTTTTGTAACTGATTCTATATAGTCTGCCTTTTAATAGCTTTGTGCTTAGTCACTTGGAATTCATGTCATATTAATACCTTCACAGTAACATATATGTTTTGGTTATTTTTTCCCTATACATTACCAACATGAAAAAAAAAAAACAAAATAAAAACCACCACTACCCTGGTAGATATTTTCTGTCAGACTCTAATTACGAAGCTTATAGTCTAGATTTGATTGATTCTGCTCTATATAGTGGAGGTCAGGAGAGGAAGAAACAGATCAAAGTGAAGAACTAACCCAAACTTGAATCACTTGAGAATGAAATTCATTCAGGCAAGATAGCATGTTTTTAATTTTGTTCTGCCAGCAGCAATTCAAGAAAGATTATGAAAAAGAGACTGAATCTTTGCTACTAGTATTTGGCTAGTTATTATGCAACACAGCCAAAAGACAGACCAAAAACAAGTAGAGAATTGTTGATTTAGGTCTTGCTACTGTAAAATGAAATAAAGTGTCCCAATTGTCCTTAGAGAGGTACAATTCGTAATAAAGAGAAGAATTAAGAACCAGTAATAATCATCAGAATCAGATTTCTTTTTATTCATTTAATCTTTCAAAAATAGCTGTACAAAGCAGATTTTGGATTTTAATGTGGTAAGCAGTCAGAATACCAGCATGTCAGGAAAACAGTAAATTAACTTCTGAGTGTAGACTTTTCAAAATATTTCAAAATGTTTAATCACACATTCTACATTTCTGCCTAAAGGCAACTGGAATGTGTTGGCAATGATCAGGTAAAAAATGACACCTTCAACATTCTATCTTCCAGTTTTCTTCCTCAGGCTAAATTCCACTTTTACTGTTTTTTCCCCTTTTTCCATTGTACTTTAAAACAAAAAACAAAACATTGTTTGTATAGCTTGGAGATCCTCCCATCCTTTGTGCTTTCCAGATTTAAGTATTTAGGTTCATTTTTCAGATCTCTGTGCCATTGCTCAATATCCTGGTTTCTTACATGCTTTTTATTAGCACAAGATGACAAAATCATCTCTTCCTACTTGTGACGGGGTGGATTAGGTCTGGAAGCCCCCTGCTGAAGGCCACGCAGCCCTGCCTCATCCCTCCCTAGAAAAGAGCAGAGAAGTGGGTGCAGAAAAAGCGGCCAATCAGAGGGGCTGCTGGAGCAGCCAATTAGTGGCCAGAAGGGCCCTATGAAAAGGAGTAGCAGAGCCAGTACACTCAGTTTCTGCCTGGAGCTAGAAGAGGGAAGACTGGGCTTCTGGCTGGCTGGAAAAGCAGCAGGATAGCAGGCAGCTCAGTATAGGCAAGACTGAGCCCAGGATGGGATGCTGAAGACTGTGGGAGCTAAGAAGGAGCTCCTGGGTAACTGAGGAGATTAGGGTGACCAGATAACAAGTGTGAAAAATTGGGACAGTGGGTGGGTGGGGTAATAGGAACCCAGATACTCCCCCCCCCCTCCCCCGCAAAAAAAAAAATCAGGACTGTTCCTATAAAACAGAGACATCTGGTCACCCTTTAGAGGATTAAACAAGGCCTGAGCCCAGAATATAGCCAGACCAGGCAAGGGTACAGTGATGGGCCCTGCTAGTCTACTCTGGTTAAAGACTGAGCCCAGGGAAGGATGCCAAAAAGGACATGCCAGCTGAGAGTATCATGATGGGCCCCTTTTGGACTGTTACAGGACAGTATTGTCTCCAGGGAGGAAGCCTTGGTGGGAAAGTAAAGACTGTATATCCTAGAAGGGGTTTGTTCCATATACAGACAGTGTGACTTAGCTGGAGGGCAGAGTCACTGAAGACCCACTGAAAGAACGATCATCCAGAGGGGCACTCATACAAGGTGGGTGCCACCTATAAAAACTGAAAGAAAAGCAGGTTCATACCCAACTGAAATGGGTGTGTGTGCTTGGGAGAGGGGGTGCTGACCCCGTTACACTACTACATGTTTAGAACAATGTGTAGTATTAATTTTCTTTTTGCAAGTGTTCTGGATGAATTTAATACTCATGAAATGGAGTGACTGATAGCACTGTTGGGGCATGGCACCGCAATAGGTGTTTCACTACTCTGTGTCAGCCACTGTTGTGAGACCTAGCATTGTTAGTGCACCTCACACACAGTGTGGTCATATCTATACAAAAGTTGTCATGCATATATCACAGGAAAACTAATAACTCATAGGTCATCAATATTCTTGAGTCATGCATGTCTTGTTAACCTATAAATACTTATACAGATGTCCTTGAAATATCTGACTAAAATGTGTTTAAACCAGACATATCCAAGAAAGTTGATAAACAAGTTTTTCCAAGCAAAGGAAAGGAGCCAGCATCTTAAGCTTGTTGAGGCCAAGAACAGTGGGCTATTCATCTGTATCAGACATTTTAAAAAATCACAAGAGGGGGAAAAGCCAGCTTGGCACTTACACCAGACAGCATGGTGTCTACACCCAGCTCAGTAAACGAACTTTATCTGGGGTTACACTTCCAAAGAATATGTTTCAGAGGTTTACTGGACTGTAAAGAGCGGGAGAGGGCACCTAAGCTAACCAAGTGCTTTGAGCTCTATTTCGGTTCCTGGCTGACAACTGGCTAGCCATACTGGAAAAAGAGATTGTAGTGAGAAAGCATTCTTTGAACAAAAGACTAAAATCTGACTTACAAAGAATCTTAGAAATATGTTTTACTTTTGTTTGTTTTTAACCATTTCTACCTTTATTCTTTCTACATGATAACACGTAAACCTATTTCTTTTTGTTAATAAAGTTGGTTTACTTTTACCATAAACCAGCTCAGTGGTTTAATTGAAGTGGAGGGGTTGTCTACCCCAGCTAAGTTGTTAAACTGCTGTGTAATGTCTCTTTAAAAGAGCAGCTACCTTAATAAGGTTTTGTGGGCCCTACAATCAGAGGGGCTGAACATGACAGAGACAGACATTTTTGGAGAGAACTAAAGCCTGGAAAGGTTGTTGAGGTCCCCCTGCAAGGAATAACCTGTCTTGTGCAATCTGGAGTGAGGTCATTGTGCTGTAAACAGGCTGCTGGCATCGGAGCTCTCAGCCAAATCAGCACAACACACAAGCATCCAGGATTACAGGACAGGTAGTGACACAGTGACTTACTGGTCTAGGTTGAACCTCAAAGCACGTGTCACTGGCATGAACCAAACACAATCAGTATTTCCTACATAGCTCTGTCCAGTAACTTTATTCCTGAACCATGGAAACAGGGATACTTCTCTTGAGCAGAGACTTGTTATTTTAACAAATAATTTAGTACCTTTATTTGGTCGATAAACATGGAGTAGCATAAAACCATCAAACTCAACTTCACTTTTTGGCTTAGAAAAAATTAGATTCCATGCTCCAAAAGTGTAAAACTAGTGCACTAGTCTACTGTGTGCCATCTAATCACCTTGGGGGGTTTTGGTTAAAAAAATTAAAAGTGACATGCAATATCTATCTAATTTTTATAGAAATCAGATGGGTTAGTGGTATAAGCATATGTTTTGGAACGGCTTATCTCGCTGGAACCATTTGCTCAGGTATCTTTCAGATCTCAGTATCTTTCAGTTACAGACTTAAAACTCAAGGCTTGTTTTGCCTAGATGTTAAATATGCATTAACATCATATACTGTGGTTTAGTGGGAAACTGCTCCCACCTCAGACGTGACTTCATTCACGTGGTTCTGTATATTAAATGGTTTGTAAGGTTTTTGGAGATCTTTCAGAGTGACTGTAATATGGTCTATTGATTGATACACAGCACTACTCTTAGTTTCTGTATTAAGAAATAGCAGTTTGGTATGATGATGATTTCTGTGGCACCAGAGGTGCACTTGGCACTTTACAGATTAATTAAATAGGACTGGTTCCTGATGCACGATTTCACAATCTAAGGTTCTGATCCTCCATAAGGATCTGTGCAGGTGGAACCTTTGGACTGTGTAAGCAGTCACCCACAGAGATTCCTGGTAGGATAGAGGCCTAAGGAATGTTCTTAGATCACAATGATGTTATGTTGTACACTTTGAGGAGCTATATACACTACACAATTAAAGTCAAAATCAGTGTTCTTTGCAATTTTTGGTAGCTGTGTAAATGTCAAACATATCAGCTTCTACACTCCTTGGAAATTATTTAACATTCTATCTCACTTTTTAATATAAACTTTACATAGGAATAAAGTTTGAATATTTTATGCAGACTATTATTTTCATGACTTCATGAAATTTTGCCTGATGTAGTTCATATAGAAGATTTCTCAAAAAGAAAACAAAAAAACACCTTAATCAGCCACCTGTTAACTCATGCATGAACATTTTAGACTAGAGCACACATTAATTGACTCTGGCTTTTCCCTATATTACACATTTGTTGTTGAAATTTGTGTAAGCCATTCAGAATTACATAGATATGGTCAATTGTGATTTTGCTGATCTCTGAGAATAGAATCCAAATGATGCTGAGGAATAGCTCTGCTGTACAAGATGGGCTTCAAATTTCATTTTTCACTGCTACTCTTAATGACCATCTTTCAGTTTCAGTTAGTGTGCAACAAAGGGGCTTCTGCAGCACCATGAGCATTCCTGAGAACATTGTATTGTATCTTTGCTCTGCATGGTTCCAAATGCTGTTCAGATATTGATGTTTAATGGATAAAGCTCTGTGTTGTCTAGGTCCTAACTACCTAAGGGTCTGCCACTGTCTTTCTGTGTACTTTCCTATTGTTTTAGTTCAGTAGTTGTGTTACATAATACTCCCTAAATTCCAGTGTTTGAGGACTGGAGGTACAGCATTCTCAATGGAGGATCTACAAGTCTTGAGCTTGTTTCCCTTGTTGGTTCACCAGAAACCAAGTTAATGAACCTTCAGGGGATAATGTGATGCTCTTCTGTTTACTCAGGCTGTTGCCTAAGGAGACTTGTGTTTAAAGGAATTAGATACAGTATTGTAGTGACATTATGGCAGGTTTCAGTTGATTTTTAAGTGTGTTTACAGTGTTACCTGACTACTGAAAATAGTATTATTATTGGCTTACATTGGACACATCTACATCAATTGAAACAATGGCCCCTATACAATGGGCACATACTGTTTAAAATACAAATGTAAGTACATTCTTTGGGTTTGAAAAGATTAAACAAGTGGGTGACCTAGGTATTAAAAATGCATACCTTTCCTAGATCAAACAAGAGTAGTTGTATCTTTGTTGTTTCCTCATTCTTTTAGGAAAAGAAGCAACGAGCCCATAACATGGGCTTGTAATGTGATTGACTATTTAGTAGTAGCTTATATAATTAAATGTATATAGGAACACACAGAAAACTGATATAGTCTCACTGGCTACCAGGTCAGTAATACCCACAAAGTTTTCCAAGCCTTTGCTGTACATATTCTTTCTCCCTTACTGGGGATTGCTTGGAATTGTAGCATCATGATGTTGACTTGGTAGATTACATTTATAAAATATTGTGCTATTCATAGGCTGTGGGTCCAGATTTCAGTTTTTATATAGAAACTTTACTATATCTGCCAGAATAGCCAAAGATCTGAGAAGTCTGAAAAATCCTCTTCTGAATTTAGACAGATCTATCCTTCCATGAAAAGGCTGCTCTGAAACACTGATAGAAGGAGTCTCCCTTTCCTTTCCTGTACCAGTAAGGTACTGCATCCCTGCTGAAATGGTTTCTTCTTGTCTCTCAAGAGAGACCATTTAAACTGCAGTGCACTAATCTGATCAGTAGAGGAAAAGCAGAATCCTTGTACTGGCATATTTCCTGGAAATGTAAACCAGAGTTCATTATTTCAATCCCTGAACCAGTGGACTGTTGTCCTGTATGAAGCACTGCTTATGTTGTGAAATATTTTATAGGATTAGAACACTGAGTTTTTTAGGGCAACTCCTGAAAGGCACTTTGTCATTTTGATTTCAGTGGAGCTGATTGTTAGCACACAAGGCCATAAACAAACACAGAGGCCTTGATTTTAAATAATGCTTGTAAGTCCTGACACCGGATAGCATAACAGCTGCAGTACTCTCTGGACTTTTGCTTCCTAAATTGGCTTAAAACTACACATTTTGGGGTTATGATATACTTGATTTCTAAGGAACAAAGTGCTAACACTGTATCAGCTGGTATTGGAAGAGGTGGTATATTACCCAAACATGTCACTGAGGCTCAGTAGAAGCACATTATTGAAAAGTAAAACAACACCATCATAGAGGAAAAAATCATGATCTATAGTTGGGGGAGCAAGTAACACTTGGAGTCTCCACACAAACTAAAATATTTTCATATTTTTATAGTGTTTCATATAAAAGTCCTGCTGAGGACTTTAGAACTTTGTCTTTTACAGTCTAGAATCATAAATTATTTAGGTTATAATAGATCAGATTAACATTTATACAACAGCAGATGTGTGTATGACATTTCATAGAGAAAAACTGCTCGTTCTCTTCGGCAACAATCTTCTGAATAAACTAGACTAGTCCTCTGGTTTCTGCACGATCTACACATTGTAGTCTGTGCATTTGGTTCATATTATAGATTAAGCATACTACTAGGCTGTAACCTTATCTTATGCTGATCACTCTTTCCTTTTCCTTCCAATGTTACAGATGCTTCTTTGTTAAATGAGCCAATGGCCCTCACTATATCCTAGTAGTCCTAATAGGCCCCAGTTGAGTACTAGTAATTAACACCACCAAATTCTAGGGTGACCAGATAGCAACTGTATAAAAATGGGACTGAGGGTGGCAGGTAATAAGTACCCATATAAGAAAAAGTCCCAAAAAATGGGACATCTAGTTACCCTACCAAATTCCCATTTCTGGATGTGCATATGATCCCTTAGCACAATGTTAAATTTTTCAGGCTAACAGTATGACCATAAACTCTCCATTACTTATTATTTTTACTATTTATTTATAAAGCCCCATAGATGTACACAGTATTCTATAGCGGGTAATATGTGCTGAACAAATAAGAGCAACTCCCACAAGGAGCTTACATTCTGAAGGCACAAATACCTGTTATCAAGCTTTGGAGAAAATAATTATAAAATTATCATGTATCCCTACAACCGTTCTTGAAAACACAGCTTCTCTAATAAAGGTATCTCCTTATTGCAGGCCTGCACAACATGCGGCCCGCACAGGCTCAATGTGCGGCCTGAGGGGGGTGAGTAGGGGTGGGGCAAGCCAACTGGTGGGGTAGGGAGAAGCGGATGGGGGCAGGGCGAGAGCAGGGCTTTTTGGCCCACAGCTGTTTTGGGGTTTTTTGGGTTTTTTTTTCCAGTAATATGGCCCTCGCTGCTTTCCAAGTTGTGCAGGCCTGCCTTATTGCATTCCTTCTCCTTGTCTGAAACTGCTCTTAAGTGTTCTCTTCCCCCTCCCGCAACTTCCTACTCACAGCTTCCTTTTCCTTGTCTCCTTTGTCAGACAGATTTCCATATTCCTCTTGTAACAAGATGGCCCCTGACACTTCCTCTCTCTTTTCAGGCAATTTTCACTACCTTTGTACTGTAACAAAGATCAAACAGAATCACTTGACTGCCTATACACTGAATCCTATTGTCTAATAAATCAGGCAAAGGTACTTTTCCACTTCCCCAGTCTGCTATAATGTGGGCAATGGAGTTCTCTGCCTAAACAATTGATTCAGAGGGTAATTAGAAAGAAAACAAACCTACTCCCTGCCAAACAGGAAAAAGCAACAATGTGGACTAATAAAAACTGAAAAATATCACATGCTGTGTGGCTATGTTGTGATATTTTTTAACTCCACCCATTCTCCTGGACTGGAATTAGTGCCCTTACTCACCCCATCAAATAAATTCAGATGGCATAATCCATAGGAAATTAATAAAATTAGGATTTTATTTTGGACAATAATAAACTCGTTAATAATTATGATTACTAGCCATACATTTCTGCATTTGATGGTTAATACTATACTGTCTGGAGGACCCAACAAATAGATACTAATTAAAATGCAGGTTATCCTGCAAAGAACAAGCTGGGATAATAGCAAGTTAAAATTCATATTTGTGTTATTTAACGTTGATGACACACAGCCAACGGTAAGTAAAGGTGTAGGAGAGAAGAGGAGTAATGTTCTGCTGAAAATAGCATAATTTTCTCTAAGTGTTTTCCACTGGTAGCTAAATGTGTGAGTTTAAATAATTTGCTCTTTTCCACTGATTCAGCTGAGTATTTCTCCCCTCTCCCCTCCCCCAGCCTGGGCCAGTGGGCGGGTTTTAGTTTAGTAATGAGCTGTGTTGCGTTACTCTTGACTGACATTGAGAGCTTGTCCTTTCCCTGCCTTATTCGAGACCAAGAGTTGCATAGGTTATGCTGTGCTATCAGAAGCTTAGTGCAGGGTCTTTCAATTACTGAACTGCTGGGCGCTGTGGAGGGGAGACTCGGCTTTCTTTGAATTTTGCACTCGGATAGAATCAGCTGTGACACCCGAAACTGCTGCTTCTGCAGCCACAATGGTGGCCAAGGATTACCCCTTTTACCTCGCGGTCAAGAGGACAAACTGCTCCTTGGAAGTACAGACGGTGACCAACCTAGCTAAAGAGACGGAGGTGTAGTCTGCTGACCTGTTTTCTCTTTTTCTGTGTTCTCTCTCTTTTTCTCTGTAGCTTTTATCATCCAAACAATCTGCATATGTTTGGGGAAAACTAGATTGCTCTTTGAATATAAATTGCTAAGTATAGTTATTTATCTATTTTGTTTTGTGCATCCTGCACTGCTCTCTAGAATGTGCATTTTCAGCCTGGAGTGAGGCAAACCCTTTTTATTATCAGCAGTCTTTTTTGTATAATAAGATTAATCTTTGTAACTAACAGCTGAGAAATTTCCTTTCCTGTTGTATGGCTTGTATATTCCAATGCCTGATGCCAGTTATTTTTTACTAGCTAAACTTAGAATTGTAGCTGAAGGAAATCAGGATAAGTGCATCTTTAATAGATTCCTGATTATAAATAAAGCAGAAAACTTAATCTGTTAATTAGGGTTAATATTAACTGTGTCAAATGAATTAATCTGACTCTAATCAATGAAAAATAAATGATTCTAAAATGAGGGATTTTTTTAAAATTTGAGATTAAGAAGAAAAATTACTACATAGTTTCTTTGAAAAGTGTTGCAAAAGGTTTGAATTTAACACAGGTAGTGTTCATTTAATAATTCAGTATCTGATACTTCAGATTAATGTTTAGTCTTGTGTGCCTTTTCGGTGAAGAGAAAAGTGACTTTAAGGAATAGGTCCAGCTGGAGGAAGGGGGAGAAAAACTTGTCTTTGGGACAATTACAAATTTAAAATGTGCATTTTTATTAGGCCTCTTTGCATAGTAATTTGAAGACAGATTGCTAAACTGTGCATGGTTAGTATGAATGCATCAAAGATGATTGCTTCCAGTAGTCAGTTGAACTGGTCCAAACTGAAATAGGTCCAGCTGTGTCACCTTGTTTAAATAGTTTGTGTAGGTTAAGAGCCAATAAGAACATACTTTACTTTTACTTGTCAGTGTACTTTTGTATGTGTGAGAGTATTTGACATTATTATAGTGGTGATATTTAGGGACTTCTTAGAAAATAATCACAATAGAATATTATGTTCTATTATAATCAAATTAACCAAGTCAGGAGACTGAGTACAGGAAATCCTTGCTTATTTTTTATGTATAGTAGGGCTGTTTTGATTATTTGTGGACCATAAAATCTCTTAATCCCCATTGTCACCCATATTGCAAAATGTTTTGTGTTAATTCAGAGCTCATTTACTAACTAAGTAAATATATCTTAGTTTTTTCATTATGGGAATGTGCAGTTTTATATAGAGCAACAAAATTGTCAAATTAAATATTCATTTAAAATAAAAGTTGGAATCTGCTTTTTAACAGGTGGTATATAATCTTTACCATAGGCAAAACCTATCAAATTTCAAAGAAAGTAAAATCTCAACTACTGAATGTTCAAACAAAAGCCTAGAGCATAGGGGTATATCTTTCAATAGATGTGACTAATTAAGATTATGAAATGCAATAGCTTTAATCAGGTCAATTGTCCTGGATTCATATTCTTCCATTTAACTTTTTTTTTTATATATAAACAAGAAAATTCTCCTTATACTGCCAGTCTGAAAAATGCTATTTGCTTAGACTACAGCAGATTTGCAGCATTGTGGAAAAAGATAAAGCAGCATTTGTTGAATACCTCTTTGTTGGTCCTGCTATACAATATTGAGAAAATCTGTTCCTGTTCTCTTCCCCCCGCCCCCCGCCGCCCCCCCCCCCCCCCCCGGCTTTGCGAGTCATAAGGGTGGGTGAAAAAACAAACAAAACACCCACACACATTTTAGGGAAAGCATTTACAGGAATAGACATATGCAGCCCGTTCCTTTAAAGTGTTTCAACGTGGACAGAGTTTTCTTGTTCACTAGCTCGGTGGTTAAGCTGTCTCTCATAGCATTTACAGTGAAACTAACCAAGGCTATTGGGCGCCTTCTACCATTATTTTGTATTACTGCAATACAAATATAAGTGTGAATGCTTAGCCTTGAAAAGCCATTGTGTGCTGGTAATTGCTGACATGAAGCTTGTTTGTCACCCAACACTTCTATAAACTTTGCCTTCTGAACTAAAATCTGTGAAGCTAGAAAAGGTGTTTTTAAAGTCAGAATTCACATCCATGTAAACAGTCTCCCTCCCCCATCTGAATAACATTCTTTTAATATTTTTTGTGAACAAGTGTAAAATACCAATAAGTGCTGTATGGCTCCATGTGTACATGTATATGTGTAAAATAAGTATGTATTTTAGTGCAGTGAATATTTAACGTCTGTATGTAGTATTTTACCTGCCACTCTAATTAGTCAAAAATGTACTTACTGTATGAATTGAAGTGTGAAAGATGCATATAAAACACTTTTACCTTCTATGCTGTCTGCGATATATAGCTTTTTACCTTGGAGTTACTGTATACAGAGAAAATAGTCGCTTAATATTGGCATTTTCTGGAATAAATTTATTTTTCTTTTGTCATCTTAGGTTAAATAACTTTTTCACTATCACACAGCAAGTCAGTGGCAAACAGATGATGTAGGTGAAAAATAAAAATTTGGGGATTCTGAGGACAGGTTTGTCAATTTCCATCAAGTGGAGTTATTACAGCTATTACATGTATTGTAAAGCAAACAAAATTTATGACTTAGGAGTAAGATGGAGAAAAATATAGAAAAAAATTAAATATGTTAATGACATCCCCTCCCTTAGAGTGACTAGAGTTGAACACTACTTCATCTGCAAAAAAAAAAAAATTGGATTCCGAGATTGGCAACAAAAGCAATTAGAGAAATAGAAGAGCTTATGTGTGTAGAAAGACTGAAAAGATTGGGTCTGTTCATTTTAGAGAGGAGATGGATACGGAAGGACATGATAAATATGCAAAATGTATAGCATAGACAAACTAGGTCAGGCACTTCTCGTA
Source organism: Dermatemys mawii (assembly GCA_007922305.1). Classification (NCBI taxonomy): domain Eukaryota; kingdom Metazoa; phylum Chordata; order Testudines; family Dermatemydidae; genus Dermatemys; species Dermatemys mawii. The sequence continues at coordinate 5,860,611 of ML677372.1, read as the reverse complement.
ATGGTTTCTCATAATACAAGAACAAAGGGACAGTCAATGGAACTGAAAAGCAGCTAGTTGAAAAAGCATTTCATTTTATTGGCTTTCAACACAATGCACAATTTGCTTATGGAACTCACTGCTACAAGATAGCACTAAGGCCAAGAGCTTAGCAGGACATTTATATGGATAATGGGATCATCTATAATCACAAAGTGAGTTTAAGAGCATGAGAATGTCAACTGACATTTTTCAGGGAATAAACTTCCTATTTTTAATAGGAATTAGGAGGAAACTTTTTCCTCTGAGCAGGAAATAGGGGAATGGGGAAAGAGGAGAGCATGCCAAGGAAGTAGTACTTTTGCCTTGTGTGCCTTCTGTCCTGGTCCCATGGGCACAACAGTGTCTCCTGGTTATGGATACGGAAGGGAACATGAGGGGAATAATTAGACAAAAAAGAAGGGGGATAACAAGGTAACAAAACCACTCATAACCTCAATCCTTTTGCAGCTATGAGTAAAACTAAGAACTTTAAACTAGGTAACAGAATAAGGACTAAGGATCCAAGAACATTTTAATTAATTCTAATATATTTTCATAATGCTGTAATACTATGTTATATGAGCATACACACATCAATGGAATGATCATTATGAGAGCTAAGGAAGACTAACTGGAAAGTATGGATGTCACTGCTCTTTCTCTCCATATTCTGGAGGTTAATGTTAAGCACAAGTAAGACAAGGGGCTGCTTGGAGACCATACACTTCAGAGCTCACATTAGGCTCAGCAATTAATATCACAGTTCCTGAGATTCTGATACTACTGTGGGACTCACCAAAACAAACCAATACCTATTGGTCCAGTGTCTTAGTCTCCACCTTTCTGAAACAGATCCTGGTCAGAGAGAAAATACTTCCACTCTTCTAGCAGTTGGGTTTTTTGCTTATGCAAGTTCTAAAGCTGTGCTTGGTTCTTGCAAATATGAATGCTATCTCTTCTGTGGACAAAGACCTCATTCCCATTTTTATGTCCAGTCTATGGTACAATAGATTTTAACTTCTATGTCTCTGTTCATGCAGCTAGTCTCATTTTGGGATGCTAGTGTGAATGCATGCCATTTCTGGAAGCAGTCTACTTTCCGAGTGAGATAGTATTAGGTGTCCACTTTGTCAAGGCTTGCTCTTTGGTATCATGTTATTAATACGTGCTGCTGAATGTAAATCCTATTCACAGAATAGAGAAGAGAGTATTCCATGTCTGTTAATTTTACAGAGACTGTGCCAGCTGAAACCATTCAAATCCTAATCAGCGATCATGCAAGATCAATGTTTTGGGGCACAACAGTGTGGGTAACTTCAGTAGGTGGTAATGGTGCTTCTCAAGTGGCACAGTCTCTTTGTGTGTAAATCACATCTTAACTTGGTTTTCATATGCTGAAAACAAAAGCAGGGTTGTAATAAACAGAATTTAAAAGAAATCTAAATGATATCAGTAAACTATTTGTTTTCCAGTGATGGAATAGAATATTGAGTTATATTTGATTTGAGAAGGAGGAAGAGAGGATAAGATCTGGGACAAAGCTTTCTTGTCAGAAATTAATTTTACTGCTGCTGTTTCTTTCAAGTCCAGGTTGACTTCAGATTTAAGTGACAACCAAAAACTTACAAATTGTAATTATTGGCAAACTATATTAAGTGTCTTACTGTAAAGATTCTTCAGAAAAATCAGCAGAAAGCAAATATTTTGTTTTTCTCTTCTATATAGAAACAGGGAAACAGCAATATCCTACAGATTTAAAATATTGTAGTTGCTTGTTACATAATTTGGAGACTTGAGAAAATGCTCCATCAGTCACCCAATCAGCGTTTGCCTCTCTGTGACTGGAACTTGGCTGTGGCCTTATAGAGTGGTGTAGTTCAACAGCAGAATCTTTAAAAGTAATTTTATCTTATGAATAAGTAGTGCAGAAGGGTCAAGAACAAGATTGTATGTTCCTGATTATTTTTCATGTACTATAGTACACTGGCAAATCAGTTCAGTACAAGCTGAATTTTGTTAATCCATCTACTTGATAAACGGGCAAGTAATGCATTACAAGAGTCTGGTCTGGAAAAGATAAGACTGAACAATGTTTTTGGATCCCAACAAGGATAAGCAGGGTGCAGTGGTTTTTCACATGATAACATAACATCTTAATAATGTGGTGAGCAATGTGTTCAAAGGACAGCTCAGAATCAAAGACAGTGTTTACACTCAGCTAATGATTGCCATGAAGGGAATTTTTATCAGGAATTGAGGCACAGAAGCAAAAGAAAAATCATTCAAAACTAACTCTGTTTTAGCTAAATGTAGTTGAAGACCACTAAATCAGCATTGCTGGTGTCTGCAAGGTATTTTGTCAATATGGAATTAACCTACTTAGGATCTGTGGTCTTAAATAATAAACAAATCTATATGTTCTTCACATAGATAGGAAATCCAATATCATGCCTATAAATGACTAAGCCCAGAGGCAGCTGTTAAACTAAGTGTGCCCAGTGTCAAGCTCTGTGATACAGTAGCATCAATTACCCTTGTAAAAAAGACAGTAATTTGCCCAAAGAAGTGTACTCTGCTTGTCAGAGAATAATATGCTATGGCAGGTGATGGCTGATGATGAGGTTTTTTATTAACAGCAGTGCCTGAATAATATAGTTGTTCAGTATGAACAGTGTTGTTTGAGGACATGACTAAATGGCAGTTTATCAAGAGTTTTGCTAGCAGATCTACAGGAGGACTTTGAGAGTGCAGCTAGCACATCCCAACAACTATTAAGTATTTTTGAAGACAAAATTTTATGTAAACCTTTTATTTCATCCCCAGTTTTTACCCTAGCATCTTCATGGACACCCATTTGTAAAGCCTACAAAAACATATGCCCCCTCTGCATGCATAATTTGGTATAGCAATGTGTTACCAAATTGAATAATAGAAATATAGAATTGAAAGGGAATTCATGAGGTTGACTTGTGCATCCCCAGCAGAGAGACTGGTGCTGAATCATGGAGCACTAAGAACTTTAGTTATTAGAATTACTGACCAAATATTGGGACTAAATCCTAGCAACAGGACTGATCTGTAAGAAATAATGTAATTGGCATAGCTGCATGATATGATTTCTGTATATATTTGGTTTAACCTTTATAAAAGAACATAACCTACACACCAGTGATTTGGAAATTACCAGTGACTTTTTCCTTTGAGGACAAATTGTGCTCACCTCCGTATGAGGTCAGAAAAAATAAATGCAGGTCTGAGAGAGGAATGGCAGGAATGTGGAGGGCCTGTGTGGGGGTTCCAGCTGTGCTCTGTGGGGATTCTTTGATCCAATTATGTGGGGAAACTTGGTGGATTGATATATGGGCTGGGTCATGACTAGCCTAGTGGCTAGAGTCTGGGATTGGATTCGAGGCCAAGTCAAGATCAGGAAGTAAGTGCCGGGAAGGTAAAGCCAAGGTTTGGAACAAGGGATCAGAAGCAGGGTGTGTAGCAGCAGCTATCTGGGGTTCTGCCTAGTTGCCCAGATGAGCTTCCTGTGTCTTCCTTATGCGTAAGTAATATGTCCTGTAACAAGGTGCTGGCGAGAAATTGCTGAGCCAGCCACTGTTCCTTCTGTTAGCTCAGGTAGCGAAGGTTCTGCTAGCTCAGCTCCCAGCTGGGGGAGTTAATTGGCTAGCAGGGCATAGCCCCGAGGAGAGTGGGGCTTGAGGCAAACCACTTGGGAGCCTTCCGGGCCAGAGCATAAAGCTGGCAGAAAGGGAGTCACGGGGGGGGGGGGTGAGGGGGGAAGAGGACAGGGAGGAACAAGGTGGTGTTGCTCCTGGCTAGCTGTGGGGGCTAGCTGTCCCCCAAGGCAGCCAAGTCAGGGGGCTAGCTTGTGTACAACTGTATATAGGTGACGGTGGGGACTTGCACAAGGGAATAAAGGGACACTGGTGCTTGCAACAGCGGGGTCTTGACTCATTTGTGCACTGAGCGGTGAAGCGCTCATTTACTGTCCAGATAAATCAGGAATTATGAAGGTCCTGCCAATCAGGCCCTCCATGAGTGGCAGGTCATGTATGTAGGGGCTCCTGAGGTCCATGACCTGCTGAATATTTCTGCAGCCAGAGCTGCTAGGTGGAGGCTGTCCTACTTGAAGAATCCACAGACCCAGGTTTTAGACCTGCTACTCCTTATGTCATCCCCTATTTCACCCATTGGTGACCCTATGGTACTTCCAGACAAGTCTTTTTTGAGTTGCTTTTGTAGAAAACCTCTATTAGATTGGGGGCGTGTAAGTAGTTTGTCAGTTCCCAGGACTCTTCTTCAAGATGCTGAGGTTCTCAGTTCCCAAGTCCAACCAGCTTGGCTTGGAGGAAGGTCTCAGTGCTGCCTCTATAAATAAAAACTTCAGCCTGGCCTCCTGGTCCTTTGTTATGCAGATCTGACAGTTGTCCTCGGCCCAAGACTCTGCCAAACACTTCATGTAGCTACAGTGCAGATTGCTTAGGGGTATGGCCTTGTTGCAGGAGGCACAGGGCTTGAAACCAGATGACTGAGGCATGTCTTGACATGTGGTAATAGCCAAAACTGACAGAGTTATACTAAACTGACTCTCTTTATAACTAACTAAACTACATACTATTATAGGAAAGTGAAGATCACTGACAGAACTTGCCGAAGCAAGGAGAATAGTTCCCGCAACTGTCATGGGCGGTAAGAAAGATCTGCAGGGGTGCAAGGTCGTCTGAGCTTTATACAGGTGCTATGACACTAGAGGGCACTTGAGCTGCCCTGATGGTATCACTGAAGGAAAAAATTTCCGGTGACTGTGCTCAGGGCATGCCTACAGTGGCATGCACATGTGCAATCACTCAAAGAGTGTAATTTACCTGCTTGATCATGGGGTGTTCATGGACCTGGGCAGGTGTCAGAGTGTGGTTACATTCAGCCTGGAAATGTGTTCTGTGAAGCGCTTCCGAAGGGAGATGTGGAAAATGTGGTGTATTTTGAGTGACCTGCGCAAGCAGAGTTTTAGGGGGGACAGTGCTAATTAGCTGGCAAATTTGAAACTGTATGCGAAATTGGTGCTCTAGCTTGTGGGATGATTTACTGGTGTAGAGGTGTTTGGCTGATAGCCAAACCTTCTGGCCTGTCTTGAATTCCAGCCCCTTCTGTCTCTTGAGGTCCGCATGTTGTTCGTAGGCTTCCTTTGCCTCCACCGGGTAGTCATTGAGTTCTTCCTGGACATGGTGGATTTGCTGGACCTTATCACAGGCGGACGGGTTTTGGGATCTTGCCAGTAAACCCTAAAAGAGTAAAAAGTGATGAAATGCTAACTTCAAAATGAATCAGGGTTGTTTTTTCTTAGCCTCATTGGCCTTTGTGTTGCATTGATTTTCTTGACTCAATAGTTAAAAAACATGAGATATACCTGAATGAAATTACTAATAGCATTCCAGAGAGAACAAAGGAAGATCCTTTGTCTTGGGGTTGTAGTAAGAAGGTCCATAAGTATGGAAATAAGCCTCAGACTTTTTGCACAAATTGTGCTCAAATTGTGTAAGAGACTTTCTGCAAGATGGTTCTTTTGAATGTGTTTTAACCTTTTCTCACCGCTTTTCTTTTGAAGACATGACATTCAGCAATTTAATTTTTAAAAAAGAACAATCCTTAAAATATAGGGATCCTTTTCATCATTGATTCTTAGCTTAATCTTCAGCTCTTCTATTCTTTCAACAAATGGTAAAAATTAAAAAAATTGTTGTTATGACAGGGAGCTGGGCAAAGGGTTGCAGATCCAGCCCTCTGTCATGACCACTCCTCGTTAGGGGAACAAATTAGAGCAGGCTGGTGGTAACCTGCCCTAACTGAACTGACCCTTTCAGGACTCTAGAGGAGAGAGATACTTGTTCGCATTTTGAAGGAAGTTGACAGTATAACTGTCACTTGTCAGTAATGACGTAGTTTGCATATCACATGCATGCCATAGCATATGCTTTTTTAATTTCTGAGGGGCAACATTTCCTATCATGACCAGCAACCCTTTTGTTCTGTATTGGACCTTTTAACAGTGGATGATGCCTATCAGTAGGTGTAGCTACTGTATAAGACCTGATCCACAGCCCGTTGAATTCAGTGTAAAGATATCTATTGATGTCAGTGGGTTTTGGATCGGGCCCATAATGATCACTTTTGTGTATGAGATAAGCCCACTCTGAAAATCATGAGACTATTTTAAGCAGAGGCAGTGTACTAGTGAATGTGCACAAATTTCAAATGGCTAATTTTGTAAATAAAATTGAGTGTATATGCAGCATTGGCCATAGCAGTGCTCACCTAGAATGAGGATTAAACTGCAAGTCGTCCAAGCAGCTTCTAAAGCAGGAGTGGGCAAGCTATGGCCCGTGGACTACATCCAGCCCACGGGCTTGTCCTGTCCTGTCCCTGAGCTCTCAGCTGGGGAGGCTGCTCCTGGCCCCACCCCCAGCTCTCCCCAGAGCCTCAGCGTGCCACGCAGGCAGTGCTCTGGGGGGTAGAGCGATCCGGCGCGTTCCTGTGGATCAGTGCAGCAGCGTGATAAGGGGGCCAGGGGGATTGGATAAGGGGCAGAAGGGGACAGGGAAGGGGGAGGATTGGATAAGCATGGGAGCCCTGGCGGGGAGGCCTGTCAGGGGTGTGGATCGGGACTGGGACAGTAAGGGGACAGGGAGTAGTGGGGTTGGATAGGGTTTGGGGTCCTGGAGGGTCAGTAGGGTTGGGACGGGGTCTCAGGAGGAGGCAGTCAGGGGACAAGGAGCAGGGAGGCAGTTGGATGGGTCTGGGATTCTGAGGGGGCAGTCAGGGGATGGGGAGCTGGATAGGGGATGGGGTCTCGGGAAGGTGGATAGGGGCAGGAGGTCCTGGGAGGGGGAAGTCAGGGGACCCTGAGCAGGGGGGTTTGGAGGTTCTGAGGGGGAAGTTCGGGGACAGGAAGTGGGAGAGGGTAGATAGAGGGCGGGGCCAGGCTGTTACCTGGCCCTTCACAGTTTTGCAACCCCGATGTGACCCTTGGTACAAAAAGTTTGTCCACCCCTGTTCTAAACTGTGCCACTGGCAAATTTTGACTATATGAAGGCTTTATAAAAAATTTTCATTTGCCCCACTGAAATCACTTACCATATTATGCAGTAAGAGTAAAATACTACTCTATGTAGAAAAGAGCCTCCGTGAAGTTATTAGGCTGTTTTATTTTAAAAAACAAATGTGCCCCTTTGGCCTTTTGTAATATAAATAGTTTAGCTCAGGAGTAAGCAGATTTTTTCCCCCCTTTCATCTTATTACAAACACAATTCTTGTCTTCTCTGGAATCTTTTATTGGCTTTCTTTACTATTTTTTGTAACAGCTTCACAAAATTTTAACAAAAATACGCTGTGGTTGTATCTTTTTTTCAAAAGCAAACCAAAATATTTGTTTGTACTTAACGTAGCACAGTTGATCCTCAAGGCACTGGACTGATATGAATTCATCTGCACAACACTCCTGTGAGATAAGGGAATGCTGTTATCCCTGTCTGAAATCAAAGGTAAATGATATGCATCAGATCACAAAGCAAGTAAATGGCAAAGCCAGAACTGGAACACAGGAATTCCTGCCTACAATCCTCAAACTTAATCCATGACACTGCTCAGCCCCTCATTTAAACTTTTTTTTAATTGAAATTAGATGAAGTTTATTTGGACTATATATATGTAATATATATAAAATAAAAATAACTTTCTAAAGAGAATGCACAACCTTCTTATGGGAGTGAGATTGATGGGCAGAGTATAGGCTCAGAGGTGGTGCATGGGTCAATCTGAGGCTCATTACTGTGGAAAATGGATTGAAATAGCTTTTGGAGAGACCTGCTGGCATGAGGGATGCTTGTTCTCTCCCCACCCAATTACTTTCTTCTCTTCCAGGGTCTTCTAGTTTCCTATGCAAGTCCTTATACTTTCTGTCCTGTAACAATACTGTTAGACCCAAATGTCCTGGTACTGGGCCCAGATGTGCTGTCTTTTGTCCCTCTATGCTATTGAGTGTACTATAACACAGTGTGGGACACCTCATACTCCATTGCTCAGGAGCATGCTTGATTCATTGAGAAAGTGGCAGACTGATGCGCAATACATGTGAGGCCCAGCACAGAGGCCTCTGAGAAGTGGCAGCAGAGCATGCCCAAAAGTTGGGGGGCCAGGCTTCACTTCCCTTCCCTTCTCCACCTGAGGCTCCACCCCTATCCAGGCTGGGAGCCACAGACCCTCCACCTGTCTGTGCCCCACGGGTCCCCTGTGCAGGGCAGATGGAGGGTCCATGGGTCCACACCGCTGCTCATGTGGCTCTTACCATGGCTGGGCTGCATCCCCAGAGCTGGAACCACACGTGGGGAGCCGCAGACCCTCCTGCCCTGGGGGAGGGGAGCATGGGCTCAGGGCTGCTTTCGACTCCCACACCCTTGGCAGGTAGAGGGTCTGCAGAGTGGTGCTCCAGAGCTGCCCAGGCTCTCCAGGGGTGGGGCCTTGGGGGAAGAGGAGGGGCAGGGATGGAATCCTTGCTGAAAAGTGGGAGGGCCATGGCATAGGGTTGCCAACCCTCCAGGATTGGCCTGATGTCTGTCTTCACTTAAATATTATGTCATGTGAGGAAATCTCCAGGAACATATTTGAGCAAAATTGGCAATCATGACTCTGGCTTCCTCTATTCTGGTGGCCCTGCCTCTGGGTCAACACACAGTGTTAAGGTAGTAAGTGGGTAGAAAGCCAGAGGGAGGGAAGCCAGAAGCATTTGTGAGGAGCTGCAGAGATGAAGAGCTGATGGAGATGGGAAGAAGATGCTGTATTTATTACTAGGGGTCTGATCTTCATAAAACAGGAATAAAATCTGGGGGCAGCTGCCTGAGACATGAGACTCCCACCAAAGTGGGACAATTCTTGTAAATTTAGGATATCTGCTCACAAGGGAAACATGCTCTAGATGAAAGTATTATTTTTCTCTTCCATACTTTCTTGTGAACTATCAGCAATCCTATTCTGAATAGGTTTTTAGATAACTGTAGTCCCAGTATGAACAAGTGCTGTAAACTAAAAACTCTTTCAACACGCTTAGAATTGCTGATCTATTCTGCCTATTGCTAGTTTGAAACAAACAACTTATTTTTTTATATTCTCATTTTAGTAGGTCGTCTTATGTTTGAGAACTGACATTACAGCTTCACATCTAATTTGTTTCAGTATGGAAAAGGTCCTTCTCCTGTAGCCTTTACAAGCAGAGGATCTGCACTGGAAGTTTTAATTCAGTCAGCTCTATGTTGTTTGTGTGTGTTTAAAATTTGTTGCTCATTTTAATTCACCTTGAAGTTTTGTGGGTTTTTTTCTGCAAACTCTCCTCCATTTTCTAGTTACAAGTGGATCTATTGATGTGTCTGCTCATGTTAGGGCCAGATACGCTCTCAGTTGCAGAAGTGAAAGGCAGCTCAAAGAAAGTTGTTTCAGCTTAGCCTTGTGCTGCTGAAATACTTTAATGGTTTTGTATTTGGGATCTTTTATAACTGCTGCCTCCTTTAAGGACTCCAGATCCATGATTTTCAAGATGCTGCTGGGGCAACAGCTACTGTAGGATGGGGCCTAGTCCCTGGTGGTGGAGGAATGATGTGTTTCAGCCCCTGCCCTGCCATTGCTTTGTTTTCTTCTGCTAAAGCTGTTCCACCTCCTCTTTTACCTGGCCAACCAACCTTCCTATGTAGCTCCCCACACCATCCTTTATAACAGCGGTTCTCAACAAGGAGTCTGGGGTCCCAGGGGTCTGCGAGCATGTTTCAGGGAGTCCACCAATCAGGACCAGTGTTAGACTCACTGGGGCCCAGAACAGAAAGTCAAAGCCCCATCATGTGGGGCTGAAACCCCGAGCCCCAAGTCCTGTCACCTGGGGCTGAAGCCAAAGCCTGAGCAACTTAGCTTTGCAGGCTTCCCATGGTGTGGGGCACCGGGCAATTGCCGTGCTTGCTATTCCCGAACACTGGCCCTGGATTTTATATGCAGAAAAATAGTAGTTGTGGTACAGTGGGGCCATGGAGTTTTTAAGAACATATTGAGGGGAGCCTCAGAAAAATGTTGAGTATTGTGTTATAAAGCAGGGGTTCTCAAGTTCAGCTGACTCTGGATTATTGTAATTGACTGGTTCATTATATGTGAACACTGACACTAATAGGTTTAAAATAAACAAGGAAATTTCTTCACAGAAGGCACACCCAACCTGTCAAACTCATTTCCATAGGATGCTCTGAAAGCCAAAAGTATAACTAGGTTAAAAAAAAGAATTAGATAAGTTCATGGAGGAATGGTCCATCAATAGCTATTAGCACAGATGGTCAGGGATGCAATCTCATGCTCCAGGTGTCCTTAAACCTCCAATTGTCATAAGCTGGGACTGCACAATAGCGGACGGATCACTCCAAATTGTCCTGTTGTGTTGATTCCCTCTGAAGCATCTGTCCACTGTCAGTGACAGGATACTGGACTAGATGAACCATTGGTCTGACCCAGTATGGCCGTTTCTATCTTCTTATGAGGATAACAGACCCACTAGTACCACAAGTTGGGGTGGGAGGGGTTCAAGTTGTGCTAACCCATGGTTTCTAGGAAAGAACCAGAGTTCTATCAGAGATGCTCAATGAGTGCAGTTTAGCTGACAATCAAGGCATCTATGTCTGTGTATCATATGGATTAATTACATTATGAGTTCAGTCTCTCTCTTCATCTCCCTCTTCTCTTCCTGGCAGTGCTTGCAGGTTGATATATTTCTTATGATTTGGGATGGATTTTTATAGGCAATTAAGGGTAGGTTCCTAATAGCTGTAACAATATCTCAGACTGCATTTATAGTACATACCCCTCCCCCCCCCACTGCTTCCTGCAGCTCTAGAAGAGTGAATACTACTTAAATTTGGAGCATTTCTAAGTTATCGGGAGGCAAAGGAAAATCTTTTGTAGCTAATAAAAATACACTGAAAGTGGGATCTGAAGGCTCAGGCAACCACTGAGATATGTATGCTTGATCCAAGGATTCCCATTGGTTACATCACACTAGAAATGCTACAGAGGCACTGCTATAGTGTAAATCAGGAGTTCTCAAACTTTTCTAATTTGAGACCCCTATTTGTGCTGCTGCATTTGCTGCCGACCCCTGGGTATGTCCGCCGAATCGAACACTTTTAGTTTCGGCTGCATTTCAGCGGACACACAGCGCGTCTCTGTGTGTTTGCTGACAAGCTGCCAAAAGCGGAAGTGTTCCACTTGGCAACATTTCGGCGGACACCCTCTCCCGCGTTCCGGGGCATCCGCCGAAATGCTGCTGAATGCAATGGGGGCTCACGACCCCCCTGGGATCGCCCTGCGACACCCAGGGGAGTTACGACCCTCGGTTTGAGAACCTCCGGTGTAGATGCTTGTGACTGGAGGGGTTCTTCTGTTGCTGTAGTAAATGCACCTCTCTGAAAAGTTGGTACCTATTTTGATGCAGAATTCTTCTGTCAACCTAGTGGTGTCTACACCAGGGGTTAGGTGAGTTTAACTATGTGGTTTGGGGGTGTAAATTTTTCACTCACAAGAGCAACTTAACTAGGTCAACCTAACTTTGTAGTGTAGACCATCCCTGACAACTGTATGGGTTAGAACATCCAATCAATCAATGCTTCTGCTGTTGTAGAGTTTGTTTTCCAGTTCTGCTGTTGATCTCATAGGGTATGTCTACACTGCAGTTAAAAACCCAGGGCTGGCCCATGCCAGCTAACTCAAGCTAAGGGGCTTGGGCTAAGGGACTGTTTAACTGCATTGTAGATGATGGGGCCCTGGAGTTAGCTCGTATACTCTGATTGAAGAGTTAATTCTGATTTCACAAAGAACAGCTACTTTTAAATTCCTCTCTTTCTAAACCAGCATAAACACTGCCTAGGTATGATTTAATTTACTGTTAGGTGAAATGTTTGCTGTACTGAGAGAGAACCTTTTGTACCGTGTGTGTGTTTAATTTTGCTGAAGGTTAAGTATTTGTAATATCCTGTGGAACAGAACTTGAATGTGGTTTTCTACTGAAATATTTCGGGAATATTTATTAGAACTTTTTAATCTTGGGCCAATTTAACCAGTAGCCGACTAATAAAAATAATTTTGGGCTTTCTGCCATGACAAATGTTGACATACTCTTATAATGTTGACTTAAAAACTAATAACTTTTAAAGTAAATGAGTGTGGAAACCTTGCCAGAAATATAGTGTCTGAAACAGATTAGTTCTGTTTTATTTTACTGGCAACGCTTGTGGATTATGTTTGAAACAAAAATGCTGAACTGTTTCAGCTTTTAGAGACGTGGTTAACCCTTTTGAGGCTAATTTGTTTTCCAGAATGACACCCTTTACCAGTAATGAATGCTCCACTGTCAGAACTTAATACTCTGAACACCTGCTTAACTAGATTTACATAGATAAAGGGGGTAGGATAACAAGGAAGGTAAGTAGAGTGTTTTTGATCGAGTGACAATAAGAAAAACACAACAAAAACTGATTTGGGTTTGTACAGAATTTTATTTTTATTTCAAAGACTGATAGATCTACAAGTATTCTGGACACTAACAGTGTCAATACTAATAATTTTTCTTTCCCATGATGTATTGGATAAGAAGAATAGTTAATGAATCCATGCCAATTTCATTTATGTTGTTTGCTAATTTGAGAGTTTCATTTACAACCTTTGATGAAGGTTTTGGGATGATGTTTATATTTTAAAATGCTGAGTTTCTTTAGAAAGTTTCAATTACCACTATTGTTTTGGGGGCTAAATTGAAACTTTTTGTGAATTTATAAAGAAAATGTGCTAAATAATGAGACAAATGTATACAATGTGTTGGTGATAGTGTTGCACATTGCCATGAACAAAGGTATAATGACTTCTCAGGGGATTGTTTGCGCTTGTTTGTCAAATTCAACACCAGTCATGTAACACACAGTCCCTTCCTTAAAGTTGCTGATAAGGGGTGCAGGGAGTCAGGTGAAAAAACAATTATGTAAGCAGCTCAGATACACTCAGACTTTGTTATGCAGTAAAAATTATTACACTGCCTGAAAGAGCACATCAAAATAAATTTCAGAATGTGGTGCCAAGCCAAGCAGAGCCCTATTGTATGGCACCTGGTCATCTACTGTATGGGTTTTCTGTGGGTTTCCAGGTCATTGCTTCTGCCGTTATGCAGACCATATAAGGTGAATGTGGGAAGTGGAGCGAAGTTCTGCTAAGAAAAGTTAAAACTGACCTTTACTAGCGTGCTTTACCAAAGAGTGTATGGAAATTAGGAGGCTGTGGGGGGCCTGGTTTAATTAGACAGTATGAAAAACTAACTAGTGTTATGAAATAGATTTACTTCAATTTGACCAGCAGGCTCTCACTTTGAACTTTGGGGAATTCCCGTTCTTTAAACTAGTAAGAGAGTCAGTTTGCATTGTGGTTGGAATGAAAGACAGCAAGTGCTCTTGGCTCCTGCCTCAGACTTTTCTACCCACATATTGTACTACTGCTTGCTGTTTTATTGAATGAAGAGCAACAATAACATTAGCTAAGGACTCAATAAATTGTAAGAATGTAAGAACTCTAAGGTGCCAACTATCCTCAACTTAAATTGGCTTCAGTAGGAAATGAGTGCTCAGCACACCACAGGGGATAGGGTCTTAGATATTAAGGCTTGGGGTTTTTAAGCATATGTATAATATGATTATGCAGCTTCAAAAAATAGATGTATATCTTACCTTTTTGTTACTATGCCACATAATTTTTAAATGACCATTTTCCAGTTTATGATGCAGCGGATAAAGAGCAGAAAGAACTGAAACGCTGTTTGGGAGAAAGCTGATAAAAAGGCTGCATGAGGAGGTGGCTACCATCTGGGGCTCCTAGGCTTCCATGAATGAATCTGCATGATAGGTGTATTCCCCAGACACCCAAAAGCAGAATGCTGATCTTATGAGGTGTAAGCACTCTCTATAGCTAGTACTTCCCATGCCGGTACAGCAGTCTTAAAACTACCCTGTGTTTTAGTAAATCAAGGTTTATTTTTAGAAGGAGTGAGTCATATTAAAACAAAAGGTATGAGGTATGATACATAATTGCTTCTTCACTGTAAGGCCCAAATGGTAAGGTTTTATATTTCTAGAGTACTCATCTCGTCTCTTCCAGCTTGTTTGTTTCTTCCTCACAATATGATGTGGTATCTCAGAACCAGTCTCACTGACTCGGTAGCATGCGCACACTGTCCAGAATTTACTGACCGTGTCTAGATTAAGCTAGTTTTCACCATCATCTGCATGTCTTGACCCAGCATGGAGGTTACTCTGCAAAGTGAAAGTCGCAGCGAAGTTTATAGTCACAAAATGGCATTCTCAAAACATGGCATTCACAATTTGACCCAGGCATAGTTCCAAACTATCACACTTGGTATACAAAAACATATTTTCTTGTTTAAAGAAAGCTTAAAGCAATAAGATTATCTACTTCAAATTCCTTCTTTAAACATAATGTGGAGATGGAGACCCTGGATTTATTTTCCAAAGTGTCTGACACTGCAATGTTATCTTGAATTACTGTCTTGGAGTGAGTCCTGCAAACGCTGCAGATGTTTCAATTTGATTTTATTCTTAAATTGGTTTGTATGAGCCCTTTCAATTTGTTCTACAGATTCTAGTAGTTTAGATTATGATAAAAATCTATACAACCTATTTAGTTCAACCCCCTTTGCTATCTGAACTTAATGAACTAAGTACCATGGGTAAAATGGATCAGTGTGATGGGAAGAATAAGACCTCAAAGAACAAACCCACATATATTTGACCTAGTCAGCTTATTGTGACTGCAGTGGCTACTGTTATAGGTGCTGACAATGACTTCTGGTTCTTATAGCTAGCAGCTGTAGTCATATCCTATCCTTTTTGTGATTGCAGCAGCCCCTAATGGAGGCAGTTAGGTTGATTTCTTTCTTCTTAATATCAACTTCTACAGGCATGTAGGCTCTGCAGTACAGAGACTAATTAAAATACCTTGTCTCCCTGAGCAGTTTGGGTGTAAGAATGAAAATTGCCACATAGTAAACCTCAAAATCTGCTGCAGAATTGTGAAATGGTTTATTTTTAAAGGATTAAGGAACCTGTTTCTAGTTCTTCCCTCTCTTCTTGCTGGAACCGTAGAATAACTCCTACAATCCCAAGTGGCAAAAAGGAGTGTTCATGGAATTCATTTACACCTTTTCTTTCTCACAGGATAAGCTTCTCCAGGGTTAGTTGCTGCTGTGCATCAGTTTACATGGCTGTTTGAGGTTATGAACTCCAGACAGTTGAGAAAATTAGGTACAGGAGTGAGCCCTTCACCTGCAGGCTTTCTGTAGCTGTTAATATACTGCAAATGCAGACAAACACTAAGTATATGAAAAATTCAAAGCGGGTGTGGTGATGCACCTCATAATGCTTATGAGTATAAATATGACATAACTGGGATATGTTTTATGCTAGATACGTGATGTAACATATCTTTGCAAAGGTTATGATCTACTGAATATATTCATCCTATTTGTATGCAGGTATCATTTTTATAACTGAAGTTATGAGCATTGGCTCTATGCTTGTATTTAAAGTGTCTGCTGTAGGAAGCACGTAAAGCACATTTGGTCAACATAATGTGAAGGGCTTATTTAAGTCATTGGGAGCACTTAACAAACAACAAAATTTGGAAAATGCCAATCCACATTTGAGCTTTCCTGGGAACGTTTACAGAGTAAAACAGATTTATTTGGGGGTTGGATCCCATTGGGAACTGGATATCTGAGTGTTAAAGACAGGAGCACTTAAACTATTTTCAGTTAAGCCTGCAGCTTTTGGGAGATGTGGTTCAAACCGGGGTCTGTTTGTAGCAGGCTAGCGTGTCTGGTACGACAAGGCAGGGCACTGAAGTCCCAAGCTGCCAAGGAAAATGGGCTTAGAGGTAGTCTAAGCACATCAGGTGGTAGTCCCAAGAGGGTTCTGTGACCCAACCCATCACAGTGGGTCTAGATTTTTTTTTCTGTTTATCAGCTAATCTCAGACATTGCTCAATGAGGGTAGTTCAAGTTTCACTCGTAGTGGTCCTGAACAAGACACTTAAGAGATACAGTGGAATATGAATTTACTAGCTTTGTAACAAAATTTACCCTCAGGGATTCTCTAATAATAATGGACATCACAATATCATTGCTAAAATATTAGTATTTATTATTTGTTGCATTTAAATTTTGAGATTGAAAGTGTGTATGTGATTTGTTAATATGCACAAAGATTAATAGTTCTAACAGATTTTTTAATTGGAATTTTATTGTCTAACTTTCAAGCAGGTTATACTGTGATATATTATAGGGCCAAATTACATCTCTTTACACCAGACCTGACTTTGGGCCATTATATTAGAAACATAACTCCAGTTTGACCACAGACCACATACAGAGCAGCAAAGATGCCAAACCTTGTGGAGAATGGTACAGCAACAGGGGAGAGGAGAATCCTTTCTCAAGGGTTCCCTTTACCTATTTTCTGAGGAGATATATTTGCCTTTCTTGTTTGTCCTGATTCCTCAGTCTGCACAGTTCTAAATACCAGATCCTAATAGTATTAGAGATAACATGTGCCCAAGTAATTTCTGCTGCTAGGTATACAGTAGCACGTGCTTTGCCTTGGGACTTCAGTGTCCTCTCACTGCAGTGCAGTATTATTAATGACAAGCAGACTTTACCATGGGAAGCTATGAATTTGGCAATATGAATTAAAAAAATAAACAAAACAGCTGATGACAGAGGTGCCAGTCAGACGAGAATTCTAGTTGAAGCTGAAAGACTCTGTAGTGTGTTCAGTATGCCCGTCGTGCTGCAGTGACGTAAAAAAAAAGGCTCCTTCAAAAAAGCTGTGTCAAAGAGATGGTTGCTGGAAAGGAAAGAATCTGAATGGCACCTTCATGATGAAGATAAGAATGCACGCTGATTTTATATTTGTGCTGAAATGACTGTAGCTCCACATTCCATGTGTGGGGAAACTGATTATTTTTTGTAGGGGGAAGGTTAATGCTTTGGTCCTGCGTTTCACGAGATGTTTATGGAGTTGCAGCTCTGCCTGCTGAGAAATAAATTATTTGCTGGTTCTCATCTTTCTTCTCAGTAGCTGTGCTAATGAAACAGAATATTGCTGACCATTAATGAAAATCGTGATTTACTGCTTCTGGGATTTTTCTAAATACCAGGAAGGATGGGAAATCCACATCATTAAAAGGATTCATACTTCTCACAAAAGACTAGTATGACATGGTACATTTTCCTAAGGATTTGTCTCGAAAACTGGAGGTAGAGGATGCCTACACAAACTTTATAAACATGGCTGAAAAAGAAAGATGAACTGCTATAGAATGTACTTAAAATATGATGTTGAATGGGTTTTTTAACTTCACTTGGAAGGTTTGGCTCTCTTTCTGTCAAAAGTAGCCTTTTCATGTGCTGTTCAAGATCCATTAAATGTCAGATGGAGGTTAGCAAGCCAAGGGTAACTTCTGTTTTTACATATCTGTAATCTTTCCTTATATGGCACTTGTTTATATTTTCATTTTTGCATGCAAAATAAATGAAATATTATACTTCACCAAAAAGCAGGCATTCTAGAGGTTAAAAAGAGTGTGAGAGAAAATTATTAGTTTTTACAATAGATTTTTAATTTTTTTATTTAAATGTATACCGTGTGTACACATCTATATGAATATGCACATGTAGGTAATTTACGTGTAAATATGAACACATGACACAAACTGTTTTTATTTTAATTGGTACTTTTTCATATAAAATGTTAATCAAATGCAGAACTACATACTTAAAATGACAGCAAAAACAATGGGGTTGGGATTTTTTATTTGTACATGTTCTCTTCAATGACAAGGTCATCATAATATAAATTAGCTGCAGAGCACTTTTCAGTTTGAGGGGCACTTCCTGCAAACAACCCATTTTAAAAGGAGTATCTCAAGAGAAGGATGCTATATATGGAGAAAGACAAAAAGGCACACAAAAAAACCTTTCTAAATCATGCCACTACTTCTGCCTACTGCATGATATTTCAGGCATTGCTCAGATCTGTATGCACCAAACAAGGGTAATCTGTCATTGCCAGCATATAACCTGGAATTATTTGTTTACTACCGTAGCTGTCTCTCTATACTGATCACATTAGAAAATTAACAAAAAAACAGAAATGTTTTTCTGATGATTTTCATGTCTCCTTCCCCCACCCCCCGTTTTTTTTCTTTAAACTACAGGAGCCTAGTAACAAACGGGTCAAGCCTCTTTCTAGAGTTACATCACTAGCAAGCCTCATTCCTCCTGTGCGGGCAACCCCATTAAAGCGGTTCAGTCAAACACTTCAGGTAAAGATAACAATATATTTCTGTGTTTTAATGTTCAGATTTGCATTTCAGTAAGAGAAGTACAGGTATGCTATCATATGCTTTTAGGGGTTGTGCTTTTCAAAATGTATTTTGTATATGTATGCATATCTGAGTATCCCAGATGTTTAACGGAGATGTTTAAGGAAAAAAAGAAAACAAAATTCCCCCAACATGAAAGGTGCAGTGGTAATGGACAGTGTAAACCTCAGTGGTGGCAAGTGAAAGTGCCCTGGTGCTGTTACAATTGTGTAGTCATTCACCACCATAATAATCTTTATCATAGAATGCTTGTGTTTCTTGTGAAATCTTTAAGAAACAAACTGAAACTATATATCCATTCTTGATGGTATGACAGAGAAACCAGTATAAAACCAGTATAAAAATATTTGCGTAGCCCAGTTGCCTGAGAAGGTATGTTTAATATATCTTTTTGACTTTTGAAGGTGAGAGTTTCATGGATATATTTAAAAGAGTGCCGTATGCTCAGGCACCTAGGACATACTTTAAAATAACATCTTAAAGTGGAGCAGTACAGTTTAAGATAATCCATGACCAATGAGCCAGGAAACTCAAATCCCTCCCTCTCAAGACAACTCTCGTCCCTTATGGTTTTCCATCATATTGAAATGACTGGGGAAAAAAAAGATAAGCTTTGCCATAGAATATTAGTATTTTTAGCTTAAATGCAAAAACAAACCGGCTACCAAACCTATGGAATATTTATTAGGGAAATTTTGAGTTCGGAATTTTAATGAAAAATTTTCCATTAATTTATTTGGGGAGGGGGGTGTAGTGGGTGGGTGCTTTTTTTAAAAAAATCCATTTGCATGCAATTCTGCTCAATCCTTACTATTAATAATGAACTTTGATCTCCAGTGGACAAAAAGTCTGGCAATCAGATGGAAAATGGAGCCTTGGGCCAACATTCAAATCATTTGTCAAAGCTGACTGTTCTGAATAACTGTAAATCAATCAAACAATGCAATTCAAATTTACATTTTATTCTGAAGATATTCTGCTTTGATTGTAGGTCTCTCAAACTTACATGTGCACTATATAGAATATGAGATGCTTGGAGACTCATGTAGGACTGGATCCTACAAAATATTGCATGTCCCCTGCAAGAGGCTGAATACCTTTAATTCTCTGTGACTTCAGGAGGAGCTGAGGCAATTGAGCACTTCCTAGTGGGCATTCAGTGTTTTGCAGGATTGTGCAATTTCCACCACTAAAATAGTAGGTGTTTGAGAAAGTTCACTTAAAATCTACAGTGAGTTTTATAGAACAAGGTTAAGCTCTCTGAAGGGTGAGAATGAATAAAATATATGTTTTAGTAAGAAATAATATCTGTTCAAAAAGGTAACTTAATCATGACTCTACTGCAGTTATGAGTTAGTTTTATTTTTCCTTTCCAAAATTATTTATTTTATTTCTATGCTGGAGACTCTTCTGACAAATACTTAAACAGAGTAAAAAGCCATGACAAATATATTTGTCTGCAGTAATAGTTTATGTAGAAAGCAGACATGCCAGCATTTGGTTCACAATGTACCTCTGGTATTCCTTAAATAAGTTGTTGAAAGTGCATACTTCTGCATACAGATACAGCCTTTATGGACATGGGGGAAAGGCAAGATGTTTGAACTCACTTAAGTATATTTGATCCAGTAGGTATACTGTAGTGTGATTAGAGCAGAGATACCTGTAGTCTCTTTGGCATATAAATCTCTTCTACAGGCTGCCTCTAAGAAAAATTTGGTCTGATTCTGAAAGAAGGGCAACATTAGTTCGAGTTATCAAGAGTGTGGAAAGTGAATTAGGTTTTGTCAAGATTTTATTTCTGAGCCTGGCACTTCCCTTTTCAGAACCTTTAACAGCTGTTGTGCTCATTTAAGTACTCATACGATCAGGTCCATGGAGAGTGCATTTGAGACAGATTTTGTGCTATATAATACTGTATTTATAAGGTACAGTTTAGACTTCAAAAGATAAATTCTGTTTTCATGAATATGTATGCAGCTTCCATTGATTTTAGTTTGAGTTGTGTGCATGTATTTCATGACAGATTTTGACAAAGCTGTGGAAGATTTTGTGTTATGGTTTTACCACTGGAGAAAATTTTTTAAATTATTTTTTTGCATCGGTTTTTAAAAAAAATAACTTGGCAGTAGATTAAAATATAAGAAGATTGAGGGATGTGGTTATTCAAACCACCTTCCCTAGGGAATTATGTGGTTTGAAGGATCTGTAAAGGGGAATGGACCTTTTTATTCTCCAGGCAATAGATCTATAAATCCATCTCAGGTCATTGTAACTGGAATTTATATTACTTATTTGACTGAACACTATCTCTTGCAAAAAGAGATGGAATTACTAAATCCATTTTCTAGTGATAAGTGGCATCCATGCAAAACCACTTTGAGGGTTGGTCCTAAAAGACACTTTATTAGCAGTTTCAGGTGAGGCCAACAACAGAATGGGGAAGAAGACTACTTTCCCATACTCAGAGGTGGTCCCTTAGGAAACTGTTTAGAGGCACATTAGTGAATTGATGTCAGGAAACTTGCACTGCCATTGCTATACTTGTTCTGTTCAACCATATGGAATATTATTAATCTCTAGGGTTGTCAATTAAAAATAACAACTCCTAAATCCCCTGATGCCCATATATCTGCTTAGTGAAGTGACTGCCACTCCACTCTAGAGCAATATTCTCTTCACCTTATTTTATTTGTTTGTTTATTTCTAGTCCTTGAGTGTTAAATACACCATTAGAGTGTATTCAAGATGTTGAGATTTTCCACATGGCAGTATCATCAATATATTATTGCTTTGCCTCAGTACAGACGGATTTTTTTTTTTATTTGCACAAGTTAACAATGGATTCTTTGCCTCAACAACGTGACAAAAACCACCAACAACAAAGAACTCTGAAAATACAGACCACTGCAACGGTTGCTATAAAAGTTCAGAAAAATGTTGAATTTCCTATGGAACTGTGTAACAAAAGTTTCATATACAATCCTTTTTGAAAGGAAGAAATATGTAAAAGGAGAGAAAATCCATAGATATGACTTCCTCTAGATCCACATGTGAAATTTTCCATTTATATTAATGGATTTTCTACATGCAGATTCAGGGACAACATGCTCTAAGTCTGAGGATAGTATAGTGATTTTTTTTAGATGTATTGTTAGCTACTCCAGAAATGTTTGGTATTTTTAATAGGGAGATTTGATTGTTTCTTATTTCTCAAAATTATTATTTTGCAAATGGTTTATCAGCATTTTCCACAAAGGAAATGTAAAAATGAGTTTAATTATTTTTCCTGACTCCTCATATCTGCTTCCTACAGCAATATAGACTGGATGATGCTAAAAATACAGCACTGGTTTCATTTTGACCATATTAGTTACCGTTTTTGTACACCAGCAGAATGCTCAGTACTGAGCTGGTATAGTTATCTATCTACTGGTATCCATTTGACACAAATCTTTGTCCCTTCAATCTGTATTATCAATCTAGACTAACTCCAGTGGCTATAGAGATGTATTTATTTCAGCTCCTTTAGCTGAATCCCATTCACAGCTCTGTCCTTCATTTGACAAACTGGGAATGAGATCAAATAGTACTCAAACAAACATAACTTTAACTAGCACTGAGGACAGAGGTTAATGCTGCCTCGCTTCCACTGCAACTTGTTACTTTCTCAGTCATAGAATATCAGGGTTGGAAGGGACCTCAGGGGGTCATCTAGTCCAACCCCCTGCAGGGGATCAATCCCCAAATTAAACTAAATCATCTCAGCAAGGCATTGTAAATAAGAAGAAGGCAGCATTATCTCCTGAAAATGTAAACAAGCTTGTTTGTCTTCATGATTGGCTGAACAAGAAGTAGGACTGAGTGGACTTGTAGACTCTGAAATGTTATATTTGTTTTGTTTTTTGAGTGCAGCTATATTACAAAAAAAATCTACATTTGTAAATTGCACTTTCATAACAAAGAGATTGCACTGCAGTACTTGTATGAGGTGAATTGAAAAATACTATTCCCCTGAAGCATCTGGCTTTGGCAACTGTCAGAGACAGAATACTGGGCTAGATGGACAACTGGTCTGATCTAGTATGGCTGCTGTTATGTTCTGTTCCTATTGACTGCAGTGTGTATGAATGCTCTATATAGAATGTACACATTAGGCTTATACACACTGAGAACAGAGAGCAGATATATGCCATTGCAGGAAGGAGGTTATTGAACTATAGATGGACCAGAAATATGCTTTCACATGCCATTTGTTATGTTCCTAGTACTAAAATTAAAAGGTTGTAGTGCCAATGTCCTTAACAAATTTGGAGAAATTGGAATTGATAGTTATATACACCATTTAATTTAATTGCAAAAATATGTGAGTTTTTCTGGTAAATATATTTTTGCTTTTGGGGACTCTGAAATGAAATGTGAGCAAAATGATATCTCTAACATTTATGTCTTGTCTTGTTAGCGTTCTATCAGTTTCCGTAATGACAGTCGCCCTGATCTGTTCACCCCACGACCGTGGTCTCGAAATGTACCCCCTGCTAGCACAAAACGAAGGGACAGCAAGCTGTGGAGTGAGACCTTTGATGTCTGTGTCAATCAGATGCTTACATCCAAAGAAATCAAGCGTCAAGAGGTACTATTATATCTATCGGTACTATTATTTCTGAATCAGTAATTCTCAAATGCTTTACTAAGGCAATTCACCAGCTACATTTTTGTCTCTTTGCAACCCTCCACTACAGACATGCACCCTCTGCTCCAGCATCACAACCCTAATCCCATTCTGGTCTAGTGTGCAGGGATGGCCCGGAGGTTGGAGAATGAGCCCAGCCCACACTTGCCTATGGTGGCAGCTCCTCTCCTGCAGAGCTGGGCACAGCTCCCCACCTTGGGAGTTGTGAGTTGGCACCTGCGGTTGAAATACCATTCAAGTTTGGTCTGGCTGCCATCATGGTGTAATACTGTGCAGCACTGTGGCTCTGAAAGCCCCAGATCCAGCCCAGTTTGATCTGAGCTACCACTACAGTGTGGGGTGGCCTCATTCTCCAACATCCCTCTCTCTGGGAGCTCCTCTGTATGTATGTTTTTGCCAGGAAAATATATCCCTGGATTTGACAACCCATCTATAACCTTTCTGTGAACCTGTGGTTGGGACCAATCATTTGAGAAACACTGGTCTAAAGAATGGAATTCAAGGATGATAGTAAGTAAACATTAGCTCAGCATTTGAAATTACAGGGTAAAATCCTGGCTCCATTGTAGTCAATAATAATTTTTCCATTGAACTAAATGGAATAGGATTCCACCTATGGTCTTTATAATGAAATCATACTAGATTTTTTTTTTAAAAAAAGAACAAAGTCATTGCATTAATTCCTGTATAGTAACATTGATATTTGAAATTAAAATTGTTTGTGTGGGTGTGCATATTTTTGTGTGGTGGCGGTTGTTTTATCTGTACTACCATAGTACCCACAGACTGCAATCAAAATGATGATCATTAGTTCCTGTGGGAGTTCATCCCACGATTTTGAGCTGGTGCATGAAAAGGCTTTGTCCTCTACACAGATGAGCTTTACCCTTATATTGTAAAAAGCTCTCTTGTGCCAGAAGAGCAAAGTTTTCACCACAGTCTTCACCCTTGAACTTAAGTTTCTCTTTTACATTCCCTGGGTCCAGGCCATTGAACTTGAACTTGATGTAGTATTTAATACATTCCAGGGGTGGTGTTCCTGAGCCAATGTATCCATGATGCTTTAAAAACTCCCACACTCCAATATGGATCTATGCTGGTTATGTGATATGTATGTACCTCGTGAACCTTGTAACTGATGCTTGCACTCCCCCATAACCCAATCCCAATCACAGATGTTCAGCACCTTCCTTCTTAACTTGTATAAATTTGATTTTAAACTTTAGTTTTAATAAATGTTTTAATTCTATGAGAAGCCAGCATTGAGAGCAGAGGACAGGTTTGATGTGTTGCGGTAGTTAGTGTTGCTGAGGAAACATGCTGCAGCATTGTATAACAGCTGGAGTTTCCTAAGTACTGAAGTCTTCAGGTCTAGGAATACTGTATTGCTATAGTGCACCTGGAAGGTTACAAAGATGTGAGTAACATAGGTTAGGTGATTTTTTTTATTTTTTTTTTTGCCAGGAAGGGACACAGTCCCCTTGCCTAACCAGAAATGGAAGAAAGTACATTTGTATAGGGAAGGAATGCTTCCTTTCAAGCTGTGGAATGGAAGTGGAGCTGCTCTGCAGAAGTTGCTGCAGCTTCATGGCTGCAGTGATCCTTCTGTGACAAATGCCAGTTAACCAACTTGGAGCAGATCATCAAATGGTTAACATTTTTGAGCTGTGACAATTTGTATCAGCAAAGGATCTGCCCTCATGATCTATAAAATACAAAACTTCTAAAACATTGTTTAAATCCTGATTTTTTGTTTATAGTTGACAAACTTGTTTAGTGAACAGAATTAATACTTTTTGCACTAATGCTCTATCCCCAGAATATCTGAATCTGAAAAGTTAACTTTTACTATGCTTGGTTAGAATTGGATCATATAATTTAAGTTAATTGAATACTGTCATTAGTAAGATATTGCACTGGAAGTGTGCATGACATTAAATTGATAGTTATATACACCATTTCTAATAATAAAATGCAAAACTCACTTCATAAGTGGCTAGTACGAGGCAAAAGTCCCACAGAACTCTGTGTTTCCTTCCAGGAAAATATACTATGCCAAATTTGAAGTACTTTTAATTCCATCTATACATATAAAAAACCAGAACATTTGTACCATTAGACAGTCTGAAACCTTTTGCCAACTGTTGTTTTTTAAAAAAACCCAAATAGAAAAGTCTTTTGTAGCTAGCTGTACAAACAGCAATTATTTTACCAAAAATAGTTGATACAGTTTAGTTACATCAAAATATCATAACACATAAGATGGTCTTCTGTATTGGAAACATGACAAACCAAAAACTGTACTTCTGTAACTTTTTCAGAGAAGAAATGTTTTATGAGAAGTCTTGAAAGAGCATGTCTTTAAAAGTAATGCTTAGCAAATAGGTGACTTTATAGATCTGCATTTATTTCTTCAACTAGATTTAGGAAGAAAATGTAGCTGTGTACTAATACAGATGTTCAGAATATAACAGCAACTTTTAAAATTGACTACAATTTAAATAAGAAATTTGTGTGTCCTTTTTTACAGGCTATCTTTGAACTTTCCCAGGGAGAAGAAGACTTGATAGAAGACTTGAAGTTAGCAAAAAAGGTATTTATGTACATAAATGATTCAGAAATTGTTGATTTTTTTGCCTTTAAACCCCCACACACTTTTTTATAGTAGATTTTTTAAAACTTTTTTATAGTAGATTCAATAGTAGCAACTGCCATCTAGTTAAGGTTGAAAAACTACTACTACAATCTCTGTTTTTACACTCTTAACATTCTGAAGCATTCAACTTTTGGATTGAATTTTTTCTAATTGGTATCTAACACAAGGTGTGCTTGTGAACATTTGAATAAAATACAATCAGCCACTTCAGAGTTATGGGAGGATTTAAGTGCTATCTCTGATTTCTTAGATATCAAATATATGCTAAAGTTCGCTTGTTTTTGCAGGCTTATCATGACCCTATGCTTAAACTCTCCATAATGACAGAGCAAGAATTAAACCAAATTTTTGGAACACTGGACTCTCTAATCCCCCTACATGAAGGTATAATTTCATTCAATGAATTATGATTCTACACTCCTTTATACTTAGCATGTTTAGCAAGTGAAGTTTTCTTCATTTTATTTTGATCAGATCTTCTTAGGCGGCTTCAGGCGGTTAGGAAACCTGATGGATCTACTGAGCATGTTGGCCATATCCTTGTGGCCTGGGTAAGGCAGATTTTCTAATCAAATTTTAAGTTAATTTGTAACTGTTTCATTGGTTTGTATCTTTTATCAGATTATTTATCTCTTGAAAAGTATATTTCAAGTCTTTAAAAATTAAGAGACAGTTGGCTAATAAGAATTGCAATACAATCAATTTAAGAACATTTCCCCAAAATTATCTGACTTCTCATTTAAAATTTAGAATAGGATGTATTTTCAAAGCCCTAGTTGTTTTAGTGATAAGCAGTGTTAAAAGCACTTTAAGTAAAAATCATGTGCCAGAGTAGAGCTACATTGATTTATGCCACCTGAGGATCTGACATGACCCCATGTTTATATGGAAAAATACAGAACCTTTCTTTTGTAAAGATTTAGATGGACAGTTTACTTTATGGTATAAAAAAAGTGATTTTATAATCAGCAGAAAATAGGTTTTGCAGCTTTCAAAGCAATAGCCAGTGGAAGATATTTGGAGTCCTTCTCAAAACACTGGGCTTTTAGGAGTCAGAAATGTGAGTGTAATGAAACTAGTTAATGACTATTGGTGAGAGAGACAAATGTACATTGGTTTTCTTGGAGTAAAATACTTATTAAACTTGTTTTTGTTTGTATTCAAACGTCATCTTGTCCAAATATGGTTAGAGGTAATTTGAATTTAGAAAATGTTATATATATTCATGTATAAATATAAAGCTCTTTCAGTGAGGTACCACTAACGTGCCAAAGGCCTAGATCCACAAAGATATTTAGCCACTTAACTCCTAGTTTTAGGCTGACTGTGATCCACAAAAATCCCCGATAGGATGCTACCTTGGTCATTTTCTAAACGAGGTGCCTAAATTTTCAGGGTAAAAGTTCTCTAGATGCCTAAATTATTGCCTCTGGGGATGCAGGCTGCTGCTGCCGCCTTTTAGGCGTCTGGATGTCTATCTCCCACCTGATCCCCAATGTGATACACAATCAGGTGCTCCTCTTCGTATTTTTCCCCAATCTGGCCCGTACTCAGAGACTGCCAACTAGATTGTATCCCAGTCAAAAGTGTGTGTTTGGGGCTCTGCTCATGTATTCACCTGGATTGTTGAAGACTCAGGTTCAGTTCTCCCCTCTGATGGGGGCAAGGGGAAGAAGATTTGATCTGGGCTCTCCTGCCTGTCAATGGTGTGCTCTAACCACTGAGCTATGGAATACTGTGATGTGGGGCTCCCTCAGTCTCCCCTCTTGAAGCTGTCCCACTCTTTATAAAATACTTAGTCACTGGACCAGAGAGAGAGACTCTAATTCAGTGGTTAGGGCAACCACCTGGATTGTGCTCGGAGACCCAGGATCCAGTCCCCCTGCTCCAGTGACTTTTTCTTTATATACTGTGAAATAACTTCAATATGACAAATGTGGAGCCCCACATGTGAATATCCCATAGTTTGGTGGTTAGGGTACCTATTTCTCCCCGTTCATTTTATAGGAAGCCTTGGTGCTTAACTCAGGCTTTGTGGAATGCAGAGTTGTTCCTCTGTGGATCCACACGTAAGCCCCCTAACCTGTGGAAATTTATTGAGCCTCTCAGCTCTCTGTAACTGAGGGATCCAGGTCAGCAGACTCTGAAGGTCTTTTGGGCTTTCCTTAGTGCAGACTTCAAAGCTGAACTAGTTCCCCTGGTTATCAAATCCTTGATTAGCCAAAGGTTTAAGGTATTTCCCTCCCTACCCCACTGAAAAGACTTTATATAACTTGTATGAGATTGTATTATATACAGCTAGTACCAAAATCATAAAATAGCTTTTGTTCTCAACAAGATTTTGTTTAGGCCAAAGAGGTTTGGAAAAGCTTGTGGTAAACATTTTGAGACTTTTGGACACTTATCCAAACCAAAGTACCACATCTTTTGAAGCTATATCATCGATAGGTGGTGTACAATAATTCAAAAATAGTTTGTAAAAGTCCCTGCCATCTTTTGATCATCTTGATTTTTTTAGCTAGGGTACATTCACTGTTTTTATCTTAAAATTGTGGGTAAAATTTTCCTAAACACCTAAGTGACTTAGGGGCCAAAATCATCCTATACAAATTTTACCCTGTGTCCAGAACAAACTAATAATGCTCTATATAGTATACATCTTCACATCCAATGCATTTTGTTTTTTAAATACATCTTGCATTAAGGCGTGCTTTTAACTGCAGATGTCTTTACACTAGTAGGAACTGCTGATCAAGTAGTATAACTTCGATTGGATTCTGGTCATCTTAACAGATCAAAATAAACATCTTAGAAGCTTTTGAATGGAAATGTTAAAAGCTGTTCAGCCCATTAAATATTTATACCAAAAAGGCCCCTTTAAACAAGAAACCCTTTGAGATGAGGGTGATCCTTGTTATTCCTTTTGACCTCAAATGAATCACTCACTTCATATGTTGAAAGCTTCTAAATGGATGAGTGATTATTTTTCTTCACTGAGTCATCTTTTTTCTTTTAATGTGGCTATTTCCCATTGCTTTAGTTTAATGAATTTTCAATTGCATTTTTAATTAATTTCAGCAATTTAACTTGATTTTGGGTTGGTGATGGGGAGATGGATACAACACTCAGTGACTTGTTTGAGAGAATAAAACCGTTTAAAAATGTTAAAATGGACACAAGTAATTTGGATACATTCAAAATACCTAGCTACTCGATGTGAAAAACAGCAGTTGAATTTTGAGATGAAATATTATTCATAAGGAGTGGAAGAAACATATAGTGAAAAACCAAAATGTTTTTATTCTCATTAGTTTAGAATGATCAGTTAGTTCTGGAGTATTGTAGTGAAGTCGCAAATTAATTATAACTGATCATCCTAAACGAGTTAGAATCATGCGTTTGTTGTTCACTCCAGTAGGTGAGGTGTTCAGATATACAACAAAAAATTGAAGTTTCTAAGACTGGGCGCGCACCTTGTCTGGACACTCCATTTTAATGAAATTCAAATTTATGTGTGCATAACTAGCCCAGACAGTTATGAGAATCATGCATCAAAATATAATTTTTCCTTTTCTGGTGATGTATCATTCTGTTTTTATATAAGTTCTGTAATTATAATCCATATTTATACGGGAGGAAGACTATCAAATTTTCCTGGTTCTCTAAATAATGGACAAAACTTTTTTTTTTTTTTTTTTAAAAAAAAAAAAAGCACTACAGACAGCAATTAGTCTGTACGCTGACTTTTTTTAGCTTTTTATCTCATAAAAGTTTCTTTGCTTTAAACAGGTATATACAAATTTATTTGTCTTTTGTATACAGTTCATTTACTACAATATTTTGGAGAACTACTCTTTTTAGTATTTTCTTGCTCTATAAAATATGCTTTAGTTGTACTGTCTTGTAAAAAGTAGCTTTTGCTCGACAGATTATTTTGATGTTTCCACCATCACAGTAGGTTCATCTTGAAGAAAGAGCTATTCAGAATATGCAGAGGGAACAAGAAAACTGATCTAGTGTGAAAACAGGATTATAGGAGTTGTTGGTTATCTTGGCGGGCAAGCAGCCCGGTAACAAATGTATTCATATGAGTGGCAAGTGAGCAGTGATGTACTCAGGATATTAGTTATTTTTGTGTCCATTACTTACTGATAATTCCTTTTTTAGTAATGTAAATACTGGGCATTTACAGAGTTTTGAAAAGAAGGAAGCAGAACCTAAATTAGCGACTCAGACAGTTTTAATTAATTACTTTGCTGATTTGTAATTTATATTTTTTAAACTAGAATTCTATCAGAAACATTGAACCAGGATATTTTTTAAGGATTAAATGTAACATATTTCATAAAGCTGTTTTATTTTCTCTTAATGAGAGGTTAGTGATTTAATAGGATTCTGCTTCAGATCGCTGTTCAGCAAGGTTCGTAAGTACATACCTATCTTTAAGTATGTGAATAGTCCTACTGACTTCTAAGGGACTACTCACAGGTTTAAAGTTAGGCTTTTGCATATATACTTTGAGTCAAGATATAAATTAGCCAATAACATTTTCAAATAACTATTGTTTACAGTACTTAATATTAACGTAAACAAAATGATAGCTTTTTTTAACTTTCAAAATACATTTTAGCATGACTTTATTTAGGAACTGTAAAAATGCCTTCATGAGTTTTCAAAGTAAAAAGTTAATTTTGGTATTTTGTTTAATTTATTAAATGTAGTATAAAAATGTAAAAAAAAAAGTATAAAAATATAAACAAGTTATTTCTGTTTCTTTCAGTTGCTTCACTATGCTAATTTTCAGTGAGAATCATGAGAAGTAAAATATCAAAGAAATGTTAAAATAGAAGTACAATTATTATTTTATTGCACATTGAGTTTAGGTTTTTCTATTATGTGTAAAATCTAACCCATCTGATACATAGTGAATCAGTTTTGGTCAGCAATGTGCAGAAAGAGAGGAATATTGTTTAAAGATTTTTTTTTAAAATGCACAAAAATTTGGATGGAGTTAATTTTGGTACTTTTGTTTAATTTATTAGTACCCAAAGTTGTAAACACCATTTTATTTGTAGAACTTAAGCGAATATCACCTGAGACAAAAAGGAAAGCAACAAATAGTGCTTAAATTTAGTGTCTGTGATCTTGTTTGTAAATTATGTAACTGATAACTTGTCAGGGAACGCTATCCTTTGGCTTGGAGGAAAACAAAAGGAATAGAGAAAATATTACCAGCAGTTTGTTTTTTTTCCACTTAAAGCACAAATTTGGCAGC
This sequence comes from Dermatemys mawii, assembly GCA_007922305.1. Lineage (NCBI taxonomy): Eukaryota > Metazoa > Chordata > Testudines > Dermatemydidae > Dermatemys > Dermatemys mawii. The sequence goes on along the minus strand of ML677372.1, from coordinate 5,829,441 downwards.
CAAATCAAATCAGGCCTATTGAGTAATCATGGTTGATAAATGTGGTGGTGCACCTCAGAAACCCAGTCTGAAGCGTAGGAGAATAGAAGGATTCTACCCCAGCCTTGGGCTTTTCACCTCGAGGGGTTGCACTTAGAGACTGAGCAGGGTCAAAGATGCATCCAGTTCTGAACCATAAGTCTCAGAAGAGGAGGTGCTGGGACAAAATTATAAAATTAAAAAGCAATGAGTTGCCAGGTCTAAATGGCATACAGCCAAGAGTTTTGATAGAGCTTAAGAATGAAATCACTGTGCAGCTAACAACAAATCTTTTTCAAACAAAACAGCTACTGTACCAGGGTATTTGAGAGCAGGAGATCTTATATTTGAAAGTGGTTATAGGGGGTGATCTAAGGAATTACAACCAGTAAGCTTCACATATGTACTCGATAAATTGGTCAAAAATGTAATTAAAAAAAAAAAGAAAAGAAAATGAAGATACTTGGAAAATTTTGATATGTAGGGAACATGGTTTTTCCAAAGGAAGATCATGCCTCATTAATCTATTAAAATTCTTTGAATGTTTCAAAGTAGTGGATAGAGGAGAACTAGTTGGCATAATTTAGTTAGAATTTCCACAAACCTTTAACAAGGTCCCTCACAAGAGACTATCATGGGGAGAGAGTAAGTATTATCATAGATCAAAAGCTGTCTTAGAAGAGACAGAGTAAGAAATAAGTCAGTTTTCACACAGCAAAAGTTTAACAGTGGTGTGCTTCATGGGTCTATATTAGAGCTAGCATTGCTTGATATACTAATGATCCAGAAAAGGAACTGTGCAGTCAGGTGCCAAAAGCTGCAGATGTTACACATTTAGGTTAGTCAAGTCCACAGAAGACTGTATGGAAATTCAGAAGGCACTAACCAAGCCAGGTATACGCACAGCCCAGTGGTAGATGAAATTTAAGTGTTGATAAATGCAAAGTAAGGTACATTGGAGGGGAAAAATGAACTATTCTATACTTTACACGTTTCTAAATTTAACAGTATCAATGGCACAAGGACCTGGGGATTGTTGTGGACAGTTCAGTTAAACATCTCTGCTCAGTGTGTAATTGTGGTCAAAAAGTGAATGTTTGATACATAAGGAAGAACATATAGAATTATATGGAAAAAATAATTTAAATGCAGTGATTCACCACTTTGAATAACGTGCAGTATTGGTCACCCCATTTCAAAAAGGTTATTGCAGAATTAGAGGCGATGTAGAAGAAGGCAATGAGAAGTATTAGGAATATGGAAAAACTCTCGAGTAGAGTTTAAAAAGTAATAGAATAGAGACTTATTGTGGGGGACAATAACACAGAATAATGGATGATATAAAGGAGGTAGATTGGGAGATTCAATTGTTCCTGTCTCCTAACAAAAGAACAAGAGGACACTTAATTAAATTAAAAGCCAGCTAATTCAAAACTGATAATTTTTTTTTTTCACACAACTCCTAATCCGACTGTGAAATTTATTGCCGCAGAATGCCATTGAACCAAGAATTGAGCAACATTCAAAGCAGGATTGGGTATTTATATAGATAACAATATCAATATTTAATACATTTAACTCTAAAAGATTTTTTAAAGTGATAGGGACTGGCAAAAAGGATTAAGTTTTCTAATAGAGATTCGGATGAGACCTTCCTGCTGAGTAGATTCTACCACATTTACCTTCTGTGGGGTATCTCTTGTATCTTTTACTGAAGCAGCCGGTGGTGGTCATTGTCAGGGACAAGATACTGGATTTAGATGTACCACAGGTCTGATCCAATGTGCCAATTCCTTTCTTCCTATGGAAATGCTACAGTGTTACAAAAATATACAAAGCACTACCACCATTTATTTTTGTTACTCAAATCTTTGCAGCCGGTCACATTTGGCAGTGATCTTTTTAATCCTGATGAAGTTTGGTCAGTAATTTGCTGGGGAAATCTCCAACAGAAGTCTAGGTGGTGTGGGAAGTGTTTCAGTAAGTAAAATCAAGGTCAAGGGGACTACTTGGGAGGACTGAGAGGGAACCCACTGGATTGAAAAACCCAGAGGCTACATTATCCTTGTAAAAGTATTGAGCCTCCTTGCTATCTCTTGGTTCTCTCTGGCTGACTGGTAATGTCTCCACAAAAATCAAGTGGTCAGAGCCTCTTCCCACCAGCTGCTACTCCAGGAGCCCTTTTCACTGGGGAGACTCCCCAACAGGAACTGCTGAATTAATACTTAAGGGGTGATGAAGGAACAATGGTCAGGATAATGTACAAAACAATTTGCAAATTAGGAGTTAGTGCAGTATCATGGTGAAATCCAAACTCCAGGTGCTTAATTTCTGCCTTATCTAATGATTTAACAGGAATAACTGTAGAATAATTTATCTTGCTGCAGGGAGAATTTAGTAATCAGGGAAGACAGATAAGGTTTACAAGGTCTGTCTCCCATTATTACTTATGAGCTATGGTTCAACACCAAGGAGAGAGACCTCTAAATCAACTTTAAAATACCTGAAGCATAGAGGGTTTTTTTGTACAGCACATTGCCCTTCTGCTTTCAGTTTTACAGCTTTTAGTTTCAAAATACATTTTTCTTTCCTCAGTTGCCTTGCCTAAACTCATATGATAGTTACTGCAGTAATCAAGTAGCAGCCAAAGCCTTACTGGACCACAAGAAACAGGATCACAGGGTGCAAGACTTCCTACAGCGCTGCTTAGAGTCTCCTTTCAGCCGCAAACTGGACCTCTGGAATTTCCTTGACATCCCAAGAAGTCGCCTAGTGAAATACCCACTGCTGCTCAGAGAAATTTTGAGGCATACTCCAAATGATCATCCAGATCAACAGCACCTTGAAGAAGCGGTAAGTTTTTTGTAAAAAATTGTATAGCATTTAGCTTCAACTCTGAAGGGTGTTCCATAAAACTAATTTTAAACTAATGAATGCAGTATCTAAATATGTAGATTTTTTTCTGAAAACGTAATTAGGCCATATGGCTGTTAAAGTGACATCCAGAAAGGGTAGATCATTTTCGCCCTGGAATAGCAGCTTCAGCTTCTCCATACCAGTTGTACTGGAGTGCTGGAGCGATTCCATTAGTGTAAGGGCCTAATCCAGAGGACATTAAAATCAGTGGAAAGACTCCCAGTAACTTCAGTGGACTTTGGATCAAGCTCTAAATGCTGACGTGCAGCCCATTCTCTAGACACCTCTTGATCATCTTTTCTTAATGTGGCCTTCCATGCAGGTTTACGGAGACCCAATGTAGAGACTCCATCTTAACTGCCTCCTCATTCCCAGCTTTTAGGGATTGTAGAAGTACTCCTGTTCAGCCAGATTGATTACCTGAACAGTCTCGTACTCAGGTGAATTTCACCCACCAAAATCATACTGAAAAAGATATGATTTGAGCTGACCTCTATTCCATGTTTTATTCTAATCAGTGTATGTCAGGTGTGGCCAAACCTTTTGGCTTGAGGGCCACATTAGGGTTCAAAATTGTGTGGAGGGCTGAGTAGGGAAGGCTGTGCCTCCCCAAACAGCCTGGCCCTGCCCCCATCTGACCCCCACCCACTTCCCGCCCCCTGACTTCCCCCCTCAGAACCCCTGACTCATCCAACCCCCCCAGCCCTGCTTCCTGATTGCCCCCTGTCCCCTGATCACCCCCTCTGGAGACCCCCCACTCTGCCCCTCAGAACCTCACCCCCTATCTAGATCTCCCCCACGACCCGACCCCCATTCAACCCCCCACCCCCTGGCAGATCCCCGGGACTCCCACGCGCCATCCAACTCACCTGTTCCCCGTCCCCTGTAGTTTTCCCACCCCTGGTATATGTGGTATGAAATAAAAACAGATGAGGTGAATTCAAAGCATATCTTTTTAAAGGAAAGGGCCTGGTTGACAGACTTCCCTTCCCTTTGCCCTACCTTTGGAGTATGGCATGAATGTCACAATGTAGCTAGTAAGATGTATTATGCAACAAATTTATTTGAAAGAAATCATTTTACGTCCTTTGCAGTTATTTTTTAACATCCCAGGCTTAATTATTACAAACTAAATGGAACTATGTTTAATTAAAAGTTCTATCATTATCCGAATTTATTTTTAGCCTTAGTTGTAAGTAGAACTTGTAGATTTTAAGAGTCACTTGCTGAAAAATTCAGGGGCTATTTTTTGACAATATTTCATAAGACACCACAGAGTACACATCTGCTATCACCACTTATTACCCAAATGCCTTCCCCAGCTCTACTCCTTAATATAAAACTGATCAGCTATGATGCAAAATTTAGAGCCTTGATATGTGGAGTTTACATCCAAATTTAAGTTTTAATCTACATGCTTTACAATGTGTGCTTTTTTCCCCCCATAAATGTTTCTCTAAATAAAAAAAAACTACTAGAAATCTTAATTAAACAGTTCTGATTCTTTATTTCAAGTTTTTGTTTTTGTCTCTAGCCAATGTCGGGTAAAATATTTTCTCATTTCAAAATGCTTCCTTTCCAGGAATTATGTATTTGGTAGCTGTTTTAACAGTATATGATCAGGATATTTTTTCTTGGTATTACAGTAATTTCATATAGTTTTGCAGTAATCTATTTAATCAGAGTAGTGTTTATCTTTGAAATGATGTATTTCACAAACTGTAGTGTTGCCAAGTTAAATTCAGGACAAAGTAATTACTAAATGTTATCTCCCAAAACTGTTAGGTTTATAAGATAAATTTGTGTTCCTGTCTGGAAATATGCTCTGCCAGTTAATTTCTGGTATATGTCTACTGAAATTGATAGAATTAATCTGGGAAAGAATCTTGAAAAAGAACCATACGTTATGCACATTCTACAGATTTTGCATGGCTACATATCGCTTTCGATCAATCTGTTCAAAGGGATTTACGTAACTGTACGATTAGTTACCAGTGACCCTGGAATGAGTGGTAAAATTCCAGTTGGCTACAGCTTTTAGCTCTCTCCATTTGCATGCCCATAACTCAAGCAAGATGAATCAATTAGTAATAAATTTATTTACTGAATATTGCATCTTCTATTTAAGAACTGTTTACAAGCTGCTTGTTAAATACTTAAATGTATTGGTCCATTATCTCACAGAACACTTTCTCCACATGTTGAGAATAGTTGCACTTCAATATTTGCATTGTGTTCTTGTAATTTCCATCTGACTGAATGAAATTCAGTAACATAGTGTGAATTTTTAATAAATTAAAATTGTGTTTTGACATATTCAAGTATTTGAGTTTAAAATTTGCTTTTTGCAAGTAGTCAGGCTAGTGATACTTGTGCTTGAATGTTTGCAGAAAATGCAGATTGTGAATACAGTCTAAAACATTTTCTAATTTCAGTGAATATTTCCTCAAAACTGTCTTCATGATTAGCTCATTTTACCTAAAAGAACTGGGGCCACCTGGATTTCTGATCCCCTTCCCATGGTGGTATCACATATAACACCAGATAGTGAACACAATTAAATTTTAAAAGGGATTGCTCTTTAGTGGGGTAGGGGAGAAAGATCTAACCTTCAAGCAGCTGAGAGAGAAATTGAAAAGATTTTGGATAGAGGTGGATGACTGGGTGAGGATTGCATCAGAAATTTAGGTTGCCAGATAAACATGTTTTGTTTTGAGCATGTGGCTGAGGAGTTCTCAAGACAATAGCTAATCCCTGGAGAATGTAGTACTCAGAAAAAAGTGAGAGGGAACACTTTTAAACATTAGTGTATCCTTTTATCTAGATAATAATCATATCCCATGTTAATGAACTCCTTAGCATTGACCATAGAGTTTATTTAGCCTGGGAAGACATGGTTATTACCTTTATAAAACAGAAACACCTTGAATCTGTTAGTTGGGAAAAGGACAGAATCAGACTGCAAGCAAAGACATAATAAATCCATACATGAAGAATGGTATTTGTAGGGGGTTTTACTATGGTGTTGTGGAAGATATTACTTTTCTAATTTCTGGAGACAACAATCTCAAATTTTATGAAGATGGCATAACGTACTTTAACACGTGCAGCTGCCCCCCCACACACACACTCCAGCACACACTAGTAAATGAATGTTGTGTTATATTGTGACAACCAATGACAATTATGGAGAGAGAAAATTATGGGCTGTGTGAGCCCTTATCTTAATGTACTTGAAATGAGGATTGTAACAAAATTTGTAAAAGGTCTTTTTGTTGTATAGAAATGTAGTGATTATGAGGTAGCAGTTATAAGGCAGTAACGAAAACCTAAGCTCCCTGTAAAATCTCTTATCTAACATGGAAGTTCAAAGGTTAGATTTCAGCAGACAGGATTTCATTTGGAGATGACAAAGCACTTACTTTAGCATAGGAAAAGTCAAATCCACTAAATTCCAGAGAGCCTACCCAGCAACTTTTTTGTATTTCATTTGATATTGTAGTTACTGACCTTGCATATTAACTTCACTAACCTTTGTATTTCATAGAGATGAAGTTGTATAAGGGTAGTAATGGCTGCTGTTCTCAAAAGTTCTAGAGAATAATGTATCTGAAACTTCCCGATATGATATAGCTATAGGTTGTTTTGAGTCTCAACACAAATTTGATTAGTAGTTTATGGCTTCCTTGGGATCTTTGTTTACCTGGTACTTTTCAGATCCCTCAAGTGTAGACACAGTAATTGAAATCAGACTTTTAACTGATAGAACATGCAAGTACCAGAACAATAAAATACAGTTAATTTGCCTTTATTCCCTTAACAAGTGTAATTTTTGTAAATGACACAAATTCAGTGAGGAAAAGCCAGTCTAATATTTTATTAATAGTACTACACCAGACCCTCACTATAGCCCACGTCGCTATAGTGCGGGTTCACCTGTAGTGCGGTCATAGTGTGATGGATCTCAAATTTAAATATTTAAATTGGGATCCATGGCAACACGTCCCCCACATTATCGCGGGACCATGCATGGATTCTGAACCCTAGGCTATAGCAGGGGTCTGATGTACTTAGTCACCTGCTCTCACCACCTAGAAATGATGTGGAGTGAGAAGAAATGAATTTATTCCTGAATGCTAATCTCTTGTGACCTTCAGCAAAACACAGTCTTTCTGTACTCAGTTTCTCCTTTTGTAATATGGGGTTAATACTTTGGGCAGTATAATAAAAACTAACAGAAAAATTACCCATAATCCTGATCCTGAAAACATACATGTTCAAGTATAATGTTACTCGTGTAATCATTCTCATTTAAGCCAATACAAATATTCACGTGAGTAAAGTTATGCATAAAGTATTGCAGGATCAAAATTTTAATTTGTTTTGCTGTACATTGTTTGGTACAATATAGAAGATTATGAATGTGATTTTTATATTATATACACATAGGCTGTTTATTTGGTACAACCATGTACTGTGTGTGTGTGTGTATGTACATATACAATAGAACCTCAGAGTTCCGAACTTACTGGTCAACCATACACCTCATTTGGAACCCTAAATATGCAGTGAGACAGCTGCAGAGACCAAAAAAAGCCAAAACAGTATCACGTTAAAGGTAAACCTCTTGAAAAAAAAATAAAAGGAAAGTTTGATTTTTTTACTTTTATTTTTTTAACAAAGGAAACTGTTTCTGTGCTTGTTTCGGTCAAATTAACATGGTCAAAAGCAGCATTTTCTTCTGCATAGTAGAAGTTTCAAAGCTGTGTTAAGTCAATGTTCAGTTGTAAACTTTTGAAAGAACAACCAAAATGTTTTGTTTAGAGTTACCAATGTTTTCAGTATGAACAACTTCCATTCCCGAGGCTTTTGTAACTCTGAGTAAACAAATTTTAGTTGAATAAAAAATGCATTTCGTTTCACAGTTAAATCTGTTTACCTTCATTCTAAACATTTAGGATGTCAAGGATATTTAGAATATTTGGAAAGCTTCAGATTTCAAGGAGGGAAAGTGTTACAAACAAACACAAGCCAAACTATAGTGCCTGTACACATTGTCGTGTGCTACTCTGGCTCTCACATTCATACCTTACCCTTGAAACCTTCCAAACAAGATCACTGGAAGACTAAGAAATATGAAATGCTTTGTGAAGTCAAGTGATTCTTTTCTCTTATCACCTTCTTACAATTAAGAATGAGTATGAAAGGCCCATCTGATGGAAGTTCAGGTATTTTCATTCCTCTTTTCTCTTTTTCCATAGATAAATATAATTCAGGGTATAGTCGCAGAAATCAACGTAAAGACGGGTGAATCTGAGTGCCAATATTACAAAGAGAGGCTCATTTATCTTGAAGAAGGCCAAAAGGACGCACTGATTGATAACTCACGTGTGGTGTGTTGTCACGGTGAACTAAAGAACAACAGGGGAGTGGTAAGGAGTAAATATTTTTTTATAACTATATACTTTAAGATAAGGTATCTTCAGTGCTATAGTGTTAGAAGTTGGGGTTGAGAGGATATAGCATTGGTTCAATTTTGACAGAGAAAAAAGGTTGTTAAGACCATTGTGTTATGCAGGATTCTATTCTGTGGGATTCTGTCCCTCCATGGAGACCTTTAGGAACACGGGTGAGTTCCACAGTGTCTCACTGTATTTAAATCCCTATAAAATGGCTCACTCCTCTTCTGGACTGCTACAGTTACATCTGTTTGTAAGAGAGGTTAGACTTGATCCCACTGTCACTAAAGTTAATGAGAGAAGGATCAAGCCCTAGATGTTGAAATATGAAATGGTGGTCCTAGCTCACGTGGACCATTGTGTTTTGCACTAGGAAGGCTGTGGGAGAATTGCCACTTGATTGGCAGAGGATAACAGCTTTTTTTTTAAAGAAAGGGGAAATTGCAGATATCTTTTCTACAGTATGTATAAAAAGGTATGCAGTACTTACTAGAGCAGGGATCTCCAAACTTTATGAGACGAGGGTCATATTAGATTTTTGAAGGGGCTTCGCAGGCTGAAGTGACTGTGAAAAAATTCAATATATGCAAATCCCCCCTTTGCTCCTCCGGCTGCTGCCGTGCCCCCCCCCCCACTTTACTCCTCCAGCAGCACTGTAGGGGCACTTTCCCCTCCACACATGGGGCCGCTGGCAGTAGCTCGCCAGGGAGGGCAGCATTGGCTCATCCATGTGCCTGCTTGGCTGGACGGCCGGACAAATTGAAGCCACGCCCCGGGCCATAGTTTGGAGACCCCTGTACTAGTTAGTTAGTTACTCCTCTTCGCTCCTAGTGAAGCATAAGGCACCAACCATTCTTCTCCATTCGACTCGATCTTGGGCTAAGAGCCCTGCATGAATATATCTGATCCACAAAAATTGTTCACAGATGTGGATATCTGCAGATTTTCAGGGCTCTACTTGCTAACCAAATATTTAAACCAAATTTGCTTAAGTCTCTTGAACTAGGAAGAAAGATCGGTGAAGTTTTGTGAAACTTTTTGCTTGTATTCTTGAAATAATGCTAAAATAGGACCCAGCAATTTTAATTACATTTCAAATATTAGTTTAGTGTTTTTAATCAGCTTGCAAATAGCTTTAGTGACTTTAATGGTCATATGCAAATTGTGAATTTACATGCTAAACATGAATTAATTAATTTCCATGCATTGCATTATAAACTGCTTAAATCTAGCTCTTCTTGACTGAATACTAAATGTGTGTTTCTGAAATACAACCAATAGTAGTGAGTTAACATGTAACAGAAGAAGCATTAGTTCTGAGGCATTGTCTAAAAACTACAGCTTTTCACCATGACTTTATAACCAAATAGAGACACGGTCACTTTAATCGGTCACAAGTAACATGGTTTAGGTTGTGTCTATGCATAAGCCTTTCTACACTGATTGTCATAGAAAGAAACCTGTAAATCTAATAAATAAACGTGCAACTGAAAACATGCTGACTTGATAAATACACTGCTACCTTGATATAACATGATGTGATGTGAGGCGAATTCTGATATAATGCGGTAAAAGAGCGCTTCGGGAGGCATGGCTGCATGCTCCAGTGGCTCAGCGTGTTATGTCTGGCTTCGATATAACGTGGTTTCACCTATACCGCAATACAATTTTTTGGCTCCCAAGGACAGTGTTGTATTTAGGTAGCAGTGTATTAGCCATTACAACATACACATTTTAGATTACTGCCAAATTCACGCACAGGGAAAGTTATACTGTGTCTCTTTCTCTCCCGGAGTATATTGCATGTATAAATAAGGCTAAATTGATAGGGTGTGTGCATGAATTTTGCGTTGAATTTAGATTAATCTGTCTTTATGTGCATGAATTTGACTGGTAGCCTAAAATATGCAGGTTATTATAGTGGGAGGAAGGTAGTATAATTGTGTACTAGAGTCTGCTTGTGGGGGCATAATTCACCCTCATGTATTTAATCTACAAATTAAGTCTTCATATGCAAGTCCTTGGTAGTTCAAAAATGCCAAAAATTAATTTTGTTCAAGTCAATAGATCACCATTCATTTATTAGAACTGTTGAAACTTAGTGGGTGTCATTATGTAAGTTTAACAAGAAGAGGCCAAAGACTATGCATGTGTGGCAGGAACAGCAATTAATGATAGGGTGTTTAAGATGAAGCAGAAGGGACCAGCTTTATCTTATAAACTTACCTTTCTTCTGTTCTTATGTCACAGAATGCCATGTTAGTACAAGCTGCATTACTTTACTGCTTATGTATATTCTTTTGACTGGTTAACACCTAATATGTAATTAACCAAAAGAATACCTGCTATAAGCTCTCCCATGGTGGCAGTTTTCTTATGGTAGCACCAAGTAACGTCAATAAGGGATCAGAATCCTATTGTGCTAGATGCTATAGACAAATAAAACCAATCCGTGCCCCAGAGAGTTTAGTCTTGACAGTGGAAAGTCTGCTTCAGGATGAGGCTCCCTGGTGCAAGCTCCCCACCACCCAGTCAAGAGGCCCTTTGCGGGAGGCTCATAGCCATTCAGTATAGCCCACAGAATGGACAGGGTGAGCTGGAGCTGGGGTAGGGTCAGATGGGACAAGAGACTGATTAGAGGTCTCAGCCAGCTCAACCCTAGTGGTATCATTGCTAGATTGTAAAGCTACCATCCTTGACAGAACCCACACAGAAAACTGGGAGGCATGAATCCCCAGCTCTGACACGTTTCAGTAGGGTGTAGAGGTTAATTTGTTGGAGCCTAAAAATGTGTTTAACTAGTGTAAACTGGTTTGTTATAGCAACTGTTTAACCAAACACACAGTTTGTTCTTTGAGTGCTTGCTTATGTCCATTGTATGTTAGGTGTTTGTGTGCTCCGTTGCTGGAGATTTTTCCTTCAATGGTATCAGTTGGGCCAGCTCTAGCACCTTCTGGAGCTGCCGCTTATGCACTGGCATAAGGGGTGCCACTGGCCATGCATCCTCTCAGTTCCTTCTTACCACCTGTGACGGTTGCCGGAACAAACCTTGTTGCTTCAGCAAGGCTTTGTTCCCAGTGTTTTATGGACTCTTCTCCTTATTGGTAGTTATAGTTTAGTGTACATAGTTTTTGTAATTATTGTTAGCGTAAACAGTTCCTATTGTCAAGGGACTTTTTTGCCCCAAGAGCCAGTAATGCCTCAGTCCCTGGGCTTCAAGCCTTGTAGTTTATGGCAAACCTATGCCTGGGAATGAACTGTATTCCAGCTGCTTAAAGTGCTTGGGGGAAACTCTCATGAGGGACAAGTGCCAGATCTGTCTGGACTTTAGACCCCGCACTAAAAAGGACAGAGACATTAGGCTGCAGAGTATTCTCATGGAAGCCACACAGAGACCAATCTCAGAGACAAGCCACTCCAATTCAGTGTAGAGTACTTTCTCAGAGCAAAGCACTCCCCTGGTACCATTCACCATCTTTGGTGCTGAGAAAGAAGCACAAAAAGCAACACCCCAACTGAGGGTGCTTGCCAGTGCAGAAGAGACACAAACAGGGGAAAGGCAGCACAATGAGACCACTGCTGGGCTACTGTTCCTCTCCTGGATGTGCAATGGCACCATCAGCTCTGCCTAGGGCCTTGAGTCCAGTGTGGGACCCTCCACTACAATGCCAGAGGTCTGATGGTTTCATTGACCCCAGAGGCTTTCCAAGTGGCTTGGGACCTTTTTTCTCTGCCAGTCCTTCCAACTCCAATGGACAACTCCCATGACTGGAAGCATGATAGAACAAGGAGTGTTGGGCTCCTTCCTGGCCCCCTGCTATCCTCTAAGGACAAGTCTTCCTTGATCCCAGTATCTAGATCTCTAGTGCGTTGCCAGTCCCTGGAACCCTGACACAGATGGAGACAAACATTCATACTGATCTTCCGTGGCTTCCAAGAGAAGACTCTTCTGAGTTTGAAAGGGAATCTTAGATGCCACCTAAAGCCTACTAACAGTACACAGCTTATGTGCCACTGGACTTCAGTGCTGGTCTCCCTGTCAGCACCTGGCCAGCAGGTCACTGGCCAATTCAGTGGTCTTATTGGAACCTATGGGGGTTTCACCAGGTACCAGGTTCTCCCTCCTATCACTCCTATTCAGTGGTTTCTGAGAGATGGATTACCACTCCTTCCCACTCAGCACCAGACCCGGCTCTGGTACTGATGTCCAGGAGATGGCTCCAGCAGATGTAGTGGAGACAGAGGAAGGAGCTCTGTTGCAGGACCCTTTACCGTTTCCACAGGATGACTGTTGGGACCATGAGGACCTTCTGAAGCAGGCTGCTGTGTACCTGGGTCTGGAAATTGAGGCGCTCAAAGAGACATCACACAGCCTTATTGATATCCTGGCTGCCATTGCTCCCACAAAGGTGACCTAGCCCGTGAATGAGGTTGTGATGGAACCTCTCAAGGCCCTGTGGCAAGCTGCTGCTTCTCTGCACCCCACCACAGAGGGCTGAGAAGTATTATGTGCCAGTAAGTGGGTTTGAATACCTATACTCACGTGTGCACACACACATGCATCCTGGGGTCACTGGTGGTAACTGCAGCAAAGAAAAGGGACAGAGAGGACCAGTCGAGTGCTACACCTAAGTAAAAACATGCCAAGAGACTAGACCATTACAGAAGAAAGCTTTATTTGACAGGTAGCCTTCAAGTATGTATCACCAGCCAGCGAGCTCTGCTGGGCAGATAAGACTTTCATTGGTGGGGACTCCTTGACTAAGACCATGGTCAGCTGTTTCACCCAAACTCCACCTAGCTGCATGGCTGAACCCTGAACAGACTTGTTAGGAACCAAGATTCAGCAGATCTTGCTAAACAGTAAAAGGCCTTCCACCAGGGCTATGTATGTGGCCAAGTGGAAAAATTTGTCGTTAGGCTTCTGTATGTGCTCTCTCCATCTCGATCTTTCACTATTTGCTCTACTTAAAGCAGCAAGGTGTGGCCCTCTCCTTCATTAAAGTGCTCTTAGCAGTCATCTCAGCCTTCCACCCTCCAGTGTTCTCCTACAGGATGATAGTATGATTTCTCAAGGGGTTGGAGGGGCTCTGTCCTCAGATCCACAAGCCAATCCCACCCCTTGGGACTTAAACTTGATTTGGTCAAGGCTCATGGGTCCCCTTCAAGCCATTAGCACAGGGGTGGGCAAACTATGGCCCGCGGGACCGTCCCATCTGGCCCCCCAGCCAGTGAGGCTGCCCCTGCCCCTCCCCCGGAGCCATGCCGCATAGCACTGCGGCCGGGGCTGCGCGCTCCCCCCTCCCCTGAGCCGCGCCATGTGGGCAGCACTCCGGGGGCTGAGGCTGTGTCCTCAGCCCCTCCCCAGAGCCGCGCCGCATGGGCGGCATGTTGAGCCCCTCTCCCGGAGCAGCACCGCGGGGGCGGCACTCTGGCGGCCGGCCGGGGCTGCGCCCTCAGCCCCTCCCCCAGAGCCACGCTGTGGAGGCGGCGCTCTGGGGGACTGGAGCTGCACGCTGAGCCCCTCTCCCGGAGCTGTGCCATGTGGGCGGCACTCTGGGGGCTCGCTGGGGCTGTGCCTCAGCCCCTCTCCCAGAGCCACGCCGCACGGGTGGTACTCCGGGGACTGGGGATGTGCGCTCAGCCCCTCCCCCGGAGCCATGCCACTGGGGCAGCACTCGGGGGGGGGGGGCTGTGCACTCCCTGGAGTTGTGCTGGCAGCACTCCGGGGAGCTGGGGTTGTGAGCTCCCCCTCTTTCCCCCGAGCTGGGCTAGCGCTCCTGGTAAGGGGGCAGAGGGGAATTGGGGGGGTTCCAGGGTGGTGGTTGGGGGCGTAGTCTGGAGGGGGCAGTCAGGGAGCAGGGTGGGTTGGATAGGGGTGGGGTTCTGGGGTGGTGGATAGGGGTTGGAGCAGTCGGGACAGGGAGCAGGGAAATTGGGTGGGGTTCTGGGGAGTGGTTAGGGGTCTCTGGAAGGGACAGTCAGGGGATGGGAGGGGATTGGATGGGGATTCTGAGGGGGCAATTAGGGGTCAGGAAGTGGGAGGGGGCTGGCTTGGGGGCCAGAAGTGGGAGGGGGCCAGATTGGGGGTGGGGCCTTCCCTTACCCAGCCCTCCATATAATTTTGTAGACCCAATGTGGCCCTCGGGCCAAAAAGTTTGCCCACCCCTGCATTAGCATCATGTCCTCCTGCTACTTCTCTCTTGGAAGGTCGCCTTCCTGGTGCCAATCACCTTGACCAGAAGGGTCTCTGAAACCCTTACCTCAGAACCACCTTACATGGTGTTCCTTAAGGACAAGATCCAAATGTGTCACCATCCAGCCTTCCTACCAAAGGTGGTGTCACATTTCCATAACAACCAAGCCATTTTCCTACCAGTCGTCTTCCCAAATCCTCACAAGAACTCTTGGAACAGCAGTTTCACTCCTCAGAAGTTAGGTGTAACCTCCCTTTTTATATTGGCGGGAGTAAACCCTTCTGCAATTCCATGCAACTCTTTGTAGCAATAGCCGAAGGAATGGAAGGGCTTCCTGTGTCAGATTATTTCAGCCTGGGTAACTGCCTATATTTGAGCCTGTAATGAGCAGGTGAATGTCCTTCCTCCAGCCCTCTCAGTTGCTCACTCCACAAGAGCCCAGGCTTTATCAGCAGTATTTCTCAAGCAGGTGTCAATCCAGGACCTCTGCAGAGTCACAACCTAGATGCAAAGATATGCACTGACATTACACCATCATCCAACAGGCCTGAGATGACATCTGTTTTAGAAGGGCAGTGTTACAATCAGTATGTCCATGACCTCTGAGCCCACCTCCTGGGATACTGCTTGCGAGATACCTAACATAGAATGGACATGAGCAAGCCACTCAAAGAAAAATGGTTACTACCCTTTCATAACTGTCGTTCTTTGAGATGTTGCTCATATCCATTTCAGAGGACCCACCCTCCTATTCTTCTGTTGGAGTTAATTGGCAAGAGGGAACTGAGAGGATGCATGGCCAATGGCACCCCTTATACCAGCGCATAAGTGGGGACAATGTGTGGCGCATGAGAGGGACGAGGTGTGGAGCATGCCTTCAGAACTCTTAAAAGATGTGGAAACTACAGAACCCAAACTACCAAAGAAGAAAATCAACCTTCTGCTGGTGGCATCTGACTCAGATGATGAAAATGAGCATATGTGTCTGCTCTCCTTTGGATTGTTATCAAGCAGAACCTATCATCAACATGGATACACGTCCTCTGGAATGGTGGTTGAGGCATGAAGGGACATAGGTGCGCTGAAGGTTCATGGCACATAAATATCAGCAAAACCAGTGCCATGTGATTGCGTGTTCTCACTTTCTGGTGACATTGTACACAAGAGGCAGATAGCATTGTCTCCTGCAAAAGTAACCAAACTTGTTTGAGCAATTGGGTGAAGTAGGACTGAGTGGATTTGTAGGCTCTAAAGTTTTACATTGTTTCATTTTTGAATGCAGTTTTTTTGTACATAATTCTACATCTGTAAGTTCAACATTCATGACAGAGATTGCAGTACAGTACTTGTACTCTATTAGGTGAAGTGTAAATACTATTTTTTCAGAGCAAATATTTGTAATAAATAATAAATTGAGCACAGTACACTTTGTATTGTGTTGTAATTTAAATCAGTATATTTGAAAATGTAGAAAGCATCCAAAAATATTTAAATAAATGGCACTTATTGTTTAGCTGCACAATAATCACCATTAATTTTTTTAATTGCTTGACAACCCTATTACCTAAGAAGTTGATTGCAAATGCAAGCTTTTCTCAGGAATATGGAGTAAGCAGCAGTAAAATTTCAACCCCAATTTTAACAGTTTTAACTAGTAAGATACATTGTGTATATTTCTAAATTGCCCAAACTCTGTGCTTTAATAAATTGTTTATTTAATAATAAATTTGTTAAATTACTCATGCCTGGTACAGACCGAGTATTCTAAGCAGAAGTTTGGCTGGAATTCATAGTATTCACAATCTCTCTAGTACTTTGGGCTTGCAATGCCTCATGGGACAAAAACATTTGTGCAGGTGGTTATGGGAACATGGTATTAGTCTCCCATGATTCACTTACTTCCCTCCCTCCCTGAAATCAGTGGCAAATAAGCCAAGCCTTTTTGGCACCTTAAGCCTGAGTTACCCATGCAGATGCCATTGCATAGCAAGCATTAACCTGGAGTATTACAAACTGTTGAGTATTACACTGTTGAGTATTACAAACACCTCACGCTTTACTCTGCAGTATTTGTTCAGCCAAAGCAGGAACTGTTGTGCAAAACAATGCTATGCAAGCAGCCCTGCTGGAAGCCACGGAGATGAACAATTCACAGATGCTGGTGACAGTCGCACATTACCTTGACACAGTAGAGCACTGCCTCTGGGCCCGGAAAACCGGCACTGACTGGTGGGACCACATAGTTATGTAGTTATGGGATGATGAGCAGAGGCTGCGAACTTTCAAAGGCATAAGGGCACTTTCGTGGAACTGCATAGAGTTTTCTGCAGCTCTGATGTGCAGCAATACTAAAATGAAAGTTCCTCTGACAGTTGAGATACGAGTGGCAGTAGCTCTTTGGAAGCTTGCTAGGCAAGACTGCTACCAGTCACTGAGGAATCAATTAGGAGTGGGTAAATCTACTGTGAGGTCTGCTGTGATCCAAGTTGCCAGGACATTCAATAGACTACTTCTATAAAGGGTAGTGACTCTAGGAAACGAGCAGGACAAAGTGGATGGTTTTGTTGCGATGGGGTGATAGAACGTATTTCTCTATCTTGGCACCAGATCACCTTAACAAAGAGAACATAAACCAAAAGGGGTACTTCTCAATGGTGTGGCAAGCCGTTTCACCGACATCATCATGGAATGTCTGGGAAAGGAGCATGATGTGTGCATCTTTAGGAACTCTGGTTTGTTCAGAAAGCTGCAAGCAGACACTTTCTTTCCAGACTACAAAATAACTGTTGGTGATGCTGAAATGCCAGTTGTGATCCTGGGAGACCCAGTCTACCTCTTGCTCCCAATGGCTCATAAAGCCGCACAAAGGCAGCGTGGACAGTAGTATGGAGTGGCATAGTTTGCTTACTAGGTTAGACCTCAGTGAAAGCAATATCCCCATTCTTATTGCTGCATGGTTTGTGCTCCATAATATCTGTGAAACAAAGGGAGAAAAGTTTCTGGCGGGGTTGGGGGTTGAGGCAAATTGTCTGACAGCCAATTTTGAGCAACCAAACACCAGGACAATAAGAACACCACACTGAGGTGCACTGAGTCTCTGAGAGATTTGAAAACTAGTTTAATCGATGACCCACAGTAATGTGACTCTTGTATGTTGTTCCTTACCAAGCTGTCCCCTTCATTGCATGTACTCCCCTGTAAACTATGTCCCCGATAACCACAGTGTGCTGAATGAATAGTCTTTTCTCCTCAATCCATTAATTTGTATTATGCTCACAAACACTGAGAGACAGAAAAGAAAAATAAGATTGATAACATCGGGGGAGGAGGGATGACAAAGACAGCTTGCTTACAGTTGCACTGCAGTAACAGTCAAAGGTGTGGGAATGGGTGCCTTCTGATCCTTGTACCCTCTCCTGGAATTGAGTGCAAGGGATACCTGATTTCCCCCCTCATCCTAGAACATCTGTGAGAGAAGGATGTGGAATTTGGTGATGATGGCAGCAAGTTCAGCATAGGCTGCAGTGGGACTCTAGCATCCAGTTGCCTTTCTTGAACCTCAGATGCCTTAATGTGTCTGTTTGCTCCCTCAAAATCTGCACGATCTTGTCTTGCATGTCACACTTCTGCTCCCTGCATGCTCTCATGTCCTCATAGTCATTGTGCAGGCTCTCGGACAGCGCAATCCTCCATGTGCTGAGCTTCATCTTTTACTGTCAGAAACGCACATTAACTCTTGAGCATGTCCTGCTGAGTTGTCTTTTTCCACCTTCTAATCTGGGAGAGCCTCCCTCCCTGTATGGAGGATGCACCTATGGACAAGGTTTCAGCTGCAAAGAATACAAAGCACAAGGGTAATACTACAGTGCATACACTGTTTCTGGTGCAAGATTAAATCTTTTTATAAAAGAAACACCCCTCAATACACTTCTATGCAAGCCACAACGTAAGCAGAACCTCTTGCTACTGCAAGAATCGGTTTGCTGCTACGACCATGGTGAGTAAGGCCACAAAACATGGGCAATCAGTCTTGTGCTTTTACGACATCCTTCGTATCACTGGATTGGGGTGGGAGACTATCAGGGAGCATGCCCTCTCCCCTTTAAATGCTGGCTGCAATATATGATGATCTCTTCCAACCACAACCAGGGCATGCTCGGGAAAGCATGGTTGTATGAGCCAATATCCATCAAATGGGTAGATTACTTACCGAATTGCTTCCGGTTAAGGGCTAGCATTTAAAAGTTACCCCGTTTCCTCTATGTGACCATATGCGATATCACTGTCCTGAGGGTAGCAGAGGCAGAAAGGGAGCAGATGCTGCAAGCATCTGAGTACAGACCTGGTCCTTATGCTGCAATGCAGTGTGCCACAATGATGTCAGAAGATTTTATACTGGAGTGGCATGGGAAAGTGTCCTACTGTGTGGACAAAATAAGGCAGCCCTTTCCAGAAACCTTCTGCAAAGAATTACAGAGTACTTCAATGAAAGCTTCCTAGAGATCTCCCTGGAGGATTACTGGGCCATCCCAAGCACATAAACAGTCTTTTTCTGAGAGTACCCTCTGTGTAGCTGGCGTGGCCACCAATAACCACTATTGCAATTTTTTAATTCAGATTCAACATTAAAAATAACACTATGTATCCCCTACAGTTTGATGGAAAATGTGTACTCACCAGAGGTGCTTTCCCCGGCATCACGCTCTGCCAACAATTGGTCCTTTGCAGGGGATGGGCTCCAGAGTTTTTTAAGAAAAGGTCTTGGCTGTTGGGGAGAATGGATCCCACTGCTTGCATTCTCCTCATTGTTGCCCGAGGTCTTTGTCTCTGGTACACTTGTCTCCTTTGTCTTCTGGTACGCTTGCTAAAGCTCCTCTATTTTCGAGCAGAACTGTTGTGTGTCCCTGATGTAGCCCTTCTCCCCCATAACCTATGCAATTTTGGTATAGATGTTAGTGTTTCTTCTGTTGATTTGGAGCTCTGCTTGCATAAATTCTTCTCCCCACACAGCAAGAAGATTCACCTCATGGGTGCTCCATACTGGAACATGTTTGCGGTCTTGAGCATCTATGGTCAGCTATGCTGACTAGCTCTCCATGCTGATCAAACAGAAAACGAGAATTCAAAAGTTCCCAGGGCTTTAACTGGGGTGGCTGTTTCCTGTGTATCTGACTGAAGTGCAGTGGAGTTGAAAGCACTCTCCAGAGCGGTCACAGTGGAGCACTGTGGGTCACCACCTGGAGGGCCAATTCTTTCAAATTACACAGTGTAGTGTCTACACTATCCCCATATTCATGCATGGATGTCGACCAAAGTGGTTCGCCTCTTGTGGAGGCAAAGTACAGAAGTTGACTTTTAAAGCCCTTTAGGTCGGCGGAAGAAACTTGGTAGTATAGATGCATACATTATTAACTTGACCTAATACAGCACACACAAACCAAACTTTGTAGTGTAGATCCAGCCACAGTATCTCAGTGAAACACTGATGGTATTTCTACACAGCAGCTTGGAGATGTGATTTCCACCTGTGGTTAGACAGATTCATGCTAACTCATCTCTGCAGCTGAGAAAGCTGTGGAACCTCAAACATAACATTTCATTTCTGTTATAAATAAGGCTCACGTTGTACAAGATGTTCTAGGATCACTGCCTAAACACATTGGGTATGGGGATAGAAAAGCATTTTTTGTTTACTTCTTAGTTTACATAAATTACATGTGGGTATGAATATTTATACCATATTAGGCTACCAACAGTATTATAATGGGAGGGAGGGAAGAGCCCCAGTAATGGCTGTGGTGAAGAAATTTACGTTTGTTTATTTACGTCTAAACAAGGGGAACTAAAAGCTAATATATATTGTTAAAACACAGAGATGTTGTATATTACAGTTAAACTTTGTTCAGTGACTTTTTAAAAGGAAAAATAAATTCATTTTCCTTTTATGCTTTTTAACAGAAACTGCATGTCTTCTTGTTCCAAGAAGTGCTGGTGATTACCCGAGCTATTACCCATAATGAACAACTTTGCTATCAACTATACCGGCAGCCCATCCCAGTAAAGGATCTTGTTCTGGAGGATTTGCAGGATGGAGAGGTGCGACTGGGTGGATCCATACGTGGTGCATTTAGCAACAATGAGAGAAGTATGAATACACTTTTGATTTGAATACTTTATCATTAGTTCATAGGAAATAGATGTAACTTTGAAATCTCCCTTCATTTAAAACATCTGAGGGCCAAAATGTGACCTTTCTTTCAAACTGTTATGCAAGACTCTAAATGTCTATTTAAAAAAATCCATCATATCAATAATGTGATTCTCTTCTCCCCTCCCCTGTCCTCCAACCTCCTCCCCCATCCCCACCTTTATTGCACTGGGAAGTGGAAAAGGGAGTAGAATGTAGCAGCAAAACAAGAATTTATAAACAATCTCCCCAGAGTATATTTTGAAATTTTGTAGCTTATTTAGAAACCTTATGTCAAGATTTATCTATTGTGATTCTTCATCATGTTATGGAGGCATTGGCTGCTACTCCACAGGTAAGGCTGTGATCCTGCAAATACTTAGGCATGTGCTTAATGCTAAGCATCTGAGCCATCCTTTCAAAGTCAGCTGAACTACTCATATTCTTAAAGTTAAGCATGTTAAGTATTTGTAGACTCAATGCCTATGAATTAACCAGTTTTCCTTTACAAACCATCTTTTAACCTTTCTGAGAAATAATTTTGAAAGTTTTTGAGACTGATTTATGTTGTGGGTTACAGGAAAGAGAGGCCCCAAGCTGCCACAGGAACAGGTAGTCCTGGAGGCTCCAACGGGGGAAAAGTGAAATTTCACCACTCTGCAGGGCTGTTATAGCCAGAGAGGCTCCATATGGCGTTGGGGGTAGCACCAACTCTACTAAGCTGCTTAAGGTTCCAGGCTTGAAATGGTAAACTGGCATAGAAGTCAGCCATTCGTGGTTGGTTTTATGCATGTATAGCCGGGGTAGGCAACCTATGGCATGGGTGCCGAAGGCGGCACGTGAGCTGATTTTCAGCGGCACTCACACTGCCTGGGTCCTGGCCCCGGGTCCAGGGCGCTCTGCATTTAATTTAATTTTAAATGAAGCTGCTTAAACATTTTAAAAACCTTATTTAACATATAACTATTGTTGTATGTATAGACTTCTAGAAAGAGACCTTCTAAAAACATTAAAATGTATTACCGGCACGCGAAACCTTAAATTAGAGTGAATAAATGAAGACTCGGCACACCGCTTCTGAAAGGTTGCCAACTCCTGTTGTGTAGCATCACTATATTGGCTGAACTCTAAACTAATTAACCTAGCAAGCCATTATCTTTTAGCAACTCCAGCAGTATCTGAGGATGCCCCACTGCCCAACAGAGGTAGGACCAACACAAGGTCCTTGGGTTTTCTCTCCACTCCTAATTTATTCTATGAGTTTCTAACTTAGCCCTGGAGAAGCAAACCAGTAAACCTAAGAACTTGGTAATGTTTGAATATTTTAATGTACTCCCTTATTAAAAATGCAGACACCTAAAGCAATCAATGGACATATTTTGTTTTTCAGTTAAAAACTTCTTTAGAATCAGCTTCAAAAGTGGATCGCAAAGCCAGTCCCACTCACTGCAAGCCAATGATTCCTTCAACAAACAACAATGGCTTAACTGTATCCGACAGGCCAAAGAAACAGTTGTGTGTGACGGAGAGGCTGGACCACTGGATTCAGAAGGACATTTCTTAATATCCCCAAATGGGAGTAGGGTACCACAGGGAGAAAGCAGGCTTGAGCAAATGGACCAATCAGACAATGAGTCAGACTGTAGTATGGACACTAGTGAAGTCAGCATTGATTGTGAACGCATGGAACAGATAAACTCTTGTGAGAATGACAAACCGATAGAAACCAACATTTGACAGAAACTTACAGTTCAAGGAAGTAAACCTGTGTCTTATCTGTACAGTATTTGCATTCCATAAATGGAGCAGTTTGGAAAAGCACTTTTAACACTTTTTTGTGACAATGTCAACACAATCTTTCTTGTATCTGTACCTTTGAGTGTAGTACTGTAACTGCCAATCTGTGTAAGCTGGAATCTGTTACAACTCCTATCCTGTGATATTTCATAAACATCTGGGTGGATGAAAGTGGTACTTGACCAATTATTGTCCTTGTCCTGCTGGTAGAAAATTTCTAAACTCAGAGATAATGCATAACTGTTGATACTAGGGGGGCACAATTTAAAAGTTCTGGTGGTATTCAGCAGGTTTCAGGATAGGGCATACAAACCCTGGCAGAAATGTAGGGGGACACTGAACTCCATGTTCCTCCCCCCATGCATCTATCTAAACTACTGTTTATATGTACCTTACATGAGAGTCTTTTCATGGTTTTTACAGTGTTTGACCTCTACCATGGCACCTAGAAACAAACTTTGGGTCTTAACAGGGCATCGAAGTCTGCATTTAATTAGGAATGGCATTCAAAATTTTCAGAAAGGAAAATGTCTACAAAAATAATATCTTGGAATAAGGTAAGTTAGTTACTGTGGTGGTATATCAACAGGAAATGTAAAGAGTAGACCATGTCAACAGTGACTCTTAGAGATTAATTTTAGAAAGTATGAAGCACTGTGTGACAATCCAGCAAACCAACATAGTAATCTGGTCAATTAGAAGGGTCGGTCTAGTGTCCTTGGTTTACGTATCAGAGCACATAATACTTAAATCAACAGAAAGAGAAGGCTACTGCTAACACTGAATCTTCACATTAAATGCTGGGAATGTTGGGTATTTGTAAATAAAAAGTTGGTAGTTTGCTTACAGTGCCATGTATAACTGTATTATCATGACTAAGACAGGAAGAATCTAAAAAAGCATTAGATCATTGAATAAGCACTCCGGCATTTTGCACTTCACTGATGTGACTTACTGTTACCACTAAAGTTAAAACATCCCAAGATTTTGTGTAAATGACGGTTTACAATTACATACAGTTGTTTAAGACTGACACACAATCTTGTATCAATGGTGCTGTACAAACACCCCTTAGGAGACAGTAGAGAGAGTTTAAATAAAAAAGAGAATTGATTTTCCTTTAGGAAATATCACGTCCTTCTATTTGTCAAGTTTTTTTAAATTTTGCTGCATCTAAACTTCCTGCTGTAATTGGAATCACTGCTGTGTTTTCTGGTGGCCAATTTAATTAAGTTTATTATTGGCCTGACTCATTATGATGAGAGGCAGATCAGCCAATTTAAAATGCAGGCTAAGGGCTGGTTTACATTAGGGGGAGGGGTCGACCGAAAATATGCAACTTCATCTACATGAATAACATAGCTGAAGTCAGCGCATCTTCGGCCGACTTACCTGCTGTCCTCATGGTGGCAGCAGTCGGCAGCAGGTTCCCCGTTGACTCCAGCTTGCGCCTTTCAGTGAGCTGGAGTTCCGGCGCAGATGGGAGTGCCTTTGGCAATTGATTTATTGCGTGTTGAGGAGACGCAATGGGTAGTGAAGACATACCCTAAAACACAGTGCAACAGCCTGACTGTTTTAGGAATTTTTGGTTCATCTTTTATTTCTCAATGCAGGAAATAATGCCAATCTATTGAAAGGTAAAGCAGACTGCAAAATTTGTGTCATTACTAATTGACATGATCCTTGATGATACAAAAATTCAGGATGACTCGTGCAAATTAGATGCACACCAGCACAAGTAGTAAAACTGCTAAATTATTGCCAAAAAATGTTTGTTTCATGTGTGTTTATAAGTTTACAGAAAGAAAGCAGTAAATAAAATGTCACTTACCTTGTACATATGTCATGAAGTGCATTAAAGGAATCAGTGTGGCAAGATAATCAATATAAAAACAAGGTATGTTACTTTTTTTTAAAAAAAAGTTTTACCCTGTAGATCATATTTCTGTATTTATAGTTTTTAAAACATTGTGAATTTTTTTCTATTGCAAGCTTGTAATTTATTTAAACTGCTTCATTTTTAGAGTAGAATGTTTGAGCATGCCAATGAAGAATAGGACAAGGAAAAATGTTGTTTGGCGGGGGGAAAAATATATTAGGCTATTAACTTTTGGTATGAAAACTGTGGGCCAAAGTGTTAGCAAAAAGCATGTAAAGTATTGACTTATGGAAGAGAGGAGAGAATGTATGTGTTGATGAAATATTTGTGTATAATGGCCTTAAACTTTTATGGAAGCATTTCAAATAAATTACATTAAACTGTTTTGATTAATGGTTTTGATTGCTTATTATTCAAGGAGCCCACAATGGCTGAATCTACATATGGCTTTCAACAGTATTTAACGTACCTAAGCAATGTTAATATTTTAGTTCTGGCTGAAGTGGATCATATACCCAGGGCTGGACAAAAATTTTCTAATTTCACAAGTTTGATGGAAATTTTTTTCCAATGTTTTTCCTTTTTTTGGACCAGCACAGTTTATACAGGTTGGACATTCAATGTGAGTGAGGAAAAAATGTTATCAGTTTAAAAACAAAAGAAAGTTTCAACTCCTGTAGAGACCCATCAAACAGCAGCTTCATATAAAGTAATATGGGTCACAGTACTGCCGTTGCATGTATTAGCATAAATTCATGCAGCTCCAGTGGAGCACACTAGAGCATCTGATTTCAGAGTCAACTCTATGCTTAGGCCATCCAAACTATATGTATAACAAACTTCAGCCATAACTGATTGACGCCTATATACTACTCTTCATAAAGCTTTTCCATGTTTTGTAGATCATTACTTGTTGCATTAGTTAGAAAACCATTTAACATGGCAAGGCAGTGTTCACTATGGCCAGGGAACTGTTCTGTGAGGGCAACCTTCAAATGTGAAAAGCATATCAAATTCTCTGCCTGAATCTGCATGTAGCCTGAAACGGTGGCTGAGATAGGTATAGACTGTCCCAGTTCAAGTACAGAAGAACCTGAGAGTTACGAACACCTTGGGATGAAGGTTGTTTGAAACGCTGAAATCTTTGTTACTCTGAACAAAATGTTATAGTACTTTCAAAAGGTTACATCAGAATATTGATTTAATAGTATACAGCTTTGAAACTTTACTACCCAGAAGAAAAATGCTGCTCTTAACCATCTTAATTTAAATGAAATGAGCACAGAAAGTTTCCTTGTCATTTTTTTAAAAAACATTCCTTTTATTTTTAGTAGTGTTTAACACAGTAGTTTACTGTGTTAAATCCTCCTACCCCTCTTTATATTGGTCTAGTCTCTGCTATTGCATGGAGTAGGTGAACACACATGCTCATAATAGTTACAAAAGTAGAGAGAGTCTGAAATAACTGAATGAAAGTTTACATTGAGCTCATGCTTTGCTGAATGTGACCATAGTGCTCATTGGTTTCAAAACACGTCACAAAGATGAATTTAACTTGTTAATAACACCAATATGAGGTAAGTAAGCCTTATCCTCAATTTAATAGGGGAAAGTCAGACCCAGAGAAGTCTGACTTGTCCAAATCTACAAAATAAGAAATGGTAGAGCCTGGATTAAACTAAAGAATTCCAGGCTATGTGCTAAATTTACTAGAGCAGTGGTTCTTTTTTGTTTGCAGACCCCGTTAGAAATTTTGAATGGAGGTGCAGACTCCTTTCGAAAGCTATTGTCTGTGTATATATAGTTGAATTCTGTTTAGTCAGTTTTCAGCCAAAGTCTTTTTTGCAAACCCCTTACACACAGTCCGTGGACCACAGGTTGAGAACAACTGTACTAGACAACATTGATTTAAAATAATATGGAGACAAATACATCAGTCAAGGTTTTAAATGTTGGCTGTCAAAATTATGTATTACTGTTCCCCATCCTGTGTTTTACTTATTTGGATTGTAAGCATGTTAAGACAGAGACATGTGCTAGGGAAGGGACAATTGGATCCCTGATTCTTACTGGGGCCTTTAGCCACATCTGCAATGCAGTCTAGGGCTGTTCTACAGAGATATTTTTACTAGTTTAACTATTTTGGTAGGGTTATGGGTTTTATTAACAGAGAGAATTATACTGGTACAACCCATTAATGAAGATTCTGTCATAGTGGTATAAAACATCTTTTATACCATTATAACTTTGACACAAGGGGAACTATAGCTATACTAACATAGTTAAAGCTGTAAAGTGGTGCAACTCTGATGTATAGAAAAGTCCCAGGAAGTGTAGAGTTTTCTACTTAAGTTTATTTTATCAGAAAAGAGTGGAAGCAACAAGTTGCCAGGAAAGCAATGAATAACAGAAGACCTTCAGTACAGTTTTAAGAGAAGACTATTACTCAGGATAGTGCTGATAAGTTACTTTTAATTAGCCAAGATGACACATGGTTAGCTGGCCCTTTAAGGCAATGGTTCTCAGACTTTTGTACTGGTGACTCCTTTAACACATCAAGCCTCTGAGTGTGACCCACCCCCACCTGCCCCTTGTAAATGAAAAATACTTCATTACAAATGCTGGAGGCAAAGCAGGGTTTGGGATGGAGGCTGACAGCTTGTGACCCCACCATGTAATGATCTTGTGACTCCCTGAGGGGTCCCAACCCCCAGTTTGAGAACCCCTGCTTTAAGGAGAAGCACCTGTGCCACACTTGTCTTCTCCTCAAGGGAACGGGGTCAATCTAAGTGACAGTGACGAAGGGCTGGTCTACACTGAAAACTTATATTGGCATAGCTCTGTCTCTCAAGGGTGTGGCAAAATCCACACTCTTGAGAGACAGAGGCATGTCAACCTAGCCCCCGTGCTTAAGAGCAATAGGTTGACAGAAGAATTTTTCCTTCAAACTAGATTGCCTCTTGGGAGATGGATTAACTACTGACAGCTTTGTTATTTAAGATTCCTAGTACTCGGAAGCACAGCACAGGGCAACATGGGCTTCCCCTATGCTGCTACCCTTCTGCTATTAAGGAATGGAGGTGTTTGGGGGTTTTTTTTGTTTTTTTTTTTGTTTTTTTTTTTAATGCTACCATCTAGTGATAGTGTGCAATGATCCTTGCTAACCAAGAGACTGCTTGAGTCCAGGAGGGCTGGCAGGATCACAGCCTTTGTTAAAATAAAAATAAAACACATTTTTAATGGATTAACTACACTAATGCTATCCACACTTGTTAATGCGTTCCATATTGAATAATGAGGGACATCAGCATGGAGAATTCAAGTAAATGACTGAATGAGATTTTTGTAAGCTCTTGCATCCAAAAGGGTTAACCACAACACCTTGATCAAAATTTTAACTTGGTTAAGTGTTTTACGCCTACCTAAATTTACTCTGCATTTTCAATCAAATAAACTATTCTTTGCTTCCAATTAAGGCTGTTGATTAATTGCAGTTAACTCGTGATTAACTCAAAAAAATTAACTGTGAATAATCAGTTTTAATCACAATGTTAAACAGAATACCAACAGAAATTTATTGAATATTTTTGGATGTTTTTCTACTTTTTCAAATTATTTCAATTATAACATGGAATACAAAGTGTGTAGTGCTCACTTTACTGTACTTTTGATTACAAATATTTGCACTGTAAAAATGACTAGCAAAAGAAATAGTATTTTTCAAGTCACCCCGTACAAGTACTGTAATGAAATCTCTTATCATGAAAGTGCAACATACAAATGTAAATATTTGTTACATAACTTCACTCCATAACAAAACAATGTAGAACTTGAGTCTACAAGTCCACTCAGTCCTACTCCTTGGGCAGCCAATTGCTAAGACAAATGGGTTTGTTTATATTTACGGGAGATATTTCTGCCCACTTCTTATTTACAATGTCACCTGAAAGTGAGAACAGACATTTGCTTGCACTTTTCTAGTTGGTGTTGCAAGGTATTTACGTGCCAGGTATGTTCACATTCACATGCCTCTTCGTGCTTCGACCACCATTCCAGAGGACATGCTTCCACACTGATGATGCATGTTTAAAAAAATGTTGTAGTTAAATTTGTGACTGAACTCCTTGGAGGAAAATTGTATGTCTCCTGCTCTACGGTTTTTACCTGCATTCTGCCATATACGGTGTGTTATGGTAGTCTCAGATGATGACCCAGCATATTTTGTTTAATTTAAGAACATTTTCACTTCCGATTTGACAAAACAAAGAAGGTTCCAATATCAGATTTGCATCATTCGATGCAAGGTTTAAGAATCTGAAGTGCTTTCCAAAATCTCAGATGAATGAGGTGTGGATCATGCTCTCAGAAGTCTTAAATGAGCAACACTCTTATGCAGAAACTACAGAACCTGAATCACCATAAAAGAAAATCAACCTTCTCCTGGTGGCATCTGACTCAGATAATGAAAATGTACATGCGTCAGACCACCCTACTTTGGATCGTTATTGAACAGAATCCATCATCAGCATGGACGCACGTCCTCTGAAATGGTGACTGAAGCATGAAGGGACATACAAATCTTTAGTGCGTCTGGCACGTAAATATCTTGCAATGTTGGCTACAACTTATGCAAATGCCTCCTCTCACTTTCAGGTGACACTGTAAACAAGAAGTGGGCAGCATTATCTCCTGCAAATGTAAAAAAATTGTTTGAGTAATTGGCTGAGCAAGAAACAGGATGGAGTGGACTTTTAGACCTTAAAAAATTTACTTTGTTTTATTTCTGAATGCAGTTACTTTTTGTACGTAATTCTACATTTGTAAATTCAACTTCCACGATGAAAAGAATGCATTACAGTATTTGTATTAGGTGAATTGAAAAATACTATTTGTTTTTTACAGTGCAAAAATTTGTAATCAAAAATAGTGAGGATTGTACATCTTTTATTGTGTTGTAATTGAAATCAATATATTTGAAAATGTAGTAAACATCCAAAATATTTAAATAAATGGTATTCTATTAAGTGCCATTAGTCACATAATATTTTTAATCGTGTGATTAAAAAAATCAATTGTGATTAATCACTTATCAGCCCTTCTTCCAATCCTAAAGCAGTCACTACATTTGATCCCAAAGCACAGCTCTTTTCAGCACAAGATGTAATTTTGTCTGTATATTGTTTGTAAAGCACTTTCGGATTCTCAAAGATGAACAGTGCTATCTACATACAAAATTATTATTATTTTCTACAAATACGATCTGAAATAAATCTAGAGCAGTCTGTTTAATGCATAATCAGAGTAAAGTATTTTACAAATGAATATATTTTAAATTCTTGAACAGCACGTTGCTGCTATCTGCTGGTCTGATTATTTAAAACATTTATACACCATACTGAAGAAAACAAGCGCAAAATATTTCACTAGAAGCAATTTCAAGTTTTAGCCTTTGATGCTACAAATCTATTAGGGAAAACTGCTAGGTTGTACACGTGTTTTTTTTGTGGTTGTAATTGTTTTGTAACTGGAATAAAAGGTTTTTAATTTTATTTAAAAAGAAAGATTAAATAGTCACTTTAGAAGATCAAATGGAAAGAATAGTCCATGTAACATTGGTAAAGGTGCAGAAGTTCATAGGACTCATATCCTCAGCATCAGTAACATCAACAATAATTCTTGAACAGCTCCATAGACTTTAGCTCGTTTAGATAACAGTACTCGTTTGTTGACAGGTGGTAAGAATAGATGTGTCTGTATTAAGTGGTATTTTTGCCTACTCTTCCTTTTGTTCTGTCAATCTGTGTATTACAGTAAATGATATTATAGTTTGCTGAAATGTACCACTACTATAGCTCAAAGTTTTGAGAAAAGTCAAACTTTTTAAAAAGTTTGACAACTGTAAGTACTTGATAAGAGAGGTTAATTTTACAATTACTTAATTCCTTTTTAGAATTATATAAATTACAACACAATCTCTTTTACTGTTTTCCAATAAGAAATCACTGCTGTACATTTACTGTGCACCACCAAGAATTCATTGCTGTGAAGAAGCAATTGTTTTTAGATTGTATTTAAATTGTCATAAAATATCTATACTTACTGTGTAAATAACACTTTCCATTTTTGTAGTTGCTTTCATTAGAGAATACCCAAGCAATTTATGCAATGAGGACCACAATATGCCTAGAAAAATCAAATAGAAAAAAATTAATTTGGACACTTGTTTTATAACAGCTTTTATATGCCAAAGCAACAATCTAGGACACTCTCTCTATATCTATCTCACTATTTGCTTTTTTGGTTCACCTTTGATTCTTGGGTATAGTCTTTTGTAGTTTTTCACTTGTGCATGATCTGTATGCCATATAATTGGTGTCATTACTCTGATCTGAACTCGCCCTACTGTGAGGGATATGTGTTTTCAGTTGTTTTTACTTCAGTTAGTGTTAGACTGCTCTTCTCTTGTGAAAGCAATTTTTCAGTAGAATAAAGTTTTATTATCTTGTCAACCAGTTTCAGGATGTGTAATTTATACTGGAAAAGTGATCTAGATGTTATATCTATATATAAAATGTTTTTCTCAACACTACTTAGGGCTAGTCTACACTACAGCGCTACATTGGTGCAGCTGCACCACTGTAGCATGTCTGGTAAAGATGCACTATGCCAACGGGAGAGCACTCTCCTGTTGGCAAAATTACCTCAATGAGAAGCGGAAGCTGTCAGCAGGAAAGCATCTCCTGCCAACATAGTGCAGTTTAGACACCCCTTTAAGTAGATGTAACTTCATCGACTTAAGAGATAGTATAGACAACTCCTTAGTATTTTGCTTTGCAGTTCTCACAAATGCAAAATCTGGCAGGTTGTCTTTTGTTAGTTTATATATAAACTGATTCTGATCAAAGAGAAGTAGTGAGAATATCCTTTTTTTTTTAAATGTGTGTAACTTGAAATCATCTCTGCAAGTTTTTTTGTTTGGGCTTTGCAGTGATACACATTTATAGTATTGTGTATATTTCTACAATTACTGAGTATGGCCAGTAATACTGTTAAATATTCCCTGTTCAAGAGGCAGGTGATAGAAAGTACACTTTAGATAGAGTCAGAAGGAGGACTGTAGTTATTGGTTTCCTCACTCTATCTTTTCTTTCTGTGGTTTAAGTGTTACTTGCCACGCTTATTTTATTTTATTTATATTTGCAGAATTGGTCCATATAAAGAGGGAATGATTAAAACATAGTGAAAATATGGTATCCATAATCACTACATTTAGTCTGGAAAGTCTTTGAAATCTCGGTCATATGGCAGTCCATTTCGTATGATGTGGGGGGGCAGATTTTCAGCTGGTAAAAAGTGATTCATAACAGCTGCAAAGCTGTTACCAAGACTATGTTTAGAGTTCCATAAAAAAAGTTCTTTTGCAACAAAAAAAAAAATATAAATGTGTTTTTTTCTTCTTGGAACAGTTATTTTATAAAATATATGCTACTTTTACATAAAACCTTTACTAAAAAGATTTATATTCATTAATTTTTGTGGAGATGCTGGTTCCATAATTAAGATTGCCTTCTAAAATATGACAAACATGTTTTTCATTAAAAGTAGGTGGCCTTTTGGTGTGAAATTTTTCATCAATAGTTTGTGTCTTTTTAAACTATATAAGTTTTAAAAATATTTTAATAGGAAGTGTTTTAAACTGTGTTCTGGCTGAGGTCTTATGGCACCCCAATTTTCCTTTGTTCACTGATACGGTTAAAACACATGGCCTATCAAAACAAAAACTCATGGAAGGGAGGATGTTCAATAGATATGGTGCAGCAAATATTTTGATTTTTTAAAATTTGGATTTAGGATCATTTTTATTTGCCATAACTGAAAATTTATGCACCAGCAATTGCTGACATAAATTGTGTGTGTAAGCACATCAAATCTTTGTCAGAAGCTATACTTCTGTCAGAATTTTTTTTTACAGTGGAGAAGGTTTTGTGTATGGCTACTGATGGATAAAATCCGTCAGCAGCTTCACTTCTATCCTCATATAACTGTCCTGTCCTTCCCTTCTTCCTTGCCTAAACATTAAAAGATAACTAGCGACATAATACAAAAAATGACTGTGAAACAGTTAAGGCTGCTACATACAACATACCTAATATGAAAGCAGAAAATTGAAAAATTAAGTCACCTAACAGTATATCTATTTCTTCCCCTGCACCCCAAGACACTTATCTTTTCCACAACTACCATATTTACTTTGCTCTTCTAGGAGGACCAGTCTTCTATTACTCCCTTTACTACACCACCCCCTTCTCAACTACATTAAATATCCATAACTGTTACTTTGGGAGAGCGTAGTACGGTGAACGGGCACATGGAGAAGGGAATGTTGAGAGAGGCAGAATTAAAGGCTGTGATATAATTAAGAGTGTGCCTGTGAGTGGAAGATATTTACATTGGAGTCTTATCTTACGCAGGGTTAGTTTCTAAAGTCAGTGCATAAGGCAAAAATCGCGTTTAGTCAAAATTACCCTTGAAAATCCCTTAAATCACCCATAAAGTAGAGTTTTGTGTATACAACCCTGTACAGTACTATGCATGTATAAATGGATAATGTATAGTATATAGAGTACTTATGCAAAATATAATTTTACAGTATTTTTAATGAGATGGAAGAATGAAAGAATAAAAAATGAAAACAGTAGAGTACTGTAAACCTGAACAGTCACCATTCATCCTGGATATTTTTGCTAGTCTTGTACCATACACACTCCAATGATTAGTCTTCCTCTTCCCCTGACAACACTATCGGGGGATCGTCAGGGCTTGATGTCGATCCAGGAGACGATGGGCCAAGCTTGGGTGACAGAGAGCAAGTCGTAGACAAAATGGTTGGCTCTGGTTCAGCTTGAGAAGTTGATTGTGTAGGCTCATCTGCTGTTGGTTGTTTTTTCTTGAAAACCATGGTGATTGGCAACTGTCGCTGTTGTCTCTTGCACTCCTCAAACATTTCTTGGTACGGTCTCAAATCATCTGTAATACTATGTATGATTTTGAGGCTTCGTTCCATAGAGGGATCGTATTCAGAAATTAAATCATTCAAGTGTTTCACTGCTTGGAACACGTCAGCAAATTTATGAAGATTCCAACTTGCTGGCTCTTCCTGTTTGTTGTCATCATCTTCTGTAGATGATTTTATCAGTTCCTCTAACTCTTTGTTAGTCAATATTTCTCTATGGCTCCCAATTAATTCCTCAATTTCCTCCTCAAAGATGTTGACAAAGCCATCACCACTCACTTGCCTGGCCACCTGAACAATATGTTTCACTTGTCAACGGTCGGGAAACCCTTAAAATCATTCACACACTCTTTCCATAGGTTTCACCAACATGCATTGACTGTTTCAGGCTTGATTGATCCATTGCCTGTTTAACGTAAGTGACGCAATCAGCAATGTTGAAGGACTTCCAACACTCCACTCCACCACAGCATCCATAGTGATAAAGATCTGTGAGAATGTAAGCCTCGTGTACGTAGCCTTGAAATTGTGAATGACGCCTTGATCGAGAGGATGATGGTTGTATGAGGGGGAGAGAAAGACGACTTCAACATTGTTATGTGCAAACTGGAGTGCCTCAGGGTGGCCAGGAGCATTGTCTATGATCAGCAACAATTTAATGTCATGTCCTTTCTCTTCAAGGTACCGATTGACCTCCACAATGAAACATTTGGGGAACCAATCCAGAAATAATGCTGCCGCCACCCAAGCCTTTTTATTTGATTGCCAGAACACAGGCAGGAGATTTTTGTTCTTGCCTCTTAGCACCCAGGGATTTGCAGCCCTGAAGAGCAAGACCGGCTTTCTTAAATGCCCAGTCGCATTGCCACAAAACAACACAGTCACACCGTCTTTAGCTGCTTTGAAGCCAGGGGCTTGTCTTTCTGCTTTCGAAATGTAAGTGCGGTTGGGCATTTTTTCCATAAGAGCTCAGTCTCGTCAGCATTAAAAACTTGTTCTGGAAGATAGCCCTTTTCTTCTATGATTTTCTTTAATTGTTTGGGGTAGGCTTTTGCTGCCCTTTCATCAGCAGATGCAGCTTCACCAGTAGTCTGCATGTTTTTGAGGTTGAAGCGGTTCCTCAAACTGTTACACCAACCTTGGCTGGCTTTGGATTCCTTCTTATCAGACGGCTGTCTGTCTTTGGCGGGAGGTTTGAAAAGCATATAGACCTTAAGAGCGTTTTCTCACAACATGTTGCCATTGATAGGCACATGTTTATGGTTCATGTCTTCCAGCCATAAAAGTTTAATGCCTTTTCAGTCTTCAGTAAAGTCTTATCACACTTGGCTTGTCACCTTAGCAGTTACTGGAGCACTTGATGCCATGACGATTAATTTCTCTCTCTCGAAACTTGATGGCACGGATGCTAGATTCATTGCGGCTGTATTTATGCGCCATGCTGGAGACCGACATACCATCTCTCAATAAGTCCAACACAGCTAGTTTTTCTTCCAGCATTGGAACAGATGACTGTTTCTTTGGCTGAGCACCAGATGAAGTAGGTGGTTTGTGTTTAGGGGCCATGTTATAAAAAAAAAACATACTGTATCTTTAGACATTACTGTACAGTGCAAATATAGTAGAATCACACTCAGTGCAGCGAGATGCACACAGTATGAGAGGCACATCTCTCTCAGAACTGAACTGAGTACTGTAGTGGCAACTGTAATACTGTAGTGGGAACAGCAGATTCACGTCTCCCATCTCACGCTCACTCCGGGGCATACGCTTATTGAGTGGAATGGCAAGCGGAATCGCCCGCAGTATTTAAACTATTTTTTTTTTTTGCCGAGCACACACAGCTGAATTAGCGCACATTAAATGAGCGTATGATCTGACTCCCCTGTACTGTTAAGTGACTAACATATTTCACACAAAAACACAGAAATGAAAAGTGTGTGCATCATCATTGGGTATTAATAAACACAAACAAAAATGTCATAAGAATGCAAAGGTTGAAAAGTTAAGCACTCAATAAGTTAGCAAGTGCCCCCCTTGTTTATATGTATTATGCTTCTGTCTTTATAGGATCCCATATTAAAATGACTATGGATTTAGGCCACTACTGAGCACTTTTGAAAATCTCACCTAAACTCTGAAATTCTCAGATACAGATGAGAAGGTTACTCACCTTGTGCAATAACTGAGGTTCTTCGAGATGTGTGTTCCTGCAGGTGCTCCATTTCAGGTGTCAGTGCATCCCGGTGCTGCTGACTGGAAATTTTTGGTGCCTGGTCTAGATGCACAGTAGTGGTCTTGCGGTGTCAATGGTGATTCAACTGGCACCTGTGCATCCTGACCTCCTCAGTTCCTTCTCTGCGGTAGAGTTTTTATTTCAAATCCAAAGTAGAGGGGAGGAGGATGGGTAGTGGAATGTAGGTAAGTGAATTGGTTGGCTGAGGTGGAATGATGATATTTTGGGCATAAATTTATGATGTGTTCTAAGCGTCAAAGAATATTGTGTATGGTGGGTGAGCCATGAGAGCCCTTATCTCACTGACTCTTCGTGCCAATATAATGGCGGCCAGGAATGCAACTTTCATAGATTAGTGAAGTAACGAGCATATGGCTAACAGTTCTAAAAGGACTTTTAAGAAACAGATTTAATTCCCATGCAGGGGTGTATTCTCGGATTTCTGGGTACATATTTTGTATGCCCATTAGGAATCACTTGGTAAGTAAGAGGGCGGTGAGCAGTTGATGAAAGGCCATGATGACTGCAAGGTGAATTCTAAGTGAACTCATAGTGAGTCCTGAGTTCTTTAGGGATAATAAATAATCTATGATTAGTGGAAGTGGTTTCCGCCCTGCAGATATTGGCTTGTTTTGGCACCACTGGAAGAATCTTTTCCATTTTTGAAGGTAGTAGTATGTGTGTTGTGCTTCCTACTGTTTATTAACACTTGTTTTACCTGTTCTGAGCAGGCTAGCTCCTCGGTGTGGAACCATGCCTTCAGGTGAAGTCTCTCCACGTCCGGGTGGAGGACTTGACTATTGTCCTGAGAGAGAAAATCCCATAGGGGAGAGAGAGTGAAGGGTGTACGGATTGCCAGACCCATCAGGTAAGGGAACCAAGTCTGTTTGGGCCATGTTGGTACTATAAGTATTATTTTGGCTCTGTCGGTTCATATTTTGTGTATCACTCTAGAGATCAGAGGTATCGATGGGAATGTGTATAGGAGAGGAGTGTTCCATTTGATGAGAAAAGCATCCCTCCATAGATTGTGTTCCAAGTCCTGCTTGTGAGCAAAACTTTGGACCTTTCTTGTTTACTGATGTCGCAAACAGATCTGTATGCGGTGATCCCCACATGTGAAATATGGGTTGTTTTATTTTGTTGTTCCATTCCCATTCACACTCCTGGAAAAACTGTTTGCTTAAAGTGTCTGCCATCATGTTCACTTGACCTGGGAGACATGCTGATGTAACAGAGATGTTGTGTTTTATACACCAGTTCCATAGTTTTAAGGTCTCCATGCATAAGGAGTGGGCACATGCTCTATCCTGATGGTTTAAATAGAACATAAGCATGATGTTGTCTCGTCAGGATCCTTATAGTTTTACCTTGTATAATAGGGAGGAAATGGAGGCACGCATTGCGGACCACGTGCAGTTCGAGCAGGTTGATTTGTAAGTGTGTTTCTGTGGGGGACCACTTGCCTTGGGTTGTATGCTGGTTTAGGTGAGCTCCCCATCCGAGAAGTGAGGCATATGTTATGCTTTGTATGGATGGCAGATCTTGTTGAAAAGGGATGCCTGAGCACACGTATGTCGGGTTTGTCCACTGTCGTAGTGAATGTAGTACCTCTGTGGTCATTATAAGTCTTTTGTGTAGGCTGTGCTTTTGTGGAATATACACTGAGTTCAACAATTCTTGAAAGTAGTGCAAGTGTAGTCTGGCGTGTATTAAACAAAAGTGGTGGCCGCACTGTGTCCCAGGAGTTGTTGGCAGGTTCACGCAGACATCCACAGGCTGATTTCACCAATCTGAGGGAGGTCAGCACTGTGAATGCGGGCATCAGTAGCGAAGCTCTGGCCTCTACAGAGTCCAGTTGTACTGGAGTTAGGGTAGATTTCTTTTAATTGATTTGTAGTCCTAAAGAGTGAAACCGAGAAGTGGTTTGTTGAGTCATGTGTCATGTTTCTGTCCTGGTAGGGTCTTTTAGTAGGCAATTGTCTAAGTAGGGAATATCAATATTCCCTGTCTGCAGACGAGCATCTATCACTGCAAGGTTTTGGTAAAGACTCGTGGAGCTGTGGACAGTCTGAATGGCAGGTCCTAAGAATGAAATACCGATAGATGAGTCATGTAGTCTAGTGACTCTCAACAATTTTTCATTTGAGGGCCCCTAAAATTTTTCTAATGGAGGTGAGGACCCCTTTGGAAATCTTAGACAGTCTGCAGACCCCCAGGTTTCTGGACCACAGGTTGTAAACCACAGTTCTATGGTAATAACCTTTTGTGGACCCCTCAGACATAGTCTGCGCACCTCCAGGGGTCCGCAAAGCACAGGTTGAGAACCACTGATGTAGTTCACATTTTTAAAAAATTGATAGGAATATTGAGTTACAGGGCTTAAAACACTGATACCTCCAAATATGCAGCCTAACAGTCTGTTCTGAGAATACCTGAATCTATCATTCTTGGTGGAGGCCAGGTGTAAGTGTATTCTTTCCCTTTAAGTGGCTTATACAGATGCCAGTGAAGTTGATGATTAGAAGAACATGGGCAGTCAATTAACAGTAGTAGTATTGTCCTTGTTACCTCCATCTTCTCATTAAAAAAACACATTTTTAAAAAAATCCATCAAAATAGCTATTCTCATTGCCGTACCAAGGAATACTCAAACCCAATATATTCAATGCTTTCTTCTTAAAGGGAGATAACTATGTGCATGCAATAATTTCTGAAGTGAAAAGACAAATAAACCTTTTAATCTATCATCTATATTTTTAGTCACATGCTACTGTGCACCTTTTTATACCAGGTCTGGCTATAATATCTTTCCCCATAAATCCACACAGTAAAGACTTAGCTGCATACCAAACTATTCAGGGAGAGGAAATCAGGATGTAACTAATATGTACTTTATGATAAAGTCCAAGATTATTACTGATGGGTGCAGTTGTCTATAAGGGTCAAGGAATCTACGCTGGAGACTTCAGGATCTTGGATGAGGCCTTCACGCCCCTTCAAACATCAACATTTGTATTATGGGAACTTTTGGATAAGCCAAGAGCATGCTGAGGCATTCCCCCAGTCTTAAACAGGTTAAAATGACTTAGTGGCTCCTGCATCTATTGTCATGGGGCCAAATTCTCTGCTGGAGTAACTCCACAAACATCAGTGAAATTATGTCAGCAGATTATTTGGCCCATAGTCTATCAGTCTGTTGGTGATGGACATTTTACAACAGAGAATCATTTGAACCCACTAAGGGGACACCTCTCCAGTGTCAATATTCTGAAAATAAAAACAATACACAGTATCAACATTTCTGAAAAAAGCTACCTGCAATGCAGAAACAAGAACTCCCACCTATTTCACTTTCCCTCCTCTACCCCCAAAGGAAATTTATGAAGGAAAAATTTCCCCTTGGTCCAAAGTACTTTTGTTTTGTTTTGTCTTAAATGTACAATTACAGGAGTCAGTGGCAGGAGTGGAATCACAGTACTCTTTAAAAACAACCCAAATGCTCTGAAGGGGAGGATTCAATGAATTGTAGTTGTAGACTCATCTTCTGCTTCAGTGAAAAAATCCTATAATGGAAGTGACATTTACGTTTCTCCAGCAGGTAAACACTGCGTCTGGGTTTATGTCTTCACTGGAGAGTTAGCCCACACTCTAATTCAGAATCATGGGATATGCCTCCTGAAGTCCTAGCAAAATACATGGGTGAATACAGCTCCAGTGATGACACAATACCTTGGGTAGGGCTTTTCAAGTGATTTCTCACACACCTGGGCTAGGGTAACCCATGTGTACTCAGACCTGAGTGTCAATCACAATCTAACTCTGCAGTGAAATCACACCCTAGAAGAGAAGCAATTTAACTGCTCTCCAACAACTGTGCTTTTAGAAGCATTTCAGAATCTAGTTATACAAAGGTAACTGAGAAATAATAATTGATTATCACAGACTTAAATCCCAAGTAGTACTACTTTAGCAATCTGGATATACAAGTTCTCTTCTTCGTATACAGAATTTCCATTTTCATGTTGTGATATCCCATAAAATGAGTCTTATAAAATATTGATTCCTTTTAACATCTTCTATACTCACACTCAAATCTCCAAAGAAAGTGGAATTCTCAAATTCTCAAGGAGACAGTCTAATTAACCACAAGATGAAAATCACAAATGTAGTATACAGTTTATCTGGATAACTGAACACCATACTTCTGCAATTAGATAAATATATCTGTTATATGGGATTAAAGATTTTCTCAGGAAATAAACCATTACATACTGGCCAGGACTTTCTTATCTTATGACATCTGCTGCAATTAGATAAATATATCTGTTTCCCTAATTTATGTAAATTACAGAGAAACTAATTACCCTATTTAAACTTGGCTACCTCCCCAAAGACTTGTAGGAAGAAACTAATTATTAATACCCTATCTTTTAGTTAGCCACTGGAGGGTACCACAACACCAGATCATTTGTGTTGGAAAGATTTTAAAATAGGTGACCTAAAGAAAGAAGCAAAAATCAATAATCAGAGGTTAGGTCATAATTTTTAATTTGCATCTAGAGGCTGCCACTTTGTAACTTTATAACATGAAACAATTAAAAAAAAACAACTAAACTTTCTGAGATAAGATTTTGTGTTTAAATATCC
This sequence comes from Dermatemys mawii, assembly GCA_007922305.1. Classification (NCBI taxonomy): domain Eukaryota; kingdom Metazoa; phylum Chordata; order Testudines; family Dermatemydidae; genus Dermatemys; species Dermatemys mawii. Next base: position 5,789,089 of record ML677372.1, on the reverse strand, counting down.
AAAACAGAAATAAATATTTATCCCATAATCATTCTAAAACTAGCACTTCTTTCTCTCAGAAAGAATCAACTGTGAACATCTATTGTTTGGATATTTTGTGAAAGTACAAACTGGGTACCCCTTATGTGAGCCAGGGACCTCTTGGTGCTAACTAGCAGAGCACAAAAAGCATAAAGGTTACAGGGATCTGCTAAGTCTGGTATCTATATACTGATTCACCAAAGAAATGTCATATAAGGTCTCCAACAAAAGCCTGTGTCACACTGGTTCCCATAATTATTGCAAAATATATACACAGATAATATGTAAGGAGTAATATATATATATTCTGAAAATCATGTTCTTAGTGCTCTGTGACTTGGGGCTGGTGAAAAATGGGTTTCTTTCAGGCAAAAGATGTTTATGTATCTATCTGCCTACGTGTAAAAAGAGTATTGTATGATTCACAATGAGCACCCATTTACAGTCTAAGCAAAATCCTAATCAAGTGATTGCAAAGTCTCCAGGGGCAACACTAGACAGTAAAACACAAGTTGCAAGGTTATCCCCTGTACAAGCGCAGACAATAGATTTTTGGATTATAAGTACAGAGACAAACTTGATGTCACTTCACTGAGGAGGCAAGAGGACAGCTTGCTTGTTTCATGAATGGAAAATCACATGGAAGATCCAAGCCTGGCTGTAATAAGTTGGAAGGAATCTGGGTGAGCTTTTGCTTTTATGACATGACAACATCTTACTAGTTAAGTTTAGGCTTTAGTATTTATATTATGATTTTCTTTTATATGTAAGCTTTGTTTCCAATATTTCTGCTTGCTATCATTTGACTCTTTGTTCTTTGCCAGATACATTTATACCTGCTTTCTCCAAATGTGGTGTGCCAAGAGAAGTTCTGTTCCATGGTGTAACTGGTAAACTGTGGTTTTCTGTTCCTTTGGGAACAGAGGATCTGGGAATTCTGTGAGTGTCTAGTGGATCAGGGGTTGGGCACTCGAGGGAGATACTCAGGGTTTCGGAGGGGGGCATTGGAGTGTGCCTATTTGTTTACCTGTGAAGAAAGAGCAGGGCCTCTGGTTGCATGGATTGCACTCTTGTGTTGCCAGAGGCTGGAGATGTTGGGGAACTGACCCACACCAGGAAGAGACAAGGCTTTCTCACCCTAACGACAAGTAGTAGAAAAGTACCTTTCAAACCTGAGTATCTCTGAGCAGTGTCATACCATATCACTTAGCTAGAGCTGAGTGGATTATTCTCAGAGGACAACTGAATGAACATAGTCATTTTTCTATTTATTCATATATCCATAAGCAGTATGATTTTTACAGTTATTTGATTCAAGGTTTGTGCAACCATATTTGTCAAACTGACTGCTGGTCAACTATTTTCTGTACATATTGCTTTCATGTTGATATTTTTACTTTTGTTGCATGATCACTTAAGTTATATGGTATTGTTTTTTCTCCATGACTGTATGGCTCCCAGACATACAAAAGGCTTTTCAATGGCTGTGCACATGCTCTCAAAATGAATGCTCTTCTGAATAAATATTCCCTAAGTTCAATAGCCCAATAACTGTATCCATTGGTCAAGCATCAAAACTTGATTTGGACCTGAACTGTGGAAAAAATACTTTTGTTTGAAGTAATGAGCAGAGTATTCTTTTCAGACAAACACACATTCATTAACTTATGGTTGTAGTTATTTCTACATTTCGCATCAATAGTGATAACTATGCACCATGAAATACATACCTAGAGTGCCAGACCAGCCAGAATGGCAACCTAAAGCTAAAGCTGCCATGTGCATCTGTGGATGTCCCCTTCTATAGGCAACATTTCACAACAAAGTTTCTCTTTTTAATTTATTCTATTTTATTTTATTAATTAAATTATTGGCCTCATTCCTGAGGCACAACTAAGATTTACTTGACACAGCTCGTTCTTATAGAAATCCACAATGGACAAAACATCACTGGCATTAACATCCTACACAGCTTACTCAAAACATACAGAAATTTCCAGACAAGACTTAGCTAGGATGGGATTAAGGATTTTCTCAGGAAATAAACCATAACATACTGGCCAGGACTTTCTTATCTTATGACATCTGCTGAGATAACAACTCAGACTAATTCAGTTGTTTTGAAAATGCAAACAGATTTGACTATTAGATTTCCTTTTAATTATTAACATACCAGAATGGTTGTTTCTGACCTTAAAAAAACTAGGGTAAAGATAGAAATGCACTATATAGTTCTGTTTTAGGATTTCATAGAGTGCCTATCACCAGGGCATTTCTTCTGTGTTCAACATTTACATCAGAACATTTAATGAAACTGGAACATGATATGGGCTCTAGTGCCATCAACCTACCCGTGATACACAGTTCTACACATTTTTCTCAGCAGACACAACCAGCTCCATAACTGAGAATTTGCAAAAGAGATGGTAAAGGTAAAAATCTGTTTAAAAAAACATTAGCAGTAGAATCAAGACATTGAAGAGTTTTTTCTAGACAAAAAACCCACCATATTTTTATCCACTTTATTTATAATTTCTATTGAAAAATATAAATGGCAATACACTATATGTTCAGAAACTATCAAGAAAAGAATTTATAGGAATGTTTACTTGAACAGCATTTTTGTCTCATCAACCAAACCATTAAGGATCTCTCTTATCTTTACCTCCTTCCTGGCACTACAGTACTTCCTGAAATGCCAGAACCTTTTCCCAACCCTTTAGAAAGTAACAGTATCTGTACCTGTACATCAGTTTCTCAGATGTAAGTTTCTCACTCCCCCAACTGAACTCAAATTCTTCTACTACCTCTTCTGAATTTCCTCCAAATTACCTATACAAGATATAATGAATGTTGAAAGATACTATGATTTTTGGATCCACATAAGTGAGGAAACAATGCCATTAGACAGATGCCAAACATTACAGTGGTTCTACAAAAAAAATCCATATTAGCATTTTTTCCAACCTCAGATGCTGACAAACAGATTCATCACCAAGGTGTACAAACATGTCTTCGGTCCCATAATCCATGTGGTCTTTTCTTTCTTCCACCATTCAAGACTGATGCAGGAACTACTGATAAGTAAGGGCTTATTGACATGGAGACACTCAGGAAAGTTAAGGTGAATCAATGAAATGTGTGAAGTTAATGCACATAAATTAAAGCCCACTAAACCTCAGTATGGATGCTCTCATTCAGGAGTAAACATCCTCAGAGGAGGATTAAGGTATAACAAACTAAAGACTGAATTAGACATGCAGGTCTAATATGCTATAATTTACATGCCTTAACTTTCCTGAGTGTCCCTGTCTAAACATGGGCTAAGAACAAGTAATTACCAAGAAAAGATAAGAACAAAGTACAATGCAACATAACTTTGTAATCAGACAGAAGTACGTACATTTGTGTTGGAGAGGGGGAAGTTGACTTACACATTTGCAATCTTCACTTTAATTAAAAAATAAGTCTAAGCATAGTTACTAATATGTAAACAAACACATTTCAAAGAGTTGGTTTTTAAATGCAGGCTGCACATGAAAGTTCCAGGAGGACTTTAACATAGATCCAATAAACTGACTAGAACATTCGGATTTGATGTATATTATACTGCTGCTAAATTAACCCTTAGTTTCAAATACATATCAAAGTTTATTTTACAAGTTTGAAAAACTCCCATTTCTTTCTTGCTTTCAGAAGAAACAGTACATTATATTTCAAACAATTTCATCATCCACCTGTACTTCCCACTAAAAAATGCGTAAGTAAAGTGGCATCTCTGACAGATACCATTCATTATAAAATACTCAAACATAACAAGCATTTCCAAAACTGTTCCAAAAATTAATTTCTTATTTGGTAAGCAATTAGCTAAACTAGTTAAATCACTAGTTTTCCTTGAAGCTCAGCCTAGAATAGAAACATTTGAAAAAGTGAGATAATTCCAAATCTGACTGATATTCTTCATTGCTCAGAAATAATTTAGAGACTATATCATAATGTTAGAAGGCCAAATGGATTTTTCCATTGTATTCCAAAACCTTTCCTGATAATTTAATGTTTGATTCATCTTGCAAGAAGAAAAAAATGCTTGTTCAATTATAATTCATTGGAATGATTACTAAAGATCCCCATAATGATATTTCTATACATACAAAAAGCTAAACAAAATTATTGTATACCAGTTTTCCTGCTTATCATTAAAAGTTAGCTCAAGAATGGTTTTGTGTGTGCATACCACACACTGCAGCTTGTCCCTAAGAAAGCATTAAGAGGCTTCAATAAAAAATGTATTTTACCTACATAGCAAGGATGTTATAATTGCCAAAGTCAAGACTTATTGTGGAATAGCCAACAAATATTAATAATCATATTAAAATTGTATAAGTCTACACATTCATTTTTTCAGATGTAACACACTGAAATATCAGTCATCAGCATTGCATTCAAAGCTTTGATTTTCCTTGGAAGCCAATTCACCTCCAAGAGCACAGAGTAGCCTCTCTTTTTCTATCATTTGTAATTTTACAGAACAGAATCTAGATTTAATGATGACCTAATTGATAAAAAAACCCTTTATTTCTATTAGCACTCTGCAATATACTTGACTTCCTAGGATTAAGACTGAAAATAGTTGCCGTATCAGATTTTATTTTCTTTGTAGACAACATCATCTATTTCTACACTAACAAAGTTTGGTTAACACAAGTTATGTTGCATACATCTGCTGATGTTTGTATATCAATCAGTATTTGACCACTTGGCTGCTTGCATTGGTGCTGTGTGTACTACCAGGACTGCCCATCACCTAGCTCAACAAGTCAAAGATATTAAAAGCAGATGCCAACCCTAACTCTGTCTACCTTTACCTGAGCACAAGACACAGATGTCACCTGGACTATATAATCAGATTGTATAAATGAATTACCTAACCTTTTGTTTTCTAACATTGTACCAGTACAGAAATAAAAAGTTGATCCTTGTGCCTTAATCTGTTAATGGGCTGAAGCCATTTTTCAACGGAGAACAAAGACAGTGAGGTGGGATGAGGGAAAGGAAAAGGAAAAAAAAATGGCAAGGAATAATGCACAGCTCTCTTCCCTTTCATCCGTGGCTCACCTGGTTAGACTGCTGCAGAGTTTCAAACAGTTCCTAGCTCATGGCATAGTCTGAGTGCCCCGCTTTATCCTTCCCGCTACTGCTTCCCCCTCATGGTTCACGACAGGGATTTACATCTCAGGCTTCTCTGAGGTGCCCACAGAGACTGCAGGGTTCAGGTTGTGTCACTACCAAAGGTAGCATGCAATCTGTTGTAAAAGTGGCAGGTCTGTGAGTAGCACAAAATGTGGTTTTTTGCCTTTCTTGCTTTGTAATATACTTCAGGTAGTTCCTTCACTTTCATGAGACACTGCTGCTGATCTTTGCCATGCCCCTTTGCCAGCCTCCCTTGTGCAGTCGGCCCATAGATGTCCATGTTTCTGCAGGTGGTCCACAGCTGTGATTGCACAGTCTTCTCTCTACACGCCAAGGAGATCCAATACTTTTTCCCTACCTCAGGCAAGAGTGCATCTAGTAGCTTTCTCTGCGTGTGGAGCTGGCATGGTCAATTGGCTGTGGCTCTGTGCCACTCAGGGAGGTGCTGTTACTGTATCACTGTAACAGGCCACTTAAGTTGGCAGAAGACAAATAAGTGTAGACACATGCATAACTAAGTCAACAAAAGTGGACTTATGTCAACCGAACTTTGTAGTTTAGCTTTAACAATCCTTTTTTACGATTGCTTAAAATTCTTTTATCTCTATAGTCGGACAAAATATCAATTATAGATATCCTCACATTCCATGCTGCAGTACTTCTTTCCTTTGATTCCCTGGTTGGCACATTTCCATGCAAACCAGTTTATCTTCTGTGTTTATTTAGCTTCAGTAGCACCAAATAATTCTTCCAAACACCAGCACCCGTTGGTATCTAGATTATATGGATTTTCTTGCTTTGACCAATTTGTTTTTGTCCTCCTGGTCATATGATATTTTGTTCATTACGAGTTTCTATACGAGACATTTTAGAGACTTTTTTAGAGACTTTTTCTATGGAGCAATTCTAAAACTTCTTCACAATCCTATGACCAACACTGTTGAAGGAACAACCAGATGCCTTTAAAAAAATAGTCCTCTTAAGGTATTTTTATATTCTTGAATCTTTTATCTTTTCTAGTTTATAACAGGAAACAAATGCTTAAAATATTTTTAAAGGAGAAAAGAATAGTTATAGCAAGTTTTGTTATAGCACAAAAGAAGTCCAGCATCTAGATCAGTTTTGCCATAAACCTAAATTTTAAAACACGTTTAATCGGAACTTTTTCTAGACCCAGCTGAAAGAATTTTAACAATGGACTAGAGTATTTCCTGAAGTTATGTATGTTAAAGGTACTCAGAAATGGATTACCTTATTTCTTACTCTTTTTTTTTTTTAAGTGGTTGGTTACTCACAATTTGTAGTTTTTCTTGATAAACTTCACCTGAAGTTTACAGAACAAGTCGTGGAGCAAAGGCACCCATAATCACTTGAATATCCTTCACGTAAAAAAAAAAACTCCCTTTACCTCTGATCTTACAAAGATTTACACACATGCTAAACTTTACATGCTTGTGAATAGTTCCATTGACTTCAAAATACATAAAGTTAAGTAACTGTGCACATTTTTTCATGATTAGGTGTTTCCTGTGCAGTTTCCAGTTCCCCAACAGAGCATGAGGAGGCACAACCAACTGCATTTGTGAACTGCTAATTCTTAACTTCCTTGCTCAAAAACACTAGTGGCAGACCATAGAAAATGGGCTACTCCTCTCTGTTGTGGCTGCAAAAAATTTTCTCAAATCTTTTTCTCTGAAGGCTGGACATCAAACTGTTCAATACAAGAGAAATATAACAAAAATAAAATGTACTTACCCCACACTCTCCACTTAAACAGCAAGCACAGCTGAAGAGATTTTATGTAGAACAAACAAGTGAAGCAACAGCAAAGAACTCAATCCATGCTGATACCATGCCTCAGTTCACAAATGTTATGCAGGAAATAATTTTGTCCCACTTTTTGAAGTATTTAATGGATTCAAGCAAAGAAATATCTTCAGTCTCCTACAGCATATCTCTTTCATGTCTAAAGCTGTTAACCATAGTTAGGAGCTGCTTTCTTAGAATTATTCCTGGAGCAAGGACACACATTCTGACGAGAGGGCAGATTCAGAAAATGCCACACAGCAAAGCTTTCAACTTTCCAAGGCACAAATATGGGACACAATATGAAGGAGACAGAAAATAATTCATGTAGAAAATTTAAAATGATTATTCTATTTCTACTCAAGATCTTACACTGCCTTCTGCTTTGCAATACCTATGCACCTTACAAAAGTATATTAACAAATATCTACCATGTATTGTTCTTTCATATTCTTCCAGACGACAAAATGAGCTATTTTGCTTTAAATTATTTGCACCATTATACTGTTCTGTGTGTTTATATTAAAAGACAAGACTAAAGTGAGTTTTGCACTTGGATTAGAAGGCTGTAAGTTTAATGGGAGTAGGGGATTTAGATTCTGAGTTTATTCCTGTCTTGGGCAGGCGTATGAGAAGCCTGTCTCCTGCATAAACAAGCTTTGTTCTTGTGGTAGACTATTCCATTGTGCCAGAGGTCTGGAGCTATTGAACACAGTTCTCGTCCTAGAACTTTAAGTGATCTTTAGGATCACAGTTTTCATTATCTTGAAAGTAAGGCTTGAGACCCTGAATCTGACAAGATAGTCTATGGGGAAAATAAGTATAGTGAAGGTTTGATATACTCATTGCAGGTCTTGTTGCTGAGATGTGCTGCTGCATTCTGCACTTGGGAGTTCCCAGAGGGTTGATGAGGGTGTGTAGGTAGACTACATTGCTTTACTGTTGTCAGGAGAACACAGAAGCGTTATTATGAAGCATAGATCATTGTCCACCAGGAAAGTCTCACTAGGTGGTAGAACACATTGTTTGCAGATACTGAAGGATTAATTCTCTTAGTGTAGATCTCAATAATCTCAATTTTATGATCAGTTATGTCTGATGCAAATTATTTCAACAGAAGTGAGCAGACCAAATTTGTGTGAAATGTAAATACCGGGATGAAATGAGTGACATCTCTAAATGATGCAATAGTGGACTTAACCATTTAAGAATACACTCCTTAAGTGAAATATCCAGTAGTCAGCATAAAATTGGTGATAAACTCCTCACAGTAGCTCTTTTCAATTTTTGTTATTAATAAGAGTTACCGAAGAACTAAAAATGTTCAGACACAAGCATATATTTAGATGAACACCCAAATTACCAAGCTACACAGGAACCACATATTTAAAACCCTGTCAGCACAGAATGAGTCCTTATCTTTCTGAAAAAGATAAATTGAATTCCATTCAGTTTATGGTGTAGGAGCTCTTTGGATGACATCTTAAAACACAAATCCCATCTATACCTTGTAGATATTCAAGCAAGGATAAGGACCCATACATTCTCTGATGCCACTTCGAGAGGCAGAGTGGGGAAGTAGACCTCTCTGCCTTTTTCTCCCAATCTGCAAAAATAAAACAAGTTTGGAAAGCAGGCCCACTCTTTCATCTCTGTTCCTAATCATGGGAAAAAGGGTGGGGAGCAGACCGATACCATCTTCTCTGTTCCTGTTTCTCAACAGAGCAGGCTATTACACCTGTGTCGTCTTCTCTATTCCCACTCCTGGAAGATCGATGGCTCATGTTGCTACTTTCTTTTTTGTCCAAAATGCTAAGGAGGTCAGGAAATTGGTCTCTGGTTCTGGTGATGTAATATAACAAGTGGTGAAGTTGCAATGATGCCTCCTTCTCTCATCCTATTCAGGCCAATACCAAAGGCCAAGTGGTACCTTTAGGGATCAAGCATTCTTGGAGGAGCTGCAGGAGAGGCAGCAGTTGGTTCTACAGATTCCACCCCACTTCCACCGTTTCAGCACAGCATCAAGAGCTGGTATAAAGGCTTGTTGCCTCTACGTGGTACAAACACTCCCTCTCACAACATGGATGTGACCCATGGTGGGTGCTTCAACTGCCTGGGCAGTGCAACAGTGGTGAATGGTGGCTGCTGTGCTGACTGGAGAGGAAAAATCATCAAGATCAGTATGAACTCTCCCTTATCTTGTTGCCAGAGTCAAACATGGACAAGACGTAAAATATTGATGGGAACCAGCTGCCACACGGAGTCTAGGCGTGAGAGGGAGCAGTGGACTTGAGGCAGACACACGCCAAACGAGAGGCCGCGCCATTTTTGCCGATTTGATAAGTGCTCGCCTTGCTGCGCCACTTGTACGGAGCCCCCTCCTCCCGTATTTATAACCTGCCCCACGCATTGATTGGCCGCCGCTGGCCACGCCCCTTTCCTAGCTGCGACGCCACCGCCGCCATGTTTTGCGGGGGGAGGAGAGGCGGAGTTGTTGCCATAAAGTGAGCTACCAGAGTGGTAGAGCGGCGCAGCGCGGTAGAGGCTAGGGGAGGGTGGTGTATGGAGCCTGGGAAGGGGCGGCTCCTTGGGAGAAGACGAGAAGAAACAGTTGTTGGCGCTCAGTTGTTCCCTCGCCATAGAGTTCAATGGCGGATGCTGGGGTTACTGGCGGTGGCGAGATAGAGCCGGAGCAGCTTCCGCGGACGGAGAAGAACGACTGGGGCCTCCTCGGCGTGGAGAGCAGCGGCGTAGTAGCAGCTGAGGACAACACACAAAATGGCGGCCGCTCTGATAATACCGCTGAGGAGGCGCTGCTGGTGGCTGCTACAGAAGACAAGCCCCCCCCAAATCTCAGCAGCAGCAGCAGCCAGCGGAAGAGTAGCGTCTCCACGGCACATGAACAGCAGCAGCTACAACAACCCAGCGACGTGTTGGGGGGTCCTGCCCCTCTCCCCAAGCCCCCTGAAGATCTGCCTATTAGGAGGAATTTTCAGATCCCCAGGAAGAGCAGAGAAAAGAAAGGTTGTTCCCTTCCTCCTCCCTTCTTCTCCCCCTCACTCCCCTCTTCATCTTATTCATTAGATAGGCTCTTTATACACTTCTCACAGCTGCATGCAAAATCCTGCGGGTGTGGAGGAGGCTGTAGCATGGCTCCGCTTAGAGAGGCTTCTGGGGATGAGATTTTAGTGGTAGAGAGGCATTTTAAATTTGCCTTTTTGTGTAAGGACAAAAAGTCGCAGCTTGAATTTGAGATGGTGGCTTAAAAATGGAAAAGGCTGAATTTGATCAGGGTGTGCTTGGAAACGGCTTATCACAGCCCCACTTCTGAGGTGCATAGACACATACAGAGAGAAGATGGTTCTCTGTGGGACACACACGGACATAGAAGATGGTTCTTTTTCTATCTTACCCCCTTCTTCCCTCTCTGCAGGAGACAAGTGCATCTGTATTTAGATGGAGCTGGTAAACACTTTAAATATGTTTCTACTTCAGAGACACATGCAGAGAAGATGGCCCTTCTTTCTTTACCCATTGAAACTTGCATGTGTCTCCATCTCTTTGCAGGAAAGAAGTGTGCATCCCACATTCATGTGCCTTGCACTGGAAATGCTACTTGTTTGAGGCTCCTATTTTTTTTTAGTGGAACTTCCTCTGAAAGCCAGTGCTATCACTCTCATTTTCTGGGAGAGACTGTTCATTTCTGCTTCCTTTTATTTTGTTAATTTACCAAGAAGATTTACTTAATTTGGTTCTCTCCTCCCCCCTCACCCCCAAGTTGCCCCTTTCATGCTCTTCTCCACTAGTGGAATAGGGCTCAATAACACAACAGTTACCATTGCAATACATTTTTCATATAGGGTTTTCATCTTTCGAAAAGGATGTTTAACTTTTGTAACTTTCTTTAAAAAATTATTCTATAAGGAGGAAGTGAAGGTAGGTCTATTTGATTACCCCATTTCTCCTTCCCATTTTGAAGATGGCAGTAATTCCCTCAAATACAAATGTGGCTATGAAGGTAGCAGAGGCTAATGTAAAAGGAGCAGATTGACTTAAAGTAATTGTCCTGTTCTCTTTGACGGTCATCTGATTTTTTTTTTTTAAAAAAAAGCCTGTTGTTTTAGATGTCCCAAGACGAAGTGTGATTGTTTTACCACAAAGTTGTAGAACCAAGGCATTAAGTTCATCACAATTTTTTTGCTTTTTAAAATACCTGTCTAGCACGTGGTTCCATTGTGAATTTGGATAAACCTGAAATATATAAACTAGCTCTGGAAAACACCTTCTAGGTCATCTAGTACATCACCTGCCTCTGCAGGATTGTTTCCTACAGTATATGTTTCTGACTAGTTAAGTATTTTATATATCTTGAGTTTAGGAATTCTATCACTTCCTTTGGCATGGAGGGGGAGACTAGTCTGATCTAACTGGTTCGAAGTGAGTTGCTAACATCAAGATTTTATTTGGCATGTTCTTATGGATTTCATCTTTTGGTGTATCAGAATTTCTTCTTTAAAATATTGTCCAAAGAGGTCTCCATTTTTAATAATACTTGAAACATTGTTTTCAATTCCATCATATACATATGCTGGTTTATTATTTAGGGGTGCTTGGCTGTTGCCATAACCATACCATGGCATAATGTGCCAAGATATCATCACTTATTAGAAGCCATAACAAAACTGGGCCAGATCAGTAATCGGATGGAAAGCTTCCAGAGAGAACTTGTGTTTCAGGAAGGGTTGGTGATGAATTGTGAAGTTGTGGTACTAATCAGTACTACATCAGTGCCCCAATTTAATGCCAGAGTAACAGTGCACTGCTGGCACTTGGGTGTTCAGGATGAGTTCTGAAACCAAGATCACGCCATTCTTCCACCAAGAATTTAATGGCTGATAAAGATGATATGTTTCCTTGGAAAGGTAGGGATGCTGATATTGCTGCCCTGCCCAAATTCCAAATGTGGGAACACTAAGCAACATTACTTCCTCCCCTTTCCTCTCCCAATTCTTCAATAACTTCTAATGGAAGTTATTCTTGACCTCTTGTCTAAAATTATGTTGTAGCATGGCTGGTGCAGAATGGCTGCCTTGTTCCACCCACAAAGTGACTGTTTTTTAGTTGTGGGAAAATGATCCCTATAATATGACCTATAGAAGTTCTTTGCCCTCCTCCATGATGAAAGCACTATATCCGTGTAAGTCATAACTACATTTTCTTTTACATTACATTTTAAAAAGGACACTAAAACCTATTAGACAGTTTTTTTTAATAACTATTGTGAGGCAATTTAAAAACTACATGGAATTTGCAAAATCAGAAAACAGGTAAATCCTTGGTCAAGTAGCTTCTTCAGTTCCTGAAGCAGAAATAAGTGTTTGTTTCTTGAATGACAACTAGAAACCAATTAAAGCCTAGTATCAAGGCTAAACCTACCATATAGTTACAGATAATGTTTTAATTTAAATTGAACAAAGCCAATGGAACTAAATGAGGGCTTGTATAATGAGACTCTTTCTGTTGATTCCAATTTGGGGGGAAGAGGGAACTTCCGTTAAATGGCAGGAGATACAGATATATAAATAAAATTTTTAATTTATAATTTTCTCTCCTTTTTCCATAAGGACAATTCAGGGAGTATGATCTTAAATATATATTTATAAACAGGAAAGATTAAATTTATTTGGGCTTGAGGATTTGGTCTATTTTATGGTATCTAGTCACACACAGCACTAATTTCAAAAGTACAGCTTTCTGTTTCATTCATAAACCATGTGTCCTACTGCCCTACTCTTCTCCTTTTTTTTTTTTTTTTTTTTTTAAAAGGGCGGGAGGGAGCCATATCTTACAAGCTGACCAGTTGGAGCCTGGCCATTGCTTTGAGAGGCCTTTCACCCAGTTGTGACAGGGAAGGGCAAGAGTATAAGAAATAGTGCTGATACCAGTCTTTGGATTCCCTGTTGGACTAACTCATCAGCATTATGCCTCTGATTTCAGAAAGGCAGTTAAATATGTGCTTGTGTAGTCCGACTGCTGCTCCTATGCTTAGAGAGGCACATGGTTGAGAACCTTCCTGAATTGGCATTTATGTTAGGGTGCTGCCACTTCTTACTTAAAGGCTACATGGCACTTGTAAGTGCTGGGTTGGCCAAACTCTAGTTCATGTGTGGGTGTTTTTTGCTGACCTACATTATTTGACATTTCATTAGGTATGTATTTTCCATTATTCTTCCTACACTTGGGAAGGGTGGTTGGATGCGGTTCACCATCGACAGTTTCCACCCTAGGGGATTAAATGATTTCCCTTAATTTGTAAACTGCTTACAGACCTTTTAGGATGAAAGACACTACAATAATACAATCTCAAAGCTTGTCTTGACCATTGTGATGTCCTGTTTTATCAGTGCATATCTGTCTTGATTTTGCTCTAGAAAACCATGACTTCAAGAAAATGATACTTTTCATATCTTGGTGGTAGAAACATTTAATTCCTAAAGAGAAGTATCATGCTGCTGTTTTTGCTGATTTGATGAGAAGGAAAATGCTTTGTATTCCTGGAAACCTGATGTGTCAGGTGAAGACAGTCAGTATTCCCCAAGAAAGCAAGATTATTTTCCTGATGTAGTTGCAAGTATCAAACAGACTTAAAAAACAAAGGAAACCTGCAAATTTAATTGGTGATTTGAATGAACTGATATATTGCTTACTGCGAGTCATATATGGAAGTTGACTAATGGTGGTATCTTGGCATTGAAAACAACGCATAGCTGTACAGTCTATACAGTCAAGCACCAATATCTGATTTCATACATTGAAGTGACATCGCCCCCCAGATATATAATATTTTTCTTTCTATCTAACAAAATGACTGTTATAATACTGGTCTAGTTCTGTGCAAGTGTAGTGAAATCTCTGTTGTTTGATACTTCAAACAAAATATCACAAACTGCTGAGCATAGTTCCTAGATGTCATAAAGATGCTGTAAATTAGTTAACTTTACAAAAACTGGAAAATGGCCAGTATAAACATGTCAATTGTTTTTCTAATCCAGGTATCTTTCCAGGTCATTTTTGAGGCCCTAACAAATTTGCAGTCCATTTTGATCAATATGGTCATAGGATTTTAAAAATCATAAATATCATGATTTCATATATTTAAATCTTAAATTTCATGGTGGTGTAACTGTTGGGTGGGCCCCGACCCAAAAGGGAATTGTGGGGGGTTGCAAGGTTATTGTGGGCAGGTGGCAATACCATAACACCTACTTCTGCACTGCTTTCAGAGCTGGGCCCTTGGCCAGTCACCATCACACTCTACCCATCCAGCTCTGAAGGCAGTTCAGAAGTAATGGCAGCAGTACCGTGACACACTTCTTCTCCTCCCCCAGGGCCTCAAATAACTTTGTGATCCCCACAACCCCATTTTGGGCTGGGACCCCCCCAATTTGAGAAACACTGGTCTCCCTCATGAAATCTGTACGGCATAGGGTAAAAGTACACAAAAGACCAGATTTCACGGTCCAGCATGTGTGTTTTCACAGCTGTGAATTTGGTAGGGCCCTAATGACAGTACTTTACTTCCTGAACTCCTTTAAGAGTAAGACCAGAAATAAGCTTAATGAATACCATTAAAATCTAAACTATGTGCACATATTAGAGGATGTGATGGTTATAAAGAATTAATACATGTGTGTTTATCTTTTAGGCATAGTAATATAGACGATATGATCTGGAACTGCACTTCTATAGTTACAGTTAGTACTTGGTTGGAACAAAAAACTGGACATGGCATAGTCTGTATAGGAACCATACATTCAACTGGTGGTTTTGTATTAAAATACTTTCTCTGGCTTTAGTTTAAGTCCTAAATAGCAGGTGATGGGTACAGAAAAATCTTCCCTGACCTACCCCAAATGCTCCTTCCTTTGAAAGAGCCAGTCCCCTGAAACCCAGATCGTGTTAAAACTTTGGCTGGGTTTTTGCTGGCTGAAATCAGGGTTACATGACTTTCCCCATCCAACCCTCCAATAAAATTTAGCCGCTTTTTTTTTTTTAAAACCCCCCAATAAATTCTAACTACTAATTTTGCAGCTATGGCAGTAGAATAAAAGAGCCTCTATGCTTTGAGAAGATTGCTTTTCTGATCAGGTGATATTTCCTTAGGCCTCAGTAAACCAGCTCTAACAGAAAATAATCTTTGTTTTTTTTTTTTAAAGATGGAAGCAAAAGGCTGTTGATCATTAAATCTTACAATACCTTAAACATTAAATAACAAACAAAATTATATTATTTTTTTAAATTTTTCTATGTTTTACATGTGAGCAGGCAGAACATGCTCTATAATGAAACTTGCGGATTTTTAAGAAAGTATTGTCAAGACGCATCATAAAGCCTTGCCTCTTACTTGATTTGTTTAAATCAAATCATATACAGAAACTTCTTCGTTAAACCTTTTTTTCCCCTTGGGTGAAATGCATATTTCAGGTTTAAAGCACCATCAAGTCAGATGTTTAAGGCCATGATATTCAAAAATTTAAGAGTGACTTTTAGGTGCCTACTTCCACGTTTTAAAGAGGCCTTAGTTTTCCAGCGGTTGAATGTTCAACACTTTCTGAAAATCCAAGGTGCTTTAAAGGGTCTCAAATTGATATATTGTCCATGGATCTATATTTAGTTCAGAGAAGGCATCAATTCTCAGCCTAACTATAGTTCTTGTGATAGACATAAGTTAACAAAATTGAATCCAATGTAAAAAAACACTTTCAAAACCTATTCTTGAGCAACAGCTATGCATGTCTTTCTCTGCATATTAAACTTTATTCCCAAGAAATAAAAAACAAACCTTTATTACCAGAGCTGTGAACTACATACGTTGATGTGACTTCCCATATGCAAAACTGTTTGATGTCTAGCTGTCAATAACACTTCATTCATCCTAGAAGAAAATGACGATTAGGCTGGCAAAGAAACTACATTTTGGAGGACTACAGATCGCCATAAAAATCATTCATCAGAATGCAAGATCTAAAAACTCAAATGTGTAATGTCATTAATAATGTCCAAACAACATTTTAACAGGTGGCAGGACCTCCCCGTAGGCAGTAATGTGCCTTTTATAGGCTTACATTGAGGAAGTAGATAATATGCTGCTGTAATATTTGGCCACTCATATAATATTGCAAGTCTCGTGAACTGTATCCATAATATTGAGCAGCTAGTGCAGCTTTCTTTATCAAGCTTACAGGAATTCAACAACCACAGTAATGTGACTGGACAGCCACTTCTATTTTTACTACAAAACATTTGAACAAAATTTCTTTTTAGATGCTCTAAATAGAAATCCCTTAAGTGATCAAAGTGTGATACAATCTATAATGAAACGGTTTGCAGCATAATTTATTGGAGTGCCTGTAGATACTGTATAAATGCAGAATTACTGCAGTCTTAAATCAGATTTGTTACTCAAGTGACACAGTGACAAACTTTGACACGGATTTATTTGTAGGTAATGTGGAAGTGTTCCAGTACTTTGTTGTTTACTATATTAGAGCTCTTCTTACAGGATTAAGAAAGGTTACAAAGTACATATTCCTTAGATCTGGAGAAATCAGGATGTAGCAAAGATAATCTGTTCCTCCTTCCCAAAAACAAACAAACAAAAATGGATTACAGCAGCAGGTGTGTTTGTTTATCTTCATTAATGCAGGAAAAAACTGTTATCCTGACTTGGTTGGGTGTCTGTCTCTCTCTCCTCCACCTCACTCCCCAGTGTATTGAACTAAGATTGTGAGTTGTTTGGGTTAGTGACCATTTTATTCTATGTCAGAATGAAACCTAGTAAAATGGGGCCATGAGTTGGTGGTTGCCTTCAGACTCTACTGTAATATATAATGCACACTCTAGCCAAAGTTGTCATTAATAGGGCTCACGTGCATAATTATGTATGTAGAACAAGTAGATTGTGTTAATGCTTGCCATGGCATTAAATCTTTAAAGTACAACTGTATGATATATACAGCCGCAAGAACTAAGTCTTCTGCTTCTTTTGAAAGATGACTTGTTTCAGTAACAAACTGATCCTGTGTTTACTGATTTATTTTTTTTTAATTATTTTGTAATGCCCATGTGAAATTTTGTCTGCAGGAAGACTAGCATATGGCTTAGCTGCCCTTAAATACCCACAGCAGTGACTTAATACTGCATAAAGAAACAAATCATGATGTGTGTGTCTAGTAATATCTTCCTAGAGAGTCTGATGATTGGCTGCCACTGGAAAGCAAACTGCTTGCTAATTAGCCTTTTTCCACTATATATCTTTCAGTCTCATGCTTACACGATAAGATGGACCCAATTGCATGACCATAAATATAGCAATAGATGCTGGCCTTTTCTTCTAATTGGCAGTAACTGACAAGGTTTTACCAGCTGTTGGTCAAGCTGTTCTTTTGACTAGGGAGGGAGGGATAGCTCAGTGGTTTGAGCATTGGCCTGCTAACCCTAGGATTGTGAGCTAGGGTTGAGGGTGCCATTTAGGGATATGGGGCAAAAATAGGAATTGGTTCTGCTTTGAGCAGCAGGTTGGATTAGATCAGGCCTGCACAACTTGGAAAACAGTGAGGGCCATATTACTGCAAAAAAACCCAGCTGCGGGCCAAAAAGCCCTGCTCTGGCCCCCGTCCCCATCTGCTTCCCCCCACCCCTACTTGCCCCCCACGGGCCGTACAGTGAGCCTGTGCGATCTGCCTGTGGCCCCCGGGCCTCATGTTGTGCAGGCCTAGATTAGATGATCTCCCGAGGTCCCTTACAACTCTCTTTGACTTGGAGCCTCTATAATGGCCCTTTTAATTTTGTGCACCTCTCCCACCCCTTTAAAAACCACACACATGACGTCCTCTAAATCATTTATTGCTATTTTGGTAAATATTCCATACTTTTATACACATTTATTTTTGTAATTGTTTAGGGACTTCTGTGCTTTTAGAGCAGGAGGCAGGCAGGCAGTAATAGAGGGGCAAAAGCACTATTTTGAAGGTGTATATGGCAGAACTGTTTACAAAATAGAACAACTGTACCCTGTCAGGATAAATCTTTATTTCTATACATATTTAAAAAAGCTGTGTAAGGAAAATAGCTGGGTACATGATGCTTAAGATGTTTTAGGAATAAAATTCCATTTCTTTGGGGCTTCTCTCTCGAAGTCAGTGCTTCAGTTCTTTACTACTCTACATCCCCTGCTAGTCATTTGGTCTTCATGCTGTGCAGCTAAAATGGTTGGTAAGGATGGAGATGAGGGGCTGGAAGATTAACCCAAACCATGGAGACTGTGATGCAGATTTAGGCAATAGTTTAGCAAAAAAGTAAATTTGAGGTGGCTATCTTTGTGAATGCATAATTATCTTATACAGAAGACCCATGTTGTCTTGGGAGATTTCTTAAACTAAAGTGTGAGCAACCATATCTGAACCTACATTGTCCCCTTTATAATAGCCATTTATTGTCAAGGTAGGTAGCCTACGTATACAAGGTATACGTATACAAGGTGAGTAGCAGACACTGTAACATCAATTTTTTCTTTTTAAGAAAACAGAGGTGACAACCTGAAACTACTGCATTCTTACAATAACACATTGTTCTGTCTAACTGCATGTTACAGCTTTTCGAAGTGTATGTCTGCTACTTCCTTGGGTGTATGTTGAAATTACATTAGTATACCTTTGCTTGGAAAGCTCTTGACTAAGCTTAAACTAAGTTGACAACTTGCTCAAAATTAAATACTGGTATGGGATGAATAAAGGATAATGACGTGTCTGAATGTGATACTGACTAGCCTAAATTCCACCTTTTGAGAGACCATTTTTAATACAAAATATCTAAAATGAATCAAGCCATTAAACTAAATAGTTTTTTTTATCTTCATCTTATAAAACTATTAGTGAAATGAAAATGTACTGGGAAGCTTTCAAATCTGTATTGATACTAACTTTCTTCTCTCTGTATAGCACTCTTTCAGCCAGTAGCTATGGGCTCTCGAGAGTTTGAAGATGTTGTGAAAATTTTGCATTCGTCTTATTTGGAGTCTGGGTCGGTGGCTAATTTCAATTACAAAAGAGCCAGCTTAATTCACAGTGAGCTGTTGGAAAAGGAGGTGAGTACTCACAGTTTGCCCTTTATGGAACTGTGTGTAAGCTGTAAACATTAGTGGTTATGTCCAGCTCCGTTTACCTGAAGCCATACAATTTCATATGGTTAAGTGTTGGATCCTTATAATGTTGCTCCGTGCTGGGTTCTTGAGGACACTTCATGTGACTACCTGTATTTGAATTAGTTTGCTATACTTAAATGGATAGCATTACAGAAATAACCCAATAAGCTTTTAAATTCAAGATAACTAAATTAAGGAAATTTTAAAACATAACATGAGTCTTACCAATATACAACATTAAATATAAAGAAATACTGTTTACAAACCATATTACTAGTCTTTCCTCTTGGAAGTTCCCATTCCTAATAGAGCTAACCAGATTTTCAACAGATGATGTATATAGCAGAAATCTTTTGGGAGGGGGTTACTGGTGTCCCCTTCTTTGTTCCTTGCCCCCCAAAAAAGTGGGGGATGGACTTGCTGATTTGATCTTGCTGCCTCCAAAGTGAGGGAAATGAGTGGAGTGTCACACTTCTTGCTGTGTATCCTACCATTTCTATTATGGAGGCCTTTAGGTTTCTATACTTGACTGACCAGCCTGGCCTTGTTTTTCTTCTGAATACAACAGACTGTTTGCTGTGAATATCATTTGAACCAAGATAAACACACAATTTAACAGTAACATTACATGAATTTCTTCTCCTCCCCCCTTCTTGAGTCTAGGTTTAAGCTTAGTGTTAATGGAAATTTTATGATCTTTTTTTGAAGGGGAAAAAAATAGTCTGTTCAGAAGATTGCAGTGCAAAAAACAGCCTGCAACATTTAAATCTCTTTTTGGGCATAGGCAAGCCAGTAACCAAGACTGTGTTGCTTCAGAGATCTAGTATCCAGTTGTAGAATACAGCCCAAAACGTCCAGACTACTACTGTTCTAGCAATTTTAGTACTGACTATGCTTAGAAACTTCATACTGCTGGTTCGATGTCAGGAATATCTAAGAGGTTTTTATGGTGGATGAAACTCTTGCATCTTGAATTGAGTGAAATGAAGTGAGGAAAACAATGTTAAGAGGAGCTAGTCCCACTGTTTGAGATCTGGGCTTCTTTGTGTTTCCTGTTTCTCTCAATTTTGAGATGCATAATTAATGGCAGTATCTTCCAGTTCAGATTTAATGCCTTCTGCACATAAGTCTATTTAACTTCCAAATATTGCTCTCATTAAATCATATGATCTCTTCTAGATTTATAGGTGTTCTCTCAGAAGCAGTGGCAAAACAAGTTCAATAGCGGAATTAGCAAATGAAGCAGTGTGACTTGCTTTAAAAGTAATAGGCAGTCATGAAAATACTGTGCTGAACCTTCTTGAAGAAAAAACTTGTTTGCCTCCTTGCTACCACACCAAAAAAAAATAAAAATAAAAAAATCACTGTATTCTATATCCATAAAGTCAGATTTTACTGGCTTGTATGTTATCTTGTTTTCAGCCAATTCACAAACTGTTGATGACTGAGTGTTTTTTGTAATTTGGCCGAAACTATGAAGTTTTGAAACATGGGGAGAAGAACATAGTCTTGTTAATGTGCTTCTCCTTTCTTGAAAATGAAAGCACCACTTAAAGTGCAACTTTTTTCCTTTTTATTTTGTTAAAATAACATGAGTCCAATGCAAGCTTCCTGGTAACTATATGATTTTTGTAACTGAAGAAAACAGACTGATAGCAGTGAGGCAACGCTAACAAAATATGGAATTCGGACTTGGTTTTGTGTAACAGAAATCAATGGATCAGAAGTTGATCATAAGACTTGCATCTGGAATGCAAGTCCAGAATGATATATGAGAACTTAAGATGAATGCTTCCCCCTCCCATACCCTAGGTGGAAGGATACAGACTCTTCTGAAATTGTTTGTTGGAAACTGTGCTGAAACATTAACCTCATTCAAATTGGCCTTTTGATTATATGCACCTGATCTGCCAGTGTAGACTGTAACTTAGCCAAATTAGGCTTCTTGGAAGTCAGGTGGCATTTGATTGTGCCAATACTATTTTCTTCATTGCATGTATTAAGACTTTGTTTGATAATAGTTCACAGAAAAACGCAGAGAACTGAAATGTGATGGTCGTCTAGAAAAAGAGCTTGTTGAATCCTATGCATTTCTGATGGTTGATCGACCTCAGGTGAGAAGAGACAAGTTTTATAAAATAACACATATATGAATCTTTTAAAGTTCCTTTTTTCTTGTTACTCCTTTGGGATGGTCTTTCAAACAGAATTGTTTGTTGATTACTTTAGGATTCACTAGCTACTGATGTGTGTTCTGCATCTGCAGAATTCAGCACAAGGGAGCCATATAAATTACCGAAGAGAAGAACCTTGTCACAGAACTGATCTGTTACGCTGTGGAATTAATATGGCCACAGTTACAAATGTTTTATGTTCTTTATCTTTTGGGATCAATCTCTTAGGCTTATGTTTATTACCAAAATAAGAGTATTTGAAGTTTTACCTTTAATGTGTTTAAAGTTTTGGCTTTTTTTAATATACGTGCTCTAACTCCTCAAAAAGGTACTGCCTGCTTGATTTTGAGACTTTTGTGGGGATCCTTGTACTGCTTTTCTCTTGACTTGATCACAAGTGAGACCCCCCTCTGAAAATTGTTGTGACTTGTTGGCTAGCTGGAATTATTGCAGTAAGTCCCTTCTTATGGATGTAAAAGCAGGGAGAGTAAAAATAAAGTAATCTTCATGCTGCTTTCTGGGGTGTACATCCTCTGATCAGATTCTCTGTGTGTATAGATATGTCTTCCTCAATGAGGCTGTATTTCCCCAGAGCTCTACATAATCTGCCATATTTGCGACCAGGATGCTATAGGAATGGCACCATATTGGATGGGGCTCTTCTGTTGCTACCTTATGGACATAAAGTGGAGGAAGAAAAGATTCTATGTTCTCTTTACCTTTGTGATACAGAGGGTAGTCTTAAAAATGTAGTAATTACACGTTCAAGTATGTAGCTGTTGGTCAAGCACATCTTATTTTCTATACTTTTTTAGATAGCTATGGTTAAGTTGTATAGGTCTATACCAATAAACACATAACTGTCCACATTTTGCATCATTAAAGTTTATGCACTAAGACAGGGGTTCTCAAACTGGGGGTTGGGACCCCTCAGAGGGTTGTGAGGTTATTACATGGGGAGGGTCATGAGCTGTCAGCCTCCACCCAAACTCGGCTTTGCATCCAGCATTTATAATGGTGTTCAATATATTTTAAAAGGTGTGCTTAATTTATAAAGAGGGGTCACAGTCAGAGGCTTGCTATGTGAAAGTGGTAACTAGTACAGAATTTGAGAACTACTGCTCTAAGAGTTGTACAGTAACACAAGGTACAACTATAATTGAGATTACGCTTATTAAGTGTTTGGTATAGAAATATAATTTAGAGTATGTACTCATAGAATGGAGAGGTTTACTAAACTGCTGCCGGTTCTGCTCATATTCTAACTTTTTACTTTGTAAATATGTATGCATCTAAAATTGGATATATTTGTTCAATTCAGGTGCAAAATATATGTGAAAAAGGGCTACAGGCAGGCCATTCCAAAATAACAATTCTTGGCAGTCCTTCCATGGGTAACTATCTTTTGTCTTTTCTTTTTATATATTTACATCATACAGTTTGATTTTTACCGTATGAATAATGTGGTATTACTTTAAACTTATTGTCTTTGCTATAGAATTTCCCAAAATTAGCATTTACACTTTGGGAAAAATCCTGCCCAGCCTTTGATTCAGGAGCAGTAGAGTTCACAAATACATGAATTAAGAAACAAAATAAAGCTTGTCTTAAAAATGACTTTCATAGAAGTAAGAATGACTTACCCTGGAATTTTGTAATTGGGTATGTTCTAGGTATCCATAGGCAGAATCCTATTCATTTTGGGGAACAATTGGAAAATCAGATTGCGGGGAGG
The DNA here is from genome assembly GCA_007922305.1 of Dermatemys mawii. Classification (NCBI taxonomy): domain Eukaryota; kingdom Metazoa; phylum Chordata; order Testudines; family Dermatemydidae; genus Dermatemys; species Dermatemys mawii. The sequence continues at coordinate 5,765,958 of ML677372.1, read as the reverse complement.
GAGCATATGGAGTCCCTATGAAGTGTTCAGCTTGAAGTTGTAGTGCTGCACCCCTTCAGTTGTGTGTAGATCAAAGAACTGGTTGATGGCACTCATTTAACACCTTCCAGCATAACTATACCCCCAGCTCTGCTGAAACTTGACAAGGAGGCAAACAATGGGAGAAAGGATGAAGGAGCTGCAGAGGGCTGACAGGCACAGCTCTGGCCAGGAGTCTGTGATATGCCCCATCAGGATCCAACCTTCCCTATATTTTGTGCCTTCAGGTGTCCCAACACCATGGCCATGCAGGGATCTCCCTACGGTTCCACTGTCATGGTCTTGCTCGGTCACTTACCAGGCAGTGTGTGGGAGCCATCCCTGGGCAGGAACCGTTCTAGCAGTATGGTGGTCTCCTCCACAGCTGGGGCTTGTTGTTATCCTTGCAGTCCTGGCAGGGGGCCTCTGCTCTGCTGGGACAGGATGACTGCAGCCAGCTGCACGCCTTATGCCCTGACGTTTTGAGCTTCTTGGCAGCACAGGAAGCCCTCTGCAACAGCACTGTCAGCCCTGCCCTAATCCCAATCCTACAACTGTAAAAATAAAAATTCTGCCAAGCCTAACTGTGGAATGTTGCCTACAGTTTAATGTAGTAGCATGAAAGGTGGCTGAACACACTGCTATGCTTCTCATCAAGCATTTAGTCTGTTTGTCCTTCCATGTAGCTACAGTATTGCTACAATTTTACTGAACTGATATTTGTCTTTTAGAAATGGCTATAACTCTTGCCATGCTAATTTATCTCCAAAGGGTAACATTTTAATGTTCATAACTTTTTTTGTTTTCTTAACTTTGTACTCTACCTTCCTCATCAGGTGTATACCTTTCCAGATATGCTGATTTATTACAGGCTAATCCCCTGGAAGCTGGAGTTACTGGTGATGTGATTATTTTTAAAATAATAAAGGTAACTTCTACTTCTAGCTTTTATTTTCAAAGGCTGCATTTCTTATTACTGAACCTTTCTTGCTTTTGGTGACTTGTTATAGAAGTCTGCTACTTGTTTTTTTGTTCTTGGAGTATAAACGGCTCTGTAGTAGGAAGAAAATATGTAACCATTTTTATTTAAAAGCATACATTAACTTTAATAAACCACAGCTTGGCTCTTTCCCTGCAGATTTAATTGGTTTGTTTTTGTTCTTCGTTCAACTTTTTGCTTTTTCTTCCAAAAAGATGGAATGAGAGTGACTGACTTTTATAAATACTTGTAACTAAATATCAGCTACCTCATTGTTACAGTGCTGTTGTACTTTATCTGTAGGTGATCTAGTTAAGAATTTAATTGTGCAATTCTTCTTTTTTGCTTTGATAGGGAAAAATGAAAAGCATATATGATCACATGGGTGTGAAAACAATGGAATCAACAGTTAAAAGTGCATTGGATCCAACACCAAAGCATGAGTGCCATGTTTCAAAGAATGCTAATAAAGTAAATTCCTTGTTGGCTTATAGAGCATATGAGCTTACTCAGGTAGGAGAGCAGCTTCATTTATATATTATATATTGTATATTTGTAGTTATGAAAAGAGAGCATGGCCTAGTAGTGTTACAGATTTAAGCACTTCAGACAGGGAGTCCGATGTGGATTACCTGATACAAGTAAGAGATTTGCCTGTTCTAAAACCTTACATATACATCAACATAGTTTTTCATTCTGTTGTAATGAAAACATTGTAAGTAGTGCTGTATCCCTTCACTAAGCTCACAATAAGCTTCCCCCGCTCTAAAATATCTTTGAGTATGTGTCAGTGTGGGTCCCACTGTAGGTGAGCATATACCTTACATGTAGAAGAACAGAGTGGCTTTTTAAAAAAAATAGTCTGGATAAGTGCACATACCCTGTCTTCTCATACTCTTGTACAGGGGCATGCCTGCCCCCTCCCGCAATTTCCTCTTGACACCCGTGGCAGTGAGACAGAATTCAGTGAATATCTGACCCCACTGCTGCTTGTTAGCTCAGGCTAAAAGTTTTTTCAAAGTCGTCTTCTGCTACTTCTCATTTTCCTATATTTTGACCTCCAAGGACAGATTCAAACTCTCTACTGGTGAGACCAGCCGCCCTCCCACCCCCAAGCACCCTGTATAACATGGTAGACACTTCATCCTGTGGTGGACTAATCCCACTGCATGATGGACATCAGAGGTGTCTTCCCCCCCCACCCCTTCTTTCTTAGGGTGGGGTCTGACAGACTCCAGCAGCAGCACCACCAATTTGCAAAGGGCCTGATAAAGGGCTCAGAATTTTTGTTTTTCATCCCTCTCATAATTCACTGGTAGTGTAGGCAGTAAATGACCAGCGAAAACTGCATCATGCCAAGGTGACTCCATGTGACAAGGACAAGAAGCATCTCAATCTTTTTGAGTGGAAGTCTTTATTAATTGGCGACACGCTGGCCTCAGATCACTAATTACCAGGCCAATCACATGAACTACACAAAGTGTGAGCATTTATTGAGAACCTCCCTCTGGAATAAAGAGTATCTTTTAAGATATTAGTGCTGAAGGACAATTATCAGCCCACACATCTCTCCCAAGCATCCTTGGATGCTGCAGACACTCTGGCCCGTTCCATCTATCTGATGTCATGATGCCCTGTGCATGACTGCTTTCAGCTGTCTGATTTCCCAGGGGATGTCAAAAGTAGGGTGAAGAACTTTCCCTTAGGTGGGCTTCAGTTGTTTGCAGAGAACACAGATAAGTCTCTATATACTCTAAAAGATTCCAGAGCCAGTCTGCAGTTGCTGGGAAATTTATACCCCTGCAATCAAGAGAGAGAGTTCAATAGTAGACCACACACTACTTAGAGATCCCACCAGATATTTTTCCAGGTTCTAGAGACCCGCAGTACCACCAAGAAAGAAGCTCAAATTCCAAAGGACGGGAACCATAAACTGGTTCAAGTACAACTAGCTTCTTCATCAAAGTACCAATTTTGATTAGTTGGTTGAGGGTGTGAAGCCTCTTCACTCTAGCCTGCTACCTACAACAGTTTGCCTTCCTGCGTCCCCCAGTTGGATGCCAGCTCTCTTGTTTCTAACATGTATGGGACTGGATTAGTACAGACAAATGGGTTTTGGAGATGGTTATGTCGGGCTGTACCATCCACTTCACATCCCCGTTCCTCTTCAGGGCCCGTTTCATGAGCTCCTACTAGGAAAGGAAATAAAATCCTTCCTTTGCTTAGGAGCAGTTGTCTGTCCTGGTTCAACTCACATAGAAACCATTCTTTATGTAAATTACTCATACCAAAGAGAAATGGATGATGGAGACTGATTTTTTAGATCTAAGATTCCTAAACAAATTTGTGAAATCCCCAAAATTCAGACTGGTAACTCTGGCCATGATAATTCTTAGACTCAGGGGACTGGTTTTCAGCCTTCCACCTACAAGACACACATTTCCAAATTGTGGTACACCAGGCTCACAGAACATACTTACATTTTGTGTTAGGCCAGAAGCACTTTCAATACCATACACGTCTTTTCAGTCTAACTCCCAAGAGATGTCACAAAGGGTCTAGTGGCAGTTGTGGTATTCTCATACCTGAACATCCAGCTGTTCAGGGGTCAGTCTTATGGGGAAGTGCTGTCAGCCACCCACAGGGCCCTGTCGCTAGTCCTGCAGTTAGATCTTCAGCTCAAAGTCAAAGTCTGCATTGACCCCTATGTGGAAAATATAATACATAAGGGACATCTTTGGATTTGCTGACTCGCAGGACCTATCTTCCTGTGCACAGATTCATAACTTTATCAAACGTTGTCAAGAGTAATCAAGTGAACCCTAAAATTTTAGTAGGATTCTGTTTGCAGCTTCTGGGTCACATGGCAGCTTGCACCTTCATTATGGAATATTACATCTTTGCAGCTTTCAGGGTGACTCAGGATAGTCTACTCACGAGACACAGCTTGAATTTAAACGAATTTCTGTTCCATGACAGGTGAAAGATTCCCTAGATTGGTGGCAGAATCACCACAATATCAGGATCGACATTTCTTTGGCCAGTACTGATGGCCACCATACTATGCGATGTGTTGCTACTGGGATTGAGCACATCCGTGTCAATATTGTCCAGGGGAGATGGTCACCTCAGAAAACCAGTCTCCACATCAACCTGGTAGAACTATAGGCAGTCAGAAATGCCTGTCTCCACTTTCTACCTCTGAAGGACGTCTGTCAGAGTCTTGATGGACAGTGAGGCTTGCATGTTCCATATTAACCTGTGGAGTAGAGCAAGATGTGTGTATATCCCTCTCTCTGCTGAAGTAATAATGTTATGGAATTGGGGTATAGCCTGTTACATTCACATTTCAACAGTACAGCTTCCTGGTATAAAAAACATCATGGCCCATGTTTTTCAGCGAAGGTCTCTTCCAGGACTCTAAAAGAGAGCTAGACCACTGATCCTAGATTGTATCTTCTGACTGGAGCTATATGGAGGTGACTTGCTGTGCCTCTTCCACAAATAGGAAATGTTGTCCTGTTTGGGGAGGTGGCCTTCAGCCTTTGGCAGATGCCTTTCCCCTTCCTTCAACAAAGGGATATGTAATTACATTTTTCTCAATACTTCGGATTCTAAAGGTGAAGAACAAGATCAGGCAGGACAAATGATAGTTTTTCTGTGGTCAAGACAAGCATGGTATAAAACATTGCTTCCTTTTTCAGTCATCTTCCATGCTATGCTTATCATGCTACGCTGGCAGACTGTCCACTTGTTTGGTAGAGGTTTAGCAAGTGGTGTTAATCAGCAGCAAGGAATTTAAGCATGATTCTTACCTTCAGAAGTGAAAAGGATTTTAGCTGTTGGATATTGGCAAATTGCACTTGAATTTTCCTTACTTGTATTTATCATGACTTACCTGCTCCAACTGAAAAAAACAGATTTATCAGGTGGCTCAGTTATGGTTCATCTGGCTACAATATCCAGCCTTCCATTCTCCAGTGTAAAGGTTCTCAGTAGTCTCTTGCCCCACAACTGCAAGGTTTATTAAAGGACTGGGGAACCTCTTCCCTCAAGTGACTCTGCTCCAGTCTAGGATTTTAATCTAGTTCTCAGGTCTCCCATGACCTCCTTTTGAACCTGTAGTGACCTGCTCATTATTATTATTCCTATCCATAAAGATGAATAGCCATTATATTGGCTTGAAGAATTGAGGAAATTTGAGGCCTTCATAGTGGATCCTCCCTTTACAGTATTTTCAAAGACAGTTTCTCTACTTCCACAGCCCAAATTCCTTCCTAAGGTATTATCGGAGTTTCATCTGAACCAAACCATACATTTTACACACACACACACACACACACCCTGATCCCCCCAAAAACTCTGGTCAGGAAGCTTTTTTCCATACCTCTGATGTCCAGAAGAGCACTGGCTTTTTATCTCAATAGGACCAAACTGTTTCAGAAGTCTCCTCGACCATTTGTCTCCATTGCCAACAGATCTAAAGGCTCCACTGTTTCTATCCAGAGATAAGGATGGATTTTGGGATCTATTGTTGTGTGCTATGAGGTTGCTAATGTCCAGCCTCCTGCTAGGGTTCTGGACACTTCCCTAGGTCTCAGTCAACATCTATGGCCTTCCTTAAGGATATTCCAATACTTGAAATCTGTAGGCCTGGTATGTGGTCTTCAATACACACTTTCTGCAAACACTGTGCCTCTTGGTGCATGCCTCTAGAACTGATGTGGCAGTGGGCAATGTAGTTCTGTCTTGTGTACTAGATTCTTCTCCAAAGCGCTCTCCTCTTGGGGATACTGCTCAAAGTTACCTGAATTGAAGCACCATTAGGATGCTACTCGAAGGAAACTTTACCCTGTGCAATGACTGTAATTTTTCAATGTGTGCCCCTCATAGGTGCTCTACTACATGTCCTCCTCCTTCTCTGCTTTTGGAATTTTCTTTGTGGGACTTTGCAATAGAGCAGAAACTAAGGAATGGTTCACCCACACAACCCAAAATAGCCTAGATGTGGGGCAGGAGGATGTGTAGGGCAGATTCATGGATTAAACAATCACTGCTAATGAAATGGCGAATTGAAGGCACATGGGCATTTGAACACCTATAGTGGGACACATCTTGAACTACAATTATTGCACAGGATGAGTAATCTTTCGTTTAAGTGACTTGTGTAGCCTTGCATAGGAACTCTGTGGAAGAGGAAGGGATAGAATCCAATTCTGTAGCTAGTAATCAACTCCATTAAATACAGTACTTTCTCCTCTTCAAGCGCCTTGCCTCATTCAGTACCCACCTTCAAACTTCTTCAACAAAGGAAGCTGGATTCCTGCAGATAAGTCTCTTGTAGTACACAGCCTTGGTTAATCCCTATAGCAGGTCCATCCTATGCACTGAACAAAGCTTTTGTGCCTGTAGGAAAAATAGTGTATATAATGATGTAATTGAAGAGTGACACAATAGATATGCATAAGGTGGCTGAATTAAGGTTGCATAGGAAATGTTTGAGTGCTTGATTTTGAAACTTTAATATTCTGTTTAATGTATAGTATAATTTGGGATTGCAAAATGTGTATGAATTTGCATTTTTTCTCTACTGTAGGCTTCATAGAAAATATTTCTTCCAGTTAGTAAAATTAGCTTCAGAGGGGTAGCCGTGTTAGTCTGGATCTGCAAAAGCGAGAGAGAATAAGGTGCTACAGGACTTTGTCACATATAAAATTATCTTATGCTTTTTAAAATCTAATATGCTGTGCTGTTCATTTTTGGCATAATAGAATGCTTTGAAAGTATTCATTTGTGGATTATTTAAAACTGTTTTGGCTAATAATAAAGGTACAGGACTTCTGTGGGATGGCTGTGAACCTAGTGGCACATTTTCTAAAAGAACTGGAAACTATTAGCTATTAAACTTGCAAAATATAAGTTGAACAGATTTATAATTTAGTTAACATTTGTGCTTTTGATTCTTTTATTAGTACTACTTTTATGAATATGGCTTTGATGAAATAAGACGAAGACCAAGACATGTGTGTCCATATGCTGTTGTTTCATTTGCTTATAAGGATGAAATGGTACAAGTACCAAAGTTTTTACCCCCATCAAGGTAAGGTAGAATGCAAGTTTATGAAAAATGTTAGTATAGAACATGAAGAGATTTGTAATCCCTAACATGCTCTGTTTAGCATTACTATTCCTGAACAGTGGCGCTGTGTGCATATTTAACACTGAGGAAATTGAGGGCTCAATGTTCAGAGTCTTCAAGCCCACTATGAGAGGTTGTGAGTATCGGTGACCTGTGCAGAACATAGTTCTGTTGCTTTTCTTCCCCGCCTCAAAACCAGGCTGCCTAACCAGAGGGCTGTTTCGTGTCTGTAAAAATGCCTAAATTTTACAAAATATTAAAATCAGTTTAAAATCTAGTCTTTGTAGAAAAAATTAAAAGTAGTTTCATGTATTCTCTCTGACAGCAAGTCCTGCACCAGTGTTTGTGGTCTTACAATAAGCATCCACTTTTGTAATAATGGAAAAATCTTGTCTGAAAGAGCCACACAATCCAGGAAAACTTCCTATTATGCAGAGGAAACAGACTGTGTACAAAGTAAACTGAAAATGGATCCCTTTAAGTTATAATCTTTTGTGGCTTGTGTAACAGAAGTCGGCTTATTGTATCTGACCAGCTTCAGTAGGCGTGTCCCTTTTAAAATACTGTATGTATATTTGTTTAAATTACTTAAGAATTGATAATTCTGTGGAGACAGGAGGCAGAAAGATTGACTTATCATTCTCAGTAAAGACATTTCTGTACTTGATCTGCCAAAGTTCGAAATTGCCATCCACAACTTAAGTGATTCACATACAATGTGGTTTTCAGATGCTTCTAAAAATCCTAGCTTTAATTTCATTTTTACAACCTATAAAATATATATATATATATATATATATATATATATATATATATATATATATAACTGGATATGTTACTATATATATATATATAAATGAAATGGGGTGCATTTTTTTTTTATTGTGAAAGATTGCTCTTGGGTGTTTAAAATAGTTGTCAGAGAACATTCGTCAAACTGGATCTCTCTCTCCCCCTCCCGCCACAACCTGTATGAAGAAAGTGTTTGTCTAATCCCACTCTGTCATGGAATGTCCACCTTCTCACTTGATTGTATTCTCTTCCAAACCTCTATCACAAGTACAGTAGTCTTCCTTTAGGGTTACAATTATTGTGAAGAGAGCATCCAGCTTCTCTACTGCTCCTGAAATATAATGGCTACTAAAATCTTCTCTTTCGACTAGTCTAACTGCAACTTCTGTTGCTTTTAACTGTATCTGTGATGCTGCTCTGACAGATACGGTTAAAACTCCCTAGTGTGGATGCAGTTACACTGTTACAAAAGGTGCTTAATTGGGATAATTTACACACTGAAGCTATACCGATATATCTGCATACACTGACTATGGGGTTGTTTTTACTGTTTTAACTGTATTGGCATAAAAACTGATACAGATAAAATAGTACAAACCCTGCTTGTAGGCAAAATCCTTGCTTGTTTGCTCTCCCTCACCCCCATCCCAGTGAATGTGTGCTGCCCCAGGAACTCGGATAACATAGGATCAGAGGATACATGATTGCAGTGTTGTGGTCCTATTAGACTTGCCAACTAATAAAACATTCTAAATCTGAAGGGTCTTTATTTGTGGAGGGGGGTGGAGGTGGGGAGGTTAACTGTACATTGAGACATGCTTCTGTTCAACTTTGTCTTGTTTTCTGTTTTTGTTAGGTCAAACAGCTTTAATACAGACAGAAGCACAGGTAAGAATCAGTTGTACTATAATGCTTGGATTTATAATAAACGCACAGAATACTTTTAGTCACTTGCCTTATTAGCTTTACCTGTGCTTTATTTGGATAACCTTTTTTGGATCACTGTAGTTAGAGACTAAAGAGTAGATATTACCTTTTGGTGTAATTGATCTCTAAGAGTAAAACACAAACCAATCAGTGTTGATGATGATTTGGTGTGGACAGTTAAAGTGGTTTGGGAAGCAGTTGGATCCTAATGGGTATTTTTTTCTTATTTCATATTACACTTGAGACGAAAAATAGTAATATAAGGAAACAGGCTGCCTTTCTGCATTTTTTGCACTATTAAAACTGCAAGAAAAATGGAAAAAGATCGCTAGCCATATGTGTGGTAGGATTATGTTGTCTGAGGCAACTTTCCTGCTCTTACTAGCTAAAGTTCTTTGACAATTGATTAAAAAAGTTCTTTTCTGTCATACTAATGAAATACAGCCTCCTGACTTCCATAAGTAGCAACTGATTTTTCTATGCCACTTGACAAAGCACATGTGTGTTACAGTATCTTTAAAATGTATGTAAGCAGACAGTTAAGAGCTACAATATTCTAATACTGCAGAGACTATCCAGTGTCACATCAGTTACAGCAGAATTCCAATTTTCATTTTAAAAAAGTGTAGCTTTTTATGGTTTTAGAAAGAAACTTTTGGTATGTGAACTGGAGAAGTGCTGCTTTCTGGAGTTTAAAGCTGTTTTCCTGTTCTTTACAAAGTCTGAATAGTCCCCATTTATTTCCATGGGGAGTCCACTCTGATGCCTAGCGATGAAGAAGTGTTTGTCACTAACTAGTAGTTTCTCTGCTGTCCAGTTCAGCAAAAATATCTAGGAGTGAAAACGGAGAAGAGTGGAGAAAATCTAGTAGGTTTATGAGGTACTCTCTGAATCCCTTGGCACTCCCATCCCGTTATCCTCAATGCAATAGACATCTTTATTAAAGTCAGAATTTAACTGTTGATTGGACTCAGGTCTGTGTGGCTAAATATCATTCCCAGGTGAAAAAGGATGGCAATGCCTCCCTAAACCCAGAAGTTACGTATTTTCTCGGCATTGTAGAAGGCTGCATCTTCTCTTTCACTAGGGAACAACTAGAACAATATCCAGGGATTTCTCCTTACTATTCTGCCTGAGTGACAAGAAGTTTTATTTCTCTGCTTCTTCTGTGCAGAGACTTCGCACTCTCCTATCTTTGCCTTTTTCTCTTCCGTCTCATCCACAGTGATGCTTTTTTGTTGTTGTTTTGGCTGCAGCTCTACAAGTGGAAGCATTGTGTAGTAAGGACAAAGCTAACTTTTCCCATCATGTTGTCTAGATCTAGTCTGAGAAAGTAAAACGACATGGTAGTAAAAATTGCCTGTGCCCTGGCTACTTATGTGCTCTTTTCATTGCCATCAGCAGTAGAAAACTAGCCAAAACTTAGGCAGGCTGCCTCTACATTTGTCTCTCTCTTGCTTCAGTCTCTTACTAGTGTATCTTCACTTGAGACAACTGCTTTGCTTTACTTTTTTTTTTTTTTTCCTTCCTTCCCCACTCTTATTTTAGATAAGACTAACTACACCTTATGGAGAGGTCAGCTTTTGAATAAAGGGAAGCTTTTATGCCATGCTGCTTTGAAATCTGCAACACGTCCTTTCCTTCCATGTAAACTGTAAGTACTGATTTGAAAACAAGGCTGAAAAATATAAATGTTTAAAAACTTTCTTTAGCAGAATCTGGTGAATCCTGGCCAGTTTGTTAATCTTTAAAATTTAATCTAAATTTATTAGGTAAAATTGTCAAATTACTTAGTCCAACTTGAGTTTCTAAGTTACTTAAGCACTCTGGAAAGTATTGTCAATTGACACAAGCATTTGGTTTAAACAAACAAACGGGGGTTGTGTGTTTGTTTTTCATTTTTTTAAATGACACAACAGGCCTTTCTCTGCAATTCCCGTTCCACTCTTAGAAAACTTCCCTTTTTGTTTCAAGGAATTAGTTTTCAAATGGGGGTAGTTAAAAAAACCAAAACCAAACGAACACTCTTCAATTTTTGTCATCAATGAGACTAGGATCACGGGGATAAAGAGAAGCTGATTTTTCCTTTTCTCTTTGATTTTAGTCCTGAGAAGCTTAACATTGAAACTGTTATGAGCATTGATCACCTAAAGAAGAAAATTGCACCAGCATTATTCTATAAAGAAACTTATCTAGGGGCAAAAGAAGGTAAACATTTTTGTCTTTTTTTTTGAATTAAAAATAACTTCTGTGTATAAACCTGAGTTTTTAAGCCTTTTTTTTTCTTTCCCTCTAATTTAGTGTGTAAGAGTGGAATGTACTGTAGCCTTTATGAGGTTGTGGAAAAGACAAGGTCTGGAAGTAACTTGGAAGGCTTACTTCAAAAACTAGAGAAAGAAAAATTAGTAAGTAGAACATGTTTCCCTCTTGGAGGGTAGGACGGGGGCGGGACTTCTGTAATATTTCAAGAAAATTGAGAGAATCTCTCTTCTTGCTGGCAACACATCACAGATGTAAGAGGATTGTTTTTCAGTGCCAATGACACACTGGAGCTTATTACCGTTAACAAATGAATCTCCTAATCTTTGGTGCATATTTCATAGTAATGTATCTTTTTTGCTTGAAAACACAGGTTCTTGTTAAACCACTTGGGGACAGAGGATATCTTTTTCTTCTTTCTCCTTGGCAAATGACATCACCATATGGTATGTAATTTTTTAAAAATACTTAATGGTCTTTTGAAATATAACTGTTTTCTTTGTAATAAATTATATAATTCCATTACATATTTTTTTTTTTTTGTAGAGCACCAAACTGGAAGGTACCGCATTCTACAGGCATTGTTTCTATTTCAGGAACCTAGAGGAATAGTGACTTCAAGTAAGTCCATAGACTTCTGATTTGCCTCCTTTGGTTAGATATGCAGTTGAAGTGCTCATCTACATAGCTTAGTTTTAGGTCAGGGTTGCTGTTCATAATGGATGAGCATGAAAGAACATAGCCCTGCAATCACCAATATCTAAATCAATCTAACTTTTTTTTTAAAAAAAAAGCCTTTTTACTCTTTTGTTACTTAGTACAATAGTTCAGTTTTTACTGTTTAATTTTACAAAAGGGGAGCAATATTTATTTCCACTAAATTTCAGGAGAACTAGCTATCCCTCTGACCTTGAAGACTTCCTTTTAGTAAAATGTATCATTACAACTACACACGTAAATCATTTATTAGTTTTGACACATAAAGGACAAACTATATCGGTAGGGCATTATGTCACACTGTTAATTTGGTTTCTTGAAGTTGTGCACTGGGACACGAATCATGTTCTCAATTCAGTAATTGAGCAAACAATGTGGAGTGAGAGAAGCCTAGGATAATTAGTTATCACTAATACCACTAAAAGGAACTGAACGGAATAGAATGTCAGTAGATATATCTGGAATGTAACTTAAATCCACCATTCATAGCTGAAACTTTTCTGCTTCTAGTATTGCTTATCGAGCATATACTCTTCACAGCTTGCTTTGAAACAGTCCACATATTAATGTAGTCAAAATCCAGCCCTTCCCTTTCATTTTACTTTACTTTAACAAAGAAATTATTAACCAAATAACGTGGTTTGTCTCAAGCCAGGGTTCCTAGCTCCCTGTACACTTTAGATCCCTTCACATTCTAGAGTAGTCCATGTAAATATCAGGGAGACGAATGACTTGCTTATTATATCTTTCAGTCAGGAAAGTACCACAGCGGGTTCACAGGAGAACGCTACCAGCCCGCTGCACTAAGGGGTATGGTTAGTTCCCCACTGCCATATAATATTTTTCACTGTTACTCCAATTGATTTTATATTGCCTCCAAAAACATACATGTGGGTCAATATAACTACTAGAAATGGATCCTTTAATAAAAAGTAGTATTTAATAACCCAACATAAGAATGGCCATACTGGGTCCATCTAGCTCAGTATCCTGTCCTCTGGCCAATACCAGATGCTTCAAAGGGAATGAACAGAACAGGGCAATTAGCAAGTGATCTATCCCCTATCATTAAGTCTTGCATCTGGCAGTCAAAAGGCTTAGGGACACCCATGTCATGGGGTTCCATTCATGACCATGTTGGTAAATAGCCATTGATGGATCTGGCCTCTGAACTTGTATAATTTTTGAACCCACTTATAGTTTTGGTCTTCATCATATCCCTTTGAAGCGAGTTCCATAGTCAACCTATATGTAGTGTGAAGAAGTGGGTGTGTTTGTTTAAACCTGTTGCCTATTAATTTCATTGGGTGACCCCTCGTTCTTGTGTTACATGAATTGGTAAATAACACTTTAATTCACTTTCTCCACACCATTCATGATTGATTTTTTTTTTTTTTTTAAATAAACCTCTATCATATCCCCCTTAGTCAACTTCTTTTTTTTACAAGTTTAACAGTCCCAGTCTCTCTAATGTCTCCTTGTATGGAAGCAGTTCTATATCCTTAATCATTTTTGTTGCCCTTCTCCATACCTTTTCCATTTCTGATATATTTTTTGAGATGGGGTGTCCAAAACTGCATGCAGTATTCCAGGTGTGGAATATTTCTGTAGTGATATTATGATATTTACTGTCTTATCTATCCCTTTTCTAATGGTTCCCAATGTTGTTGGCTCTTTTGACTGCCGCTTACATGTTGAGTAGACGTTTTCAGAGAACTATCCGCAGTTACTCCAAGCTCTTTCTTGAGTTCTAAAGCTAATTTAGACCCCATTGTTCTGCATGTGTAGCTGGGATTGTTTTCTGATATGCATTACTTTGCATTTGTCACCACTGAATTTCATTTGTCATTTTGTTGCCCAGCCACCCAGCTTAGTGAGTTCCCTTTGTAACTTTTAGCAATCTGCTTTGAACTTACAAAATTTCTCAACATATGCATCCTTGGCAAACTTTGCCACCTCACTGTTCATCCTTTTTCCAGATCATTTATGAAGATGTTGAACAGCACGGGTCCCTGTACAGATCTGTGGGGGACCCTGCTGTTTACCTCTCTCCATTCTGAAAATGGACAATTTATTCCTACCTTTTGTTTCCTGTCTTTTTAATCAGTTACTGATCTATGAGAGGATCTTCCTCTTATCCCATGATTGTTCAATTTGGTGAGGGACATTCTCTAAGTATACTATATTCACTGGATTACCATTGTCCACAAGTTTATTTGACAAGCCCCCCCCGCCCAATAAATTGGTAAAGTGGGTTTTCCCTTCACAAAAATAAGGTGTTGATGTTTCCCCAATAACTTGTTCATCTGTGGCCAGGTCTACGCTGTCAGGCCGGGGTCGACATAAGATACACAACTTCGTTGACGTTTCTTAGGTTGACTTACCTGGGTGTCCTCACAGCGGCAAGTCAACCGCTGCCGCTCCCTCCATCGACTTTGCTTCCGCCTCTCACGGCGGTGGAGTTCTGGAGTTTAAGGGGAGAGCACTTGGGGATCGATTTATCATGAGATGCGATAACTCAATCCCTGATAGATCGATTGCCACCCACCAATCCATGTCACATTAGCTATCCTCCACTCACCTGGTACAGCTGCCTTTGTGATAAATTACATATCACAGCTAGTAGTTCCTTTAGAACTCTCGAGTAAATACCATCTGGTCCTAGTGACATATTACTGTTTGTTAAGGGGGAAAATTTTACCCATTGAAACTTTTAGGGTCTCTGACTTTCCCTCCCCAGGACCTATTAATATTTATATTGTACTAGTCCATAAAGGTACCAGCTGGGAACCAAAGCTTCATTGGGCTACTCTGCATATGTGTGATTAAAACAGTCCCTTCTTCGGATTGTATGAATTGACCTCCCATCTACCTTTTCTGTAACAGTGAGCCTACTATAATTAAAGTAATAATCAACAATTACTGCACACCACACAATAGACAAAGCTATATTAGAGATGGATTAGCTCCAAAACTAATTTTCAGTAAGTGAATTGCAGACCATTTTTCAGAATTACAACTTTTTAAAACTTGGAATTTTTCATCTCTTTCTGAATGTACCTGTCAGGGCTCTATCCAGAAATCTAAGGAAGATAAGATCTTTTTACAGAAGTTATGTCGGGTTGAAAATTAAACTGACAATGAAGACTTTCACCCTGAGATGGAAAACTTCATCAATTCCATGATGATTAACAGATCTTAGGATTTCAAACGGAATGTTTGAATGGGAATGTTTGAATCCAGGATTTCGATTTTTTTTTTTTTTTGCCCATCTCTATTCTCATGCCTTAGTTTTTTGTCATCTTTGACTTGTCAAAGAGGTTTGATCTGGTGGGTGAAGTCTCCAATTTCTGTTTCTAATTTAGAAATCATAATTAGGACTAGTCTTAACTGATGGTTTGGCAACTTTTACTCTCAAAAAGGAACTTGTCAGCACAGGAGCTATGTGTATGGGAAGCTGTAAGAGTATGAGATACTCTAAAAAAAGTGTGTTGGAAAAAGTGGTTCATCAGTGGCAGAGAGGCTGAAAGAAGTTAGTATAGCAGGTGCTAGCACACAGTTCGGATGCCAAGTACTGTGTGCTGTGGGGGATGGGGGGGTGGGGTGGGAGGAGGTGGGGGCAGGGAGTGACAGGTTTTCCTCTTCATTTGTGTCCTGGCTTCTTTGAACATTTCTAAGACTTGCTTTGAGAACAAACAAAAAACACAAACTAATGGCTGACCTTTTGGATTTTAACTTCCAAAGGTTTAGGGCATTGCTTGAATAGTTGGAGAAGAGAGGAAGGCCTTCATTGCTAGGGTGCTGAGAGCAGTATAAAAGTGTAGATAGAAAGGCAACAAGTGGTGCTAAAGGCCTTTAATCTGATCATGTTAATCAGACAACCATCTTCTTTTTTTTTATTTTCAGGTGTGAAACATGATGGGGGGGTGTGAAAATCTTCACTACAGAAAGATAGCAAACAGAATGATCTATTCATGTTTGATAAATGTCTGTAGCTTTTTTTTTGTAAGTGGATTAGATTACCTCAGGAAAAAATCAAGTTAAAGACCGGTTTTAGATAATCTTGCCCCATAGCTATAATTAGTCATGGATAGTCACCAGAAAAATTGAAAGTGTAATAGTTTAGCAGCCATATATTTTTGTCACAGCTTTCTTAATGATGACGTGTTTTAATCATGGGTTCTCTTTCCTTCCATTGTAGCACACAAAAATGTTCCTTTCACAGTGCAGAAAAGTTCAGCTACATCAGTAGTTCAGGAAAACCATGAGATTATGCCAAAGCTCATGAAGTTCATTCAGTCACTACATTTTGCTTTTATTCAGTCTCGAAAAGACACTACTGCAGACTTCAATACTGTTGTGGAAAAGCATATAAACGAATATTTGAAGCGAAGCATTAGTGGGTCTAGCAAATATAGGGAATTTGTATTATACCCTTATGAATCACGGCTGGATGACAGAAAATTTCTATATCCTGCTCCAAAAAACAAATCCCATATTGACAGCTGCTTGCGTAATTACATCTTTGGTGATGAAGCCTATCAACTGCCTGTTTCTAAAGCAAAAGAATTGATGGAGGGAAATCAGAAAGTTCAGCAGTTCAGTCCCATTTCAGATTATGAAGCCCCAGAAGAAGAAACTGACTTCGCAAATGCAAAAACTGGGAAAAGAAATGGTTCTAAATGTGATGGTGCGTCTGCCAGGCAAAAACCCCTGCATCCTGGGGACTATGATCCTGACAGACTCAAAGAGCTGATTAATTTAATTCAGTGCAAGAAAAAAAATGTAGGTGGAGAATCTGATACAGAAGACACTAGAAACAGAAGTGGACTGAAACGAAGACTACAGAATCACTCTGAAAATCTGCGGAAGCACTTAAAAACGAGTGAATCTTCAGAAAATAGTTGCCAATATGAAGGTAAGAAACATTAATTAATCTACAACTCACTTTTTAAATAGTAAAATTATACTGAAAACTTGAAATGGAAGTGCTTTAGGCTTTTTGTGCTTAAGACCATTGGAATAACTTGTTGCTTAGTGCTGTTCTGTCTATGCAGAGTTCCTTCATTCATAAATGATTAGTTTTGAAAGATTCATAAATTAAAGGGATGATTGTCATTGGGCACCTTCATAAATATATATATGACCTGACTTTTTCTAGCAGTCATGAGCACAAGCAACTCCCATTGACTTCTATAGAAGCTGCTGCTGATCTTCGGGTTTAGAAATAAGACCAGTGGTTTGCTTATAAAAGGATATATTTTGGAGGCTGTGCATTTAGGACTTTATGCAGATTTTTAATATCCTAATATTTTTCATATTCTAATATTTTTCTGTAGAATTTTAATATTTTAAATGTGTCTAGCCCTTTATGGTTCCAGGGTAGTGTAGTGGTCTCCCTGAATGTGCAGACAAACTGAAACAGCAGCTTGGAGTAGCAACCACTGCCATCATTTCTCTTGATGTTTAAAACACTGAAGTACAATATAACTGACACCAGAACTACTAGCTATTTAATTTATCTTGGCAAAAGCTTAACTAATGCTGTGATCCAGTGTTGTTGAATGTTGCACTTCTTGAAAGAATGTTAACCAGAAATAAGCTTGCAACTAATTGTCACATTTATGGGTTCTGTTTTTATTGTTGTCCCCATGCACATAAAACAAACAAATGAGCATAGGGCACTTCTGTCTGCACTTTTTACCACCTCGGCACATGATGATAATCCTTTTTGCTAAAAAGGCTTTGATTCCTGGAGAGTGCTGCAATGTCTTATTTTTATCTTTTTAAAAGAAGCACCTTTGGCCTGCTGTGCACACATTCACTTTCTACAGCAATTAAAGTTCCTGGTGTTGCCAGCAGCAGCTCACTTTTTTTTTTTTTTTTCTCCTCTCCTCCCTCCCCTTTTTCTCTCCACTCCTTGGAGAGGACAAGGATGGCATTAGTTCCTTTCAGCCCTGATCCATGGATAATCTCCCTCCTGGTTTGCCATGGGAATCATAAGGATGTAAATCAACAGTCACAGGAGTTGGACTCCCGCAGTGCTGCTAATAGAATTTATGGAGCCTCTGCTTCTCTTTGAGATCAGTGTAAAATATAGGATTAGGGCCAAATAGAGAGGCAAATAAAACAATTCCACAACATTCTTTTTTGGGGAAAATCTGACTAAATCCTACTGGTTTTTTGTTGTTTTTTTTTTTTTTAAATTTCTCCTGCTTGGGTTGCATTTTCTATGCTTTCTATAGGCCCAAAAATGAGGTTTTTGTTTTGAAAAGCTTTTGATTTAAAAATAATTTAAACTAGGTTTTGTACAGGTTAGTTTTGAGCTCTGAAGACAAGAGAAGTTTGGTTATTGGTGCTAAATTTAGTCTAATCCGCAGAGACATGCCTCAATTTATGAACTCAGAAAAAACATTTTATAATGTCTGCAAGTGCAGCACTGGTAAAATAGCTCAAGTGTCAGATATTTGAAGTAGTTTTAACATTTTTTTTGGTTTATTTTTTAAAAATAAATAGTCAACTAACACCCCATAATTTGGGGGTAAAAAGACTGGGGCAAAAATAAATGGAATGATAAGATTACTAATTCCTTGGTTTTTGTCTGTGTTAATAGGAACAGTAATTTTATACCATTAAATAAACTTATAAAATTGTGCCTGGGCTGTTAAGATGTTATGACAATCTACTCATCTTCTTTTAATGTAATAATGGGGTTAGGGAGGGATAACTAATTTCTTTGCTCACTCTTTCCCTCCCAGCAAGTGAGCAGTTAGTACTTTGCAAGGTTGCCATAAAATATATAGAATATGTAATGTTGCCAAGTTAACCGTAAGAGAACTGTAACTTTTTTATTTTCTGATATTACAGTACTCTTAAATTAAGCAATTATTAATTAATGCAACATTAATCCTTTTTCTGTTGTGTACGTTACATAAAATGGCGTTGTGCAAAGTTGACTGAAATAGGGCTGATCAGATTTGGGGATAGACTTACAATCCTAGGAAATTGCTGCCCTCTCTCTCTCCCTTTATCCCTTCCCAATTTTTTTCTGCATGTGAACTATGGGAATTTATTCTGGAGCCTGGGAGGATGTTTAGAAAGATGACTTGGTATTGAATGGCTTTTTTTTACCTCCCGTCCCTTTCCTTCTAAAGGAGGAAGAACCTCAGAATCACCACAGTCTGTTTTCTCAATGATTACCGGTCTTGGTGGACATGATACTGACTTGAGACAACAAGATGTATCAGACCCTGCAGTTACAGACACACATGGTCTCATTAAGTTGCTCTTAGAAACACTAGCTAGTGCAGGACACTTGGATTCATCATTGGCACGGTCTGTAAACCAGGCTTTAGGATTGGACACTGATGAAATAGAGGATTTAAGGCAAAAACATGAATATGAATCAATTCTGGCACAGGATAAAGAAGAACATGTGCTTCCTAATATTGCACAAGCTGAAAATGTAAACTTTAAGGATCCACGTAGCCCAGTGATGTTGGAAACTGAAGCAACATGCTTAGCCTATCCTACTGATGTTGACCTAAGGCTTTCTGCTAGTGAAGTAGGCATTGACCACATGCTGCATTTAAATGTAAGTATCTTCAAGGGAAAAATCCAGTATAACTAGGATGTTGATTAAGTATTCAGTGTTTATAGTTGTGAGAATTTTCTTAATCATTTAGTGCCTATAAATTGTATGCAAGACTTCTGTTCTTAGGCATTTGTTTCTCCACATCTTGGAGCTTTTATATTTCCTAGGAGCCATATTGAAAATTCAGGTTTTCTGTATACTAACTTATTTGAGAACCACTGTGCTAGAGGGATTCAAGTATATACACCAGATCCTCGCTATAGCCTGCGTCACTATATCACGGGTTTGGTACAGTGCAGTCGTTGCCATGGATCCCATATTTAAATTGGGATCCATGGCAATGCATCCCCCACATTAGCACAGGACTGCGCATGGATCCCAAACCCTAGGCTATAGTGAGGGTCGCGTGTATAGTGGATGGACTTCCACGTCTTATTTGGATTAAGCATGGCATTTTTCAAAACAGTTCTGCGTTGGCCTGACTCTGCTCCCATTGAAGTCAGTGTGGCGAAAAACTGCGACTGATTTCAGTGGAGGCAGAGTTAAGCCAGTGCTAAACTCTTGAAAATCTCACCCTAGTACTCTCTCCCAAAATATGACCACCTGGGCTTAGAGAATCTGAGTAGCATGTAAGTGGCACACACATACTTCCCTACACCATTATTGTATGAACGTTGAAGTTTCCTCTCAGTACAGTTTTTGACTGTAGGATCCTGAGAACTCCAGTCCAAGGATCTTCTAGTTTAGTTTTCCCAGATAAAGTCTCCCATGGTCTAGGTCAGTGGTTCTCAAAATATTTTTATTTTTATTTTTACTGGTGATCCTTTTCACATAGCAAGTCTTAAGTGTGGCCCCTTACCCCTTATAAATTAATTTTTTTTATATATGTATGTATATATGTGTATATATGTGTGTGTGTGTGTGTATATGTATACATATATAATAAAATGTGTGTGTGATAAATACTGGAGGCAGAGGGGTTTGGGGTGGAGGCTGACAGCTCACAACCTTGTTATAATAACCTCATGACCCCTGAGGGTCCTGACCCCTGGTTTGAATGTCGGTGGTCTAGGTAATCAGGTATTACTAAGTTCCTAGGTTTATTGGAGCTCCCTGAGCAGAAAAAGGAATTTTGGTCCTATTTGTAAATAACACTTCTGTAAGAATTTCTGACAATCTGGGATCTGTTTGCAATGGTGGTGTAGCTGTGTGGGTCCTAGGGTATAAGAGAGACAAGGGTGAGGTAATGTGTTCTAATAGACCAGCTTCAGTTGGTAGAAGAGACAACAAGCTTTCGATCTTCATAGAACTCATGTTCAGGTCTGCAAAAGGAAACCAGAGTGTCACTGTTAAATGCAAGGTGAGAAACATTAAGTATAAGGAGTTAAAGCTGTGCAAGAAACATGAAGGGGGCAGTTAACACCTCTGAAGCTGTAGGACAAAGGAGGGTTAGTGGGTTACAAATTTCTGTAACAAGCCCAAAAATAGTCTTTCTGGAGACCATGATTTTTAGGCAATGCCTACATTAGCAACTGAATGACACAATATTTTGTCTTTCAGAGGAATTTTAAAAAGCACATGCGCTCCCCAAAAGAAAAGTTTTGCAGATGACAAGCACTGGTGTGAACGCTTTGCACAGCTAATGCTGCTCATTGATGGTGAAAGTTTATCTGCAGGGGAGCTGACAAGCAGTGGCTACATGGCACATCTTTTAGCAGCACGGCTGTAGCAACACAACTGTGGTGCTAAAAGCTGTTTGTGTCGAGCCTGCAAACTGAAATTCATAACCCTGCTAGTCTTTTGAAGGTGTTGTGCAGATTTCTTTTGAGGATGCATATTGATAGGTGAGTTAGGGTAGGATGGCTTTTGAAGAATGTGTGGTTTTCTTTTTTTTTTAAAAAAAAAAATAATAATCATTTTTCAGTGTCGGGCTTATTAAGAGTGAACCCCACACAACACGACTTTCCAGATTCATTTGTCCTATGCCTATTGCAACATATGGTGTTTGGACATTTGAACTGAATGAGATACAATAACTGTGCTGGTGAAATCAGATAATCACTACTCTCTTGAATGAATTCACCCAGCTTGTCTGAGTCTGGATTCTATCTAGGAATCCTACTGATTCTGTAAATTGGAGTTAAATTCTGAAAGTTATCAACTAGTTGAGGGAGGTGTGTCTCTTCTGCCTTGGTTGTCAGCTCACTGAAGCTATCTGCTTAAGGAAAGAAAGAGAGCAATCCACTTATAGATGGTTCCAAAAGCTTGAAACAGGATGGGGAGGAAAAGACCATCTAGCAAGTGTGCCTAAAATGTCATTCTGAATTACTGTGGGAAAGACACTTTCACTTCAGATGCTTCGCTGATGATCTGTCATCAAGGACAGAAATACTTAAGGTGAAATATTTCTGCCTGTGTTCAGATTTGATTAACTTAAAGGCAAAAATTCCATTAGATTGGTGATTTTTTTATCTACATTCCTACTGTTGTTGAGATGGCAAAGGTTAATACTTGTGACGGGTTTCAGAGTGGTAGCCATGTTAGTCTGTATCTGCAAAAAAAACAAGGACTATTTGTGGCACCTGAGACTACAAGTACTCTTCTTTCTTTTTTGTTAATACTTGTGTTAAGGATCCATCATAGTCTTGAACTGAGTTGGTTGGTTGGTTTTTTTTTTTTTAAGGAACCAAGTACTGGAAGTGTCAGTAGCTTTGATGACTACAGCCCGTGTCCTAGCACTCCTATTGAACATGCTTATCGCAGGCAACATTCTAGCTCAAATAATATAGGAGAGGTTGGAATACACTGGAAGCTGATTCCAATTACAGGTAAGACATACTACTAACTTTTATGCTGCCCTAAAATGTAAAAGAACCAGTTTTCTAAAGGTCTCATCTTTCATAGATCCCACTCTTGGGTCACACTGTATATAGAGTTTTGTTTTTAATATTTGATTATTACAGAAAAAGGCTGAACTATAAGCCCCCAGGGATCAAATTCTGCTTCGTACATACCCATGAAAAATACCATTCTCTTTTTATTGGGCATGCTTAGCTGTAACAGAGACCAGATTTTAACCTCTTGGAAGTGATGAATAAATAAGAATAGCTTTGGTAATATACTGACACATAGTGTAGCTGTCTAGAATTGTGGTCTCCATATTCCTTCATATGCTTGAATCTGTATCTTGCAGCATGTATCAGACTTAAAGAATTGCAGTTGTCACTTCGGTAATGATGGCACATTTTTAGTTGCAAAATTAAACAGGCTGATACTACAGTGATACTACAACATAGAAATCATTTAAGGTTACAGTTGACTTTTCTGGAAGAAGAGACCCTTTTCACCAAATCGAGCTGTCCTACTAGAAGTACTTCAAAGTCTTTTCATCCTTGACCATAATACTGAAACCCCATTTTTCTCAGAGAATCTTCTTTAAAGAACCTTCTCATCCTACCTCTTGATGACTGAGTCGACAGTATTAAGTCCCCAAGAAACTTAACAAGTATTGGCTTGAGGGGTGTTGATGGTGGAATATAGGAGGGGAGAAGTCAAGAGTGATAAAAGCATCTGAGACTGGGCATTGAGTCCCCTCCCCCCTCCCTTCCCCTTGTGACTGGCCCAAATAGGATGTATTAACTGTCATACCCAATGAGTGAAAACTGTTGGTTCTTGCTCATCTTCTAAGAATCCTGGAGTGGTGACTGTAGATGGAACTGGATTGGTCTTACGAAAGGGTACTGAGATAGTTTTAATACCCATCTTCTTGTTTTTATTTCCACCAACTTCTTCGTAAGCTTTTACAATGCGAGAGGATACCTTGGATATCTGACCTTTTGCAGTTTAAGCCCCAAAAGGACATCAGTACCCATTCAGTGCTTTGCCAAATGGTGAAAGATTGAGAGACTCAAGTGTTATGGTAGACAATATATTTTTTGCATTCTGGGATGGAAACAATTACTGTGTGTGCTGACACCACATAAAAGTAGCAGTGGCAAGGAACATAATTAGGCAGATCAAACTATAGTTTATTATAAATGCTGGATTTGGGAGTTCTTATGAAGATTTGCCAGTTGGCTGTTACAGTGTATAGTCATCAGTATTAGGCCAAGTTTTTATCTGAACCATGCAATTCTCTTGGATAAAAAGAGAGAGAACATCTGTGATCTCTAGAGATGAAGGAGGTGGTGTGTTTAAATGAATAGACATCACCAGTGTTGAAAGTTAATTCCCTAGAGTTTTTAAGTTAACTCTTACTATATTTACATACTGATTAGTTCCATAACACAAATAGAGAGGTTCTAGATAAGTATCTATCGAGAAACTCTACAAATGCTAACTGCTGCTCTCCCTCAGGAGGGGCAGGAAGAGATCCAGAGGATCAACTGGAAAAACATGGAGATAACCAAACAGGTGAGAAGGATGGCCGCTTTTTTTTTTTTTTTTTCCCCCTCCCCCTCATATGCCACTACTTCCCAATTTATAGTTTCTTCTGGTATTGAATTTTCATCAGGAAACTGGGGAGTGGATTAGTAGTCTGCCATTAGCAGTGATTCACTAGAGTGACCCAAGAATGTTAAAGGAGAATTAGAACAGTCTTAAGATTGCAGACTTTTGGTCAGTTGTTTGATTCCATCAAGCATACCTTCCTGAAAATGTAATAGTGTCAAGGAGCCTTTGAATTTCCTTGTACAGATTTAAGATCTTTTTAATAGCATCACTTACAATAAGCTTCTTTGCTTCTGTATAGTAGACTGCATCTGATGGTTTCTTTATTTCTGTGGTGGAGAGATGGTTGTGGAAGGAAAGCAGAGGCCCTATGGAAAGCAACTTCAGTTTTTCACTGTTCTCTCAGTTGTAAGGAGATAGCAAGAGATCAATCACTAATTTATCTGTTTACTATTTTTCCTTACTATTTATAACTTGGCATTTTGATTTTTCTTTTTATGTTGAATTAAAAAAATCTGAACTTTCTATAAAGTAGTAAATTCTTTGCTTTTTGTTGCATGATGCTTTCCAGTCCTTGTCACTGAAAAAATTTAATTGAGGGAAAACTTGACTTTAGTTAACTACTTTACATGGATATCGTGTGTTGCTGAGAACTAGGTAATCTTTTATGTCTTAATTACTACATAATCCAAACTTCAAAGTAGACTGGAAATAAACCAGGGTTTCAGTTTTAGTGATCAGCTTTCTTGCTTACGATCATTTTGTCCTAACCAGAACCTAGTTTTATTCCTTCAATTAAAAGTTCATCTTGAATCTGGGGCTTGTCCCTGATTCCAGAAATTCAATCCAACTTGGTTCTTACTTGCTCTTCCCTGATACCTTCCTTGTACAAGACGGCTAATGGGATAGTAGATGCTCTTTAAAATGATAGCTTTCAATGCTAGTCATCTTGCACCCTAACCTATTAAATGTTCTGGGTTTTGTCCTTTGGTATGCACTACTTAAACTGCTGATTTTTTTAAATAAACTGATCAAAACATAGTCGCTCTTCCTTTTGTCATTCTAGAATGACCTCTTTCTACAGCATTGCAGAATCTTGCTGTAAATCAACAAGGACAGCTAGATTTTTTTTTTTTTTTTTTTTTTTTTTTTTTTTAAAAAAAAGATTTTTCAGGCAGTTCTTTTTTTCTATAAACGACCTGGACAGACCAAAGTGAAGTAGAAAGTCAGATATTTGAGCAGGAACAAACACTGGAATTATTTGCTCAGTATACCTGTTTGACAATTTATGCTTGTGCCTACACGCTTAGTTTGTTCTGAGTACTTGTGACCCAATTGTGTAGATATGTGAAGGATGCCACCTTTAGAGAGTGCTCATTAAAAGTAATGTCTTTTTTTTTCCTCCCCTGTAAAGTGGCTGAAAATGCTTTGAGTTTAAAATTCTGACCCCAAAGCATACCTTTGCATTGTAGTTTGCATTTGTGCTGTAGTTGCTTGCAAAGGGTTGTTAACAATGAGGCTTTTTTGTTGTTACATAAGGAATACTGTCAGGTTTGGTTGTGTGTGGTGGGGTTTTTTTTGTTTTTTTTTTTAAAAATAGACAGTTTTCTCTTGTCAACAAATTTGAATAGCAACTTAAAGTTCCACATACTCAGCCTTGAAAGGCAAGATCTGGTTGTGTGTGGGTTTTTTCGTTTTGTTTTGGTTTTGTGTGTTTTTTTGCTCTGAACTTTTCTCTTGCAAAACAATTTCGTTGATCTTTCAGGTGTTAGTGATGTCTCACATTAGTGTTAAATCTCGTAGCACAGTGGTCCCCAAACTTTTCACGGCCAAGAGCACATTCCTGTGCTATGCTGCCTCCTGTGGCACCCAGGTGCATGTCCGCCGAAATGCTGACGGAGTGCCTGCTTCTGGTTTCAGTGGCATTTCGGCGCCCCCGCAGCATTCGTCCCTCTGTCCGCCGAAATGCTGCTGAAACTGGAAGTAGACGCTTCGGCAGTTTTCCGGCGGACGCACTCCCCGGGTGCACAGAAATGCCCATGGGCACTGCATTGGGGACCACTGTTGTAGCATATCTCTCGATTCAGTTTCATATTTTGGAATTGGAAACTTAGCCTTGTTCTGCATAGTGAAACATGAGGGATCCATATTAAAAACTTCCCTAATTTGTATTTAAGGTTGTAACTGAATAGTAATGTGTCCTATTGAAAATTTTTAAAAATTCTAAAATTTAGAGTATTCTTAATTTAGTGTGATTTAGGAGTATATGAAAAGGCTATAATGCCATATATTTCTGGGTACAAAGATATAATAGAAGTTTTGCAAAAGTGCCATTTTTGAGCAGATTGACACATGAAATGCACAACTAAGAACATATTGCATGGATTCACACTAGTGCAAAGCAGGTTTAAAATGCTAATGTTGCTGCAGTGCTGCTATGTTCTGGTAATTTTTTGCTCTTGGAAAAGTCTTCAGACAGAGGAGGGGAAGGGCGTGTGTTTTTTAAAATGACTCTTAAAAGCACTTGTGTAGCAGTGACTTTTAGATTCAAATGCACTCTGCATACCAGTGTAAAAAATAATATATCCCAACTTTGAGCCCTGCAACACACACCATCGTTTTTTTTTTTTTAGAGCCCAGCTTTGTTCTATTCTTTTTGCATGATCCCCAAAATAAAGATTCTTCAGGTCACTTTTAGACCCCCAGTTACACCTAGGCAACCCAGTTGCCTTCAATTGTAATTGCTTGGAACTTAATTTGGGGAGAGAGTAAAAAAAAAAAAGTCTGGCACATAGGAATAGAATCTGTTCACTTTTGCCTGATTTTGCAGAGATAACAGGATTTTAAAATCCTAAAACACATCTTATATTTGTCACTAAATCAAGTAAATTTGTGTGCTTGCTTAACAGGATACCAAAGAGGGGTGTTTGTGTTTTTTTTGTACTTACTAATAAAAGTATAATTGCACTTTAAAGGGACACGAATTTAAGACATTCTTACATAATTTTGGATTCCATTTCTACTCCAGAGATGACACCCTTCCCCCATCCCCCAGCCAGATTTAGTGGTTTTACAATCTCATTCCCTTTTTTAAAAATAGCTTTTCTCTCATGGGGCTGTTAGACCCACACAAACCAAAGAAGAAACGGATACTACTTTGTGTAGTAGTACCTGGGGAAACTGAAATGGCTATCAAAAGCGCAAAGTAAAAACCTTTGTTTGCAGATCTGGCAAAGAGGCAAAGGATTAAATGTGCTTGGGGATAGTCTAGAAATGATCTGTGTCAGGCTTGGAATAACGCAGTGAAACTTTTCCACATCTGTTTAGTGGTGTTTGGTCTGTAAATAAATGCAGGGCTTCCATTACTGCTGTTAACCTTGTATTTTATGAGCATTGAAAGAGACTTTCTTACCAGCAAGATTGTAGGGAGACCTGAGATTAAGAGGGAGTCACTAGCTGAACTCATATTTTTATAATAGCATGCCAACAATGCTAGCCATCCATCTCCTCATTTTACATGCACACAATTTAACCTGATTTCAAAGTAGTAGCTGTGTTAGTCTGTATCCACAAAAAGAACGAGGAATACTAGTGGCACCTTAGTAACAAATAAATTTGTTAGCCTCTAAGGTGCCCCAAGTACTCCTCATTTTTTTTACAATTTGCACTCTATACCATAGTGTGTGATGTCTACTTAGAAGCTAGATAGGAAGAAAATGTCAATTATTTAATTGGTCACCTACCCACTTGAGTCTGCTTAAATCTCTTGAAGGTTAGTTATAGTGCTTCCTGTTGTACAGTAGTGCTCATCAGATATTGTTGTCAGGCAAAAATTGTTGTCTGTCTTGCTCATGATTTTTATTCCTAAGTGAGAGTAATGAAATCCAGAAATGTTGTTTTTTCTTCCCACCCAGAACCTACAAAAGGTTAAACTCTGAGTACTTCTGTACTAGCACTTGGCGTTAATATCTCAAATGCAGAGTTAAGTTGTTGGGTAGAAGTTGATGCTGTTTTAAAAAGATTAAAAACTTCAAGTGTGTATTCTGTTGACTTTTCAAAGATTAGAATTATAATAATTAACTCTTCCTGTATAGGTCTGAAATCACCAGAAGAACAATTGGTGTATTTACCACCAAAGGATGCCCTTCCTAATGACCCCCGGGTAATAAATAGACAAAGAAGTTCTGATTACCAGTTTCCATACTCTCCATTTTCAGACATACAAAAGGGGACAAAAGAAGATGGAATGTATGCAAGTCACGTGGAGAAAAATGAAGATCAGTGTGCACTAACAGAGCACCCTCTTGCATCTAAGCACTCCATAAGTGGAATGATTGAGACTACAGTATTGGAAGAGTACAATCTCTTCGCAAGAAAGCTTCAGGAGATTTTACAGCAGAAGAATATTGCATATGTGAGTGGAATGTCCACTCCTGTTTTCTCAACTCAAGAGAGGGTAATGAGACTTTCTGAATACATACGTTTACAGGCAACAGAAATCTCTGTCCAAGAATATATAGAGAGGCTGAGTGAAAAACTGAATAATGTTGCTCTGTCATCTTCATGTGGTAGGCGTACGCCACCTCTTAATTCTAGTCCTGAACCAGTACGAGATGCCGTAACTGAGGCTGACTTGAAACCTCTACCAGAACAGGGTGTTTCTGTTTCAAGTGACTATGACCCTGCACTGTTAGCAGAACCACCATGTAACAGTATTGTGGAGGAACCAAACTGTAATGAGCAGCATTCATCAATGAACTTAACCATAGTGAAAGAGGAAATGGACCATGTTAGTGCCACCAGAGAGGTTTTACTGACATCTGATAAGAACACTTCCAGTGATGATCCCCTGGAGCAACCAGAAAAGACACCGAAATCGCCAGATAACGTAAACATTTCAACCCAACCAGCACTCTCTGATTTTATAAGCCAGTTAAAACCTGAAGTATTCAACAGCTTGGTCAAAATAATTAAAGATGTACAGAAAAACACTGTGAAATTTTACATTCATGAGGAGGAAGAAAGTACCCTCTGCAAAGAAATACAGGTAAATAGGTTTTTCCTTTGGGACCTATCCTTCGCATAGAGCTAGGGTGTCACACACTTCATAGCTTCTGTAAGCTGAGCAAATTGCATGCAGCAGGGGGTTCTTGCGTTCCTTCATTTCCCTTTCCTTCCCACTCCAAGACAGCAGAAGCTTACTTTGTGCCACACTCCCATCCCCTTCTGTTTCAGGAACTCCCATCAACCAGTTCTTTCGATCTACAAACGGTAGAAGGGGTTCTCAAAGCTGTGACTCTGTTACACAACTGGCACAGGCTGTGTCCCCCATTCTCCTCCTTCCTGTCTGTTTCATTTATTCCCCCAAATCAACAGGATTCTTCTCATTGATGCTTGGAGCATTCCCTGAAATAGTGGTGATCAAAAATTGCACTACATCCAAACCAAGAAATGCCATCAAGTTGCATGTAAGGCCTTGAAAGCTTGCCCAAATATTTCTACATTTTAAAAATGGTGTTAATGGAGCCGTTCAGTCTGGGATGAATAAACCTGACTTGCAGACACATCAGTACGGTGTAAATCAGGGGTGGGCAAACTACAGTGGCCCATGGGCTCCTCCCAGCCGTCCACCAAGGCCTGGCTGGGGAGGCTGCTCTGGCTTCTGCTCTCTTCCTCCCCTGTGGCCTCAGCTCTGGGGGGTAGGGCTGCACGACCGCTTGTTTGGCTCCGGGCCAGACAACGTTGTGCGCTCCGGGGGATCAGCACAGCAGTGTGTCTGGCTGCGGGCCAGACACTCTATTCTTAGCGGTGGTGGGGTAAGTGGGCCGGACCTGGGGCGGGGGGTTTGATAGGGGGCAGAGGGTCTCAGCGGGCAGTGAACTGGGGGTTGGATGGTGCGTGGGAGTCCCAGGGGGCCTGTTGGGGTGGGAGTGTGGCCAGGGAGCAGGGAGGGGTTAGATGGGGGGGGGTAGAGTCCTGCGGGGTGATTAGGGGGCAGAGGGTCTCTGGAGGGGGACAGTTGGGGGGGAAAGGAGCAGGGGGCTTAGGGAGTGGGTGGGTTTTTTGGGGTGTGAGTAGGAGTAGGGGGTCTCTGGAGGGAGGTAGTTGGGATAAGGAGTGAGGGGGCTTAGGGTGTGGGGGGTAGTTGGGGGTGTCTCAGAAGGGGGCAGTCGCGACAAAGAGCAGTGGAGCTTAGATGGGGGTGGGGCCCTGTGGGGGCAGTTAGAATGGGGGGGGGTCTCCAGAGGGGCCAATCAGGAGACAAGGAGTGGGGGGTTGGATGGGTTGGGAGTTCTGAGGAGGCAGTCGGGGTGGGAAGTGGGTGGGGGTCAGGGGGCGGGGCCAGGCTGTTTAGGGAGGCACAGCCTTCCCTACCTAGCAATCCACACAAGTTTGAACCTCAGTGTGGCCCTCAGGCCAAAAAGTATGCCCACCCCTGGTGCAGATTCATTTAAGCTTTGAAATTTGATGTTCATTGACTCATGGAAAAAGTAAGGCTCTCCTGTGGCATATTTTGCACTCAATTTACATCTTTCTTTTGTCTAGGCAAGGTATTTTCCAGCTGGACAGTGGGATTAGTTGTAGAAGAGCCCTTATTTTGTTCTTGTTGAAAGTAGTGTTGTAGGGGACCTTCTGTGAGGTTTTAGGAATAAAAAGAGAAATATGATCAAAAGCATATTGTTCTCCATTCTCCTTGAAGTGGAAAAATTATTAAGGGATGGTCAGGGAATGAAAAATTCCTATAATTTTGGTTCTTGACGTTCCAGATAATGTTGAGAAATTGCACTTCTGTGTTTACTTTCAACTTCATGATATTTAATATTAAAATATTTTTTGTCTTTTAGTGAAAAATGCATTGTTCAGCAGAGACTAAGGTGGTCAGCTACTTAGAGTTCTGTAAAAATAATTACAGAAATAGCTTTACAAAATTAATCTAATCCATGTTTCTACATCTTTTTTTAGCTAGTACTTTTGGGTACAGGTAAAAAAAAAAAATCCTACACATATTCTGTTTAAAAATGCCTATGTACTTGTTTGAACAGTAAAAGCTTAACATGGTGAGCTATGGAATTGCATTGCTTTAACCAGTTTTTTTTTTTTGTGGCATAGGAATACCTTACAAAACTAGGTAATACAGAATGCCACCCAGAACAATTCTTGAAAAGAAGAGCTACTTTAGACAAACTATTGATAATTATTCAAAATGAAGATATTGCTAGCCTCATCCATAAGGTACGTTAAATACATTAATAGTACTAGTTGCATTGTAAATGTAAAATACAGAAAGTTGACTCAAAGCTTAAGTTAGTCACTTGCATTTAAAATGTTTGATTGTAATGTGCATCTTGAGTAGAATGGGTTAAACTTGTTTTGACTTATCCAGTCTTCTAACTCTTGTACTACTTCTTATAACCACATAACTTTTTTCCTTTTAATTTTATATTTGATGAATTATAAGTAGTGCTTCCATTTTAATAGCCAATGTTGAGTTGGGTTTGCTCCTAAAGCAGGGATTTAACAATTTTGTTGTAGTATTTGTTGAGTAATTATTCTGATCTTGGAAGTAAATGGATTAGTCTGAGTTAAAATTAAGAAATTAACACAAAGTATTAAGGAATTTTGAAGCAATTTGCTCAGTTATGATTATTCTGGACAAAAAGTCTTTAAAGCTCACTGACATTTTGGGCACTGTACACCTAAAGCTTTTAATTTTTTTAAGAATTCTTTTCCATTCTTTTCAAAAGTGAAAGTTCCTCTTTCAGCAGGGACTGACTATTGTTCTAGAGAGAATTCCACATGTAAACATTCTTTCAAAATGGAACTAAAGTCATCTTAACTACTGTTAAGTGGCCATTTTTGTGAGAGGCTTCTATCTCCTATTGTCAAGGAAGGAGAGGCCACGCAGGGCACTCTAACACAGTGCTGCTGGCTTTACTTCAATTGGAAACAATGTGAGTCAATAGTCCTATTGAAAAGGGACACCTTAACTGAGAGCAGCTGCGGCCTCTGTCCTACTGAAAACAGGGAGCTATTTTGAAAGAGGCATTTATTTGGAGATGTTTATGAAGAACGTTATGCACGAGCTTCTGCTGACAGATAAGCCATAATAGACACTGAGACTAAAAATATACTCCATATCAGAAAAGACAAATAAGAGGACACACAGAATGCCACCATGACTAAACAGCAGAGTAATGAGGGCAACTGGAGGCAAAAAAGGCATTTTTTTAAAATTTGGAAGTCCCATTTTAGTGAGGCTAATAGGAAGGAGCACAAGCTCTGGCAGGTCACATGTAAAAGTATAATGCTGGCCAAGAGAGAATCTAAGCAGCAACTTAACAAAGACACAGAAACTAACAGTAAGGAATGTAAGTACATCAGATGCAGGAAGCCTGCCAAATAATCAGTGGGACCACCAGGTGACAAAGGTGTTAAAGGAGCAGTCAAGTAAGATAAGGCCATTGCAGAGAAGCTAAATTAATTCTTCACTCAGTCTTCATTGCAGAGGTATGTGTGTGAGAGAGCTCTGATGTAGATATTCTTTTTGGGAAACAAATTTGAAATACTGTCCCATGTTGATGTCAGAAACTAGCTAATGTAACACCAATTTTTTGAAAAGGGCTCCAGAAGCGATCTCGTAAGTTACAGGGTAGTGTGCTTTACTTCAGTACAGTGCTAATAGGTTGAAACTACAGTAAAGAACAGTTATCTGACATGTAGAGAAACACAGTATGTTGGGGAAGAGTCAATACAGCTTTTATAAAAGGAAATTGTGCCTCACCAATATATTTTTGAATTCTTTGAATGTGTCAACAAGCATGTGGATAATGGTGATCCAGTTGATAGATACTTGGATTTTCAGAAAGCCTTTAACAAGGTACCTCACCAAAGGCTTTTAAGGAATCTAAGTAGTCATGGGAGAACAGTGAAGGTCCTCTCCTCATCAGTAATTGGTTAAAATATAGGAAACAAAAGATATGAATGGGTCAGTTTTCACAATGGAGAGAGGTAAGCAGCTGGGTCCCCTAAGGATAACCTTTGCCATTCAACATATTCACTAATGATCTAGAAAAAGGAGTGAAGTGGCCCAGTTTGCAGATGATACAAAGTTAGTCAAAATAATTTTAAGTCAAAAGCTGACCACAAAGATTTAGAGGCATCTCACACAACAGGATGACTGGGTAATGAAATGGCAGATGAAATTGAATGTTAAGTGCAAAGTTATGCAGTTTGGAAAAAGTAATCCCACCTGAACGTATGTAACGATGGGGTCTAAATTAGTTGTCGCCACTCAAGAAAGAAATCTTGGAGTAACTGTGAGCAATTCTCTGAAAACTTCAGCTCAATGCACAGCAGTGGTCAAAAAGACTAACATGATGTTAGGAACCCTTAGAAAAGGGATAATTAATACGACAAAAAGTATCCTAATGCTACTATATCAATACATGGTGCTCCCACACCCTGAATACTCCATGCAGTTTTGGTTGCCCTATCTCAAAAAAGGCTGTAGTGGAACTGGAAAAGCTTCAGAGAAGGGCAATAAAGATTATGAAGTGGTTTCCATATGAGGCTAGATTAAAGAAACTGGGAATGTTTATATTAGAAAAGAGGAGACTAAGGGACAATATGATGGAAGTCTAAAAATCAGGACTGGTATGAAAAAGGTGATTGTGTGTGTTTGTCCTTTCCTCCTGTACAAAAACTCGATGGGGTGGGAGGTAACCCTATGACATTACTAGGCATTAGGTTTAATGCAAACAAGAGGAAATACTTGCTCACACAATGCAGTGTCAGCCTGATTGCCATGGGATGTTGTGATGGCCAAAAGTATAACTGAGTTCAAAAAAGAAATACAGAAAGTTCATGGGATTTAGGTCCATTAGCAGTTATTAGCCATGATGGTTGGGGATGTGACCTGAAGCTGGAAGGGAAGCCAGGTATGGCTCACTCTATAAAATTGTTCTGCTTTGAACACTCCTCCTGAAGCTCTGGTATTGGTCACTGCTGGAAACAGGATACTGACCTAAATGGACTGTTGGTGTGACCCGGTATGGCAGCTCTTATGTTCTATTATGGAAAAACTACCATTAAACCTTGTAGTGGGGCAGGTGCCCCACTCCTGCAGAAAAAGGGTTAAAACAGCCCTGGGAAGGGCTGTGGCTGGGGGCAAGCTGCTCTCAGGCTGAGTAGGGAAAAGCTGGGCTGATAGGGAGGCAGGCTCAGCTGGGGGCCATGCTCCAAACAGACCCAGCTGGCTATATAAAGGCAGGGAAACCAGGAGTAAAGTCTCCTCTAGCTGAGGAGGTAGACAGGCCTGGCTGCTGGGGAGCTTGACAAGGTACCTAGAGGGGAGCAGGGCTAGAGCAAGGCAAAAGGAGCTGGGGGAGCTCTAGCCTGGAAACCCCCAGGCTGCCGGACCTAGGAGACAGCCCAACAAAGGGGTACTGGGGTAGCAGGGGACAACCCATGGCTACAGAGGCAGCAGGCCAAACCCGCCTTGCCGGTGATGAATGGCAATGATACTGTAGTCTGCCCCAGTGAACGGGGGGTAAGTGGTGACTGGCAGTTGCCTAGACTGAGGCAAGGTGGGGCTCAGAGTTGGGGTTCCCCAGGGAGGGGAGACCCAGAACTAGAGTGTGGGGCTACTGAAGGAGTGCGGCACCCCAGGGAAAAGGGCACCAGGGTCCAGAGGCAAGTGGGACTATGGACTGCAGAGGGCACTCCGGATGCTGGAGTGAGCTAATTCCCTGGGCGACCAGTGGGAGGCGCCACAGGGCGAATCACAGCTTTGCTACAAGCCTACATTTTTCTGTTGACAACTGCATTGTATCTAGTCAACAAAAGATTAGGAAAGGGAAGCTGAGGGCATGTAGGGGAAGGAGGAGAAATGTGTGCACACAGGGGAGGGAGATGCAAGAGATCAAGGGAATTTTGGAGCACAGGAAGGAGGAAGAGTGGGGTAGTACAGTCTTCTTGCTTTGGGCAGTATCAGAATGACCATCACCAGAACATACTAGCGAATGAAATAGATGATGAAATAGAACTTTTAGTGATTTAAGTTTGATATTTCATACTGTGTGATATTTCTAACTTCAGATCACATTCTCTTTTGGTTTCTTGACTTTTTGTTCTTGTATTAATAATTTAGTTTATTAAAGAGGTCCTTGACAAAAACCGTTAAAATGGGGTTAAGGTTGAGAGTGTGTATTAGCAATTTAGGGTAAAACACAAGGATGTTTCAGCTATCCCAGAAACAAACAGCGATAATTACAAAAGCAGGATATTCCAAGTTTGGTTAAATGCAAAAGAAATCCAAAGTGTTAAGATAAGGAAATACAAAGGTAAGACACATCCTCACTGTATAGAGGGTGGAAAAGAGAAATAATATATTGTAATTGCTTCTGACCTGGGAACACACATGCTAAATGCTTTAATCATGTGTCATGGTGTCACTACAGGGCAGAGTTAAGGTTGTTTGGAAGTGTCTGTCAATCTTAAATCCATTTTAATGTAATTTGTGTTTGGAAATATAGATGTAATAGTACCATTTGTTCTTTATTCCTGGACATGAACAGAGACTGCAAGCTTCCCCATACAGCTTTGTCAATGCCCATCATTCTTAATATGTATTCAACTCCATGGAGGTTTCATTAACTATCTATAGTTTCATGATGCACTAGGGAAGGGTGAAATGAACTTTGTCAGTTCACTATGTGCACTTGAATGTTATGTTGAAGGCCATGTATTAGAACTTACTTGTGACGTGGAAGTGATTAGAGGTATTTTGTGGAATATTCACCTTTTCGTACTGTCATCACTTCCAACCTCCCTACCTTCATTCTGCCTACACTGCTGTAATGACTGAGATCAAGCCCCACAGATATAAGAACACTAGTCAGTTCTGGAAAAGTTTGTCTTGGAATCCACAAGCTAGCATAGTGATAGAGGTGGAAAGTTTGTAATCCTCGAATTTTATTTATTTATTTATTTTCTTTAGGCATTTCAAATCAGCCACTCTTCCGTTGTCTGCTTGCATCATACCTGTACACCTCCAATTCTAACTATATATTTTATCTTTAAACAGATACCCGGTTTAGTAACTCTGAAGAGACTTTCATGTGTCAGCTTTGCTGGTGTTGATAGCTTGGATGATGTGAAAAACCACACTTATAATGAACTGTTTGTGTCTGGTGGTTTTGTTGTGTCTGATGAATCTGTTCTTAATCCAGAGTCTGTTACAGTTGGTAAGAATTTTTGTTAAAAATGAATTTTTAGTACAGGAGAATGACGTCTTATTGACAGTACTTGAGAATGAAATCCTCCATTTAACTACAGAATAGGCAGTGCAAACTTGTTGGAATGGACCACCTTGAAGAGGGTTAAATCAGTTCATTCTCATACATTTTATTAGCTGTCTACAACTAAAATTTCATAGGCTGTTGATCTAGAAGTCAGTCTAGTTTCTCCACCTGGGTCAAACGGAATCGCTACCTTGACATGAAAAGTTTTTGTATGATGCTACCAGTCCCTAAAGAATTATACACAGCTTTTATTATTGTAGCCTTTGAGACCACATACTTCTCTCCATTCTCTTTCCCTCTCTTCCCCCCAACTCTTCCCAGAAACTAAACATAAGTGAGTTTGTTTTTAATGGATCTCTTAGTGGCAGTAAGTCACTTTGGGTATAATTTAGCCAATCTTTAGTGGAGCTGAGCCACTGACCTCAGACTAATTCATTAGAATCTGAATATTTTTTTTTTTTTAAAACAAAAAGAAGACAGTTCTTACAAAGCTCAGTATTGGGGTTATGTTTTCAGCTGTTAACCAAAGGTCTATAAAATGGATGACACAAGAGTGTTTAGCTTAGATTTTAAATGTTTTCTTAACCCCCCCCCCCCCAAAGAAAAAACCCCTATATAACACAAATTATTTTAATTGTCTCCAAAATAGATAAACTAAAAAATTTCCTGAAGTTCCTTGAGGACCTCAATACACCTGATGGGAAATGGCAGTGGAAAGTCCACTGTAAAATACAAAAAAAACTCAAAGAGCTTGGGAGGTAAGCAGTATATTCTAATTGCCAAAGTGTTGAAATGACATTTTAGAAAAACAGTGCTCTCAAAGTCTTAAATCATTAAGTCTTAAGGCATTACAAAATCTTAAATTAGGAAAATATATTTGAAAGGAGTTTTTATCATGTGATACATTATGTAATTTGAATATTGATATAAATGTAAACCTCCAATCCTCTTTTAAATAGAATGAATGCTAAAGCCTTGAGTCTGCTGACACTTCTGAATACCTATCAGAAGAAACACATGGTTGAGATTCTGTCATATCATAACTGTGACTCTCAAACACGAAATGCTCCAGAATTAGACTGTCTTATCAGACTTCAGGCTCAGAATATACAACAAAGACATGTTGTCTTCTTAACAGGTAAAACCCGAACTTGCAGGTGTCTTTTTCTTAAGTTTGATACTATTATGTTACTAAGTCACTCTTCTTTTTCTCTTTTTGTGACTTTAGAAAAGAACATCAAAGCATTTTCAAATTATGCTGATAATGGAATAGTAGTTGCTACAGTTGATGACTTTATGCAAAACTTCAAAAATCTCGTTGGCTACCACAATTCAATTACTGAAGAAAACAACCTTCCTTCACCTGGTGTTCCTGAAAGACAATCAGGTAACGTTCAGCATATTTTATACGCTTTCCAGCTAATCAGAGGAGTGGGGTGGAGGTCCTTTAAGTGTAGTGTCTCTTTAGTCTTATAAAACAAACTCTGTAGATTTGTGAGGAAATCCCAACTCTCAAGTACTCTGTATTTTAAGCCATGGGAAAGGGAAGCTGGGATGGAATACTTTCAAGATATCTTAAATACAGAATTACAGACTAATTCAGTATCCAAGAAAGCCTCATGATAATGAAGAGGGTAAGGTAATGTGTAAGCCAAATGGCATTCCCTTTTGTTCTGAGGGAAGGATAAGATTAATAACAGATTAGAAATGGTAACAAAATGAACTTGGATGTCAGTAATTGTATTCTGTAATTGTCTGATCAAATACTGACCTACTGTATAACTTTAGATGCTGTTTTGACATTAACCCCTTTGGAGCTGGGAGTTGGGATTTCCCAACACTAAACATGAACACAATGCGCAGAAGCTTTTAGCATCGGAATATCTGGACATTCACACAAAGGGTTAAGTGTGTGTGTTGAGTAAGTAAACAAGAGTGGCAGAAGACCAAGCCTTAAGTGATATTGGATTTACAGACCCGAAGCATAACACTCTGTGAGTAGTGTATAGCTTTTTAAAAAAATCATATATTTCAATAGAGTAGGACTTCTCTTTCTTAATATAGTTTTTGTAGAAAGCGATGAAAAGGACGAGGAAGACATGTCTTTGGATTCAGGGGATGAAACATCACAAATAGAAATCTGCAGTGATGCCTCAAAGTATGATACTCATTCAGAAGCTTTGCAGACAGAGACCAAAGGCTCACATGGAACAGATGCAAAAGAAAACTCTGTAACCGAAATGCAGCTGTCTTCTGAAGGACAAATTGGGTTGATGGAAAAAACTTCTAAACTTGATTTGGAGGAGATACAGCCAATAACTCCTGTTTCTACCACATGCTCTGAAGGAGACAAAAACAATTCAGTAGAGCAAGTTCCTTTCAACAACTTTCAAGTTTACAGTAGACAATTAAGTATGTCCCATCAGTTCAGTCATTTTAATGTTCTCACTCATCAGACTTTTCTGGGAACAACATACCCAATTTCCACAAGTCAAAACCAAGAAGGTGGGAATTATTTTCTGTCTGCCTACAGTCAGAGCATGGATACAGACAAGTCGTCTTCTCCTAGTAATTGGGATGTAAATTGTGAATCTTCCAGGCCATATCCAAAATAGAAATAAACACAAAACTAAAACTTTTTATAGGTTTGTTGTGGACTTCTTTGTTTCTAAAAAAGTGAATTAACAGTTTATATTTTATTCTCTGAACAAAATGTTTCTTGTCGCTTATCTCAAATGTTTCCCTGTCTTATTTAAATCATGATGGTCTGTACCAGTTGAAGCATCTGGAAAATTGAAATAAATATATTTTTTAACATTTATTGTATTTGAATTATCTTGTTTTGTTGGCACTTTTAAGTTTTTACATTTGTATTTGACCTGTACTTGGGCTTCAGTTTGAAGTCTGTTTTTAATGTAAAACTGAATATTTGCCTAAAGCATGTGAAATAGCAAAGCTTCATTTTATAAGTAAACTGTAAGAGAGTATCCAAGCCACTTGTCTTTACATGAGTATAAAAACTGTTATGTATGTATTTGATTGACATTGGAGAGAAATTTTGTACAAAATGTTTTTACATAGCGATAAGGTAGTTTAGTTATTTTAATGAAAAATATATATAATACTGGATTTTGGCTAAATACCTCAATTAGAGTAACCAATGGTGCAGTTCCATTTAAGAAAAAATAAACTATTCATGCACATGGAACTTAGTAGCAACTTGATTTGTTTTATATCCTGTTTGTTAAATACAGAAAACAGATGCTGCAAAATTTATTTCATTACTATTTTTGTGTGCATCTAATTAATCTGCTTAGTACCTTCTGCTTACCACAACTGCATGGAAATAGCCCTACAGTTTTAAATATATGTATCTTCTTATAAATGTACAGAAGGCAGACAGCTGATTTGTTTAGTCTTATACTACTATAGGAACTCAAGTTAACAGTAGACACTAATCAGTACTTTTAGGCCCTGAACTTATTGTTCTGCTAAATGTGGCAATGCCACTAAAATGAGTATCTACATAAGAGTTTAGTTGCTGTTCTCACCCTTTCCTTTAAAATTATATGTATTGTGCTAGTCTTTTTCCTCCCGGGAACATTTTTCTGTAGCAAGTCAATTATTGAAGCACAAATCTATCAACTTTCCTTGTGCACAGTCTTGTGAATACTATAGAGAAGATTTCCAGAAAATACGTTCTGGATGGCAAAACACACTCTGGCATACTACCATGTGTGTTTTGGTTTTTTTAAATTTATTATTAAAGTCCACTACCATCTACCAGTAGTATAAGAAAACTAAAGTTTTTTGGGGGTTTTTTTTACTTCTAGACAGTTTTTCTGTTGCAGTCAGTTTAGGTTTTAGTACAAGCAAGGGACAAATTTTTTTAAAGTAAAAATGCGATGATTAAGCCACAAATGACAAGTGCACTCACTACTTATAGTAGTTAAAGCTATTTTTTTAAAAGCTAACTAATTTCAACTTGGTGTTCATTTTTAAAATACTCATTTAATGTATCTTAAGTAAAACACTTCTATAAAAAGATGACTTCTAAAATTAGAAGAAGAGCTCCCACTCATTCAGAATAGGGCTGGCTACTGCAGCAGCTCAGATAGGTATGGAAGCAGAGGCTATTCAGGCAATCAGGCACTGGCAGTCTAACGAAAACGGAACATAAGTAGGACCACAGGTAGAAAATGAACATTAATCAGTTATGTTCTTATTTCAGATGCGGGACAGCTGGCTATACACACAAGTGTGGATCTGTGGGCACAGTATTGTGTTTTGGGTGCATAGGCACGCATCCAGGTTGCGGGAGGACTCCCAGCTGGGAATCGGTGGCGAAGCATTTCTCAGTTGGCATGCACGGAGGGGCATGTTATTGGATCAGCTGATACTGCTGTTGTATGCTGTGCTAGTGCATGAGCAGCCACTGGATATACTGGTGATACACCTGAGAGAAAATGATCTGGGAACACTTAAAGGGGTGGAGTTAATGCTTCGAACTAGAAGGGACCTGATGCAGATTCTGGAAATTTTTCCAGATGTTAACATTGTCTGGTCAAATATGCTTCAGCACAGGGTCTGGCCGGGAGCCGTAAATCCCACCAGCGTGGACAAAACCAGGGAGTATGTGAACAGGGAAGTCGCCAAACTCTTGTTGCCTTTGGAGGGACAGTAATTTCACATCCTGGCATAGTCTACAGAGCCCCAGACTTATTTCGGGAGGATGGGGTGCAGTTGTCAGACTCAGGGGCTGACATATTTTTGGCCAATATAAAAGAGGGCACTGGGAGATGTTTGGGAACCCGGCTGGATGTGGGGAGGAAGCAGCCAAACTAGTGGCTGGTGCCTCCTTTTGGCAGATGTTCAGTGCAAGTACTTCATAACTTAATGCACAAAAGGATGGATAAATGGCTTGGAAAAGAAATTAAGGAGAGGTGTTCAGTAATTGAGCAAGCTGGGGACAGGGACTCCCCTGGTTGATACTGCAGGCAGCCAACCCCCACATCATTCTAGTCCATCTTAACCCCTCCTACAAGGGGGGTGGTGGTTGGTAGGGTTCCAGCAAAGGAACGACCTGGATAAAAAGGTGGGGGAGCTGTGGAAGCCCCCCAACCTGCTGAAATTGGAGGTTCCTGGCAGTGGATCTGCTGGAGGGACATGAATGGAAAAGTGGTTGGGGGCTGGAAAAAGCACTCCATTCCCCTCAACCCCCAGTTAATTGGGGGGGTTTCACCTGCACAGCACATTTTATCTGCCAGGTTAGTCCTAGACACCTAATAATAAAGTTGTGGCTTGATTAAACCCATATCTAATATCTCCTGTCATTCTTTTGGCATAGCCAGACAATCACCACCCTGCACTTTGTCTGGCCAGGAGAAGAGGGCAATGCTTTCTGGCCTGGAGGAAGGAAAGGAGACTGAAAACCGCTGGAAAACCAGTCAGTGTGGTGGATGACTCACCAGCTAGGAATGAGGAGTTTAAAAAGGTCAGCCTGGGCCTGGACCCTCCCTTCATCACTCAGAGCAGGCTAGGCAGTACCCATTCTCCCTCCCTATTTAGGTCAGACATATGCCAGATGATGAGCTATATCTGCTGTGAGCATTATGCTAGCTGCCCTGTTAAGGGGGGCTGGGAAGGAATTTTTCCCTTCCCACCGTATTGGTTAGGTGCAGAGGGGAGGGAATTCGCTTTCCTCGCAGCAGGTTGAGGTGGCTCTATTCATGCACAGCATGATGGACAGTAGGCCGTATGTCACTCTTTTTATGCACAGTGGATGTTCAGCCAGGATCTCCATAAATTAAGGCACAAAAGAATGGATACATGGCTTGGAAAAGGAATTAGAGAGGTCCTTGGTAACTAAGCAAGTTGGGGGCAGTTGGGGACTCCTCTGATAGGCACAGCAGGGAACCAACCCCCCATCATTATACTCCACCTTAACCCCTCCTATGGAGGGGAAGGTGGGGGGTCAGTAAGGTCCTGGCAAGGGAATTACTGGAGGGACCTGGCTAAAAAGGTGTGGGTGGGTGTGGTGGGGGAGGCTAGTGGTGCCCCCTCTCTTCCCAATTGACTGGAATTGGAGGTTCCTGGCAGTGGATCTGCTGGAGGGACATGAATGGAAAGGTGGTGAGGGAGTTGGTAAAAGCACTTCTTTCCCTGCCCCCACAGTTAATTGTGGGGGTTTCACCTGCACTGCACATTTTATCTGTCAGGTTAGTCCCAGAGATCTAATAATAACGTTGTAACCTGATTTAAACCCATATCTAATGTCTCCTGTCATCCTTTCTGCAGTTCACCTCCCCCCCGCCGCAACAGGAACATTTTTCTGTAGTAACTGAATTACTGAAGCACAAATGTATGTACTTTCCTTGTGCACAGTCTTGATGATTTCCAGAAAATACTATATGGATGGTAAAACAAACTCTGGCATATTACCATGTGATTTTTTTAATTTAGTGTTAAAAGTCCACTACCACCTAAGAGTAATATAAGAAGAAAAAGGGTTGGTTTGTGTTTGGGGGGGTTTTTTTGGGTGTGGGGCGGGGAAGGAGGTATCTTCAAGACAGTTTTTCTGTTGCAGTTGTTTTAGGTTGTACAGGCAAGGGACAAATATTTTTAAAGGCAAAATGTGATGATTAAGCCACTAACGACAAGTGCACTCACTACTTATAGTAGCTTAAACTTTTCTTTTTTTTCCCAAACTATCTAATTTCAAGCTGGTCATTTTTAAAATACTCTTTTTAATGCATCTTAAGTAAAACATTTCTATAAAAAGATGACTTCCGAAAATAGAAAAGCTCCTTCACTTTGTTTTTACTGTATCTAGTATAGTTACAAAAAGCTATTCCTTCCAGAACACCAAACTTTTATTAGTGAGGAACTAAGCCACTGTATGGCACATGTCAAATTGTTGTGCAGGGGCAATTCTCGTGAAAAAAAATACTATCAATTTCCTTTCTTCATTAAAGTTTAGACAGTGAGCTTGCCATACAGAAACAACTGTATGACAAAGCGCACATTCAGATGCGTGTGTGGTCTCATGTATATAATGAGAGAATTTATTGAAACTTGCCAAACAAATGGCCAAATGTTTATCACCTGTAACTTAAATGCTCTCTTTGGATTTAAGGCAGTTATCTTCAAATTCAAACTTCTTACAACAAACTGTCTCAGGAAAGAAGTCTGATTTGATCTGTATATAATATAGCTTCTTGTGGCAAGACCATGATCCCATGGGCATGAGTTATAGTTGTAATTCATCTCTACAGGTATTCCTTCTGGCTGAAACAGTTTTTTGCCCAGAATTAGCTTTAAATGCAGTTAGAGAACTGAGCCCAGGCACTGATTTGAATCTTAAGTTCAGAAAGAGAAGTTCAAATCAATTTTGAATACTGTTTTGGGTTAATCAAATATACAAACCTAGTTTAAACTTCATTTTTTTTTAAACAAGATTCTGCTGTCTGACAGCAGAAACTAACGCACTTTACTTTTATTTGAAAGACTCAGCTCATTGCACATTAAGCACTGGGGGCTGTTTGGCTTATTGGAAAAGATGTGTGCCCCTTTAAGGGCTAGAGCAGTGGTGTCAATATGTTCACCACTAGCTACATGTGGCTAATAGGCTATAGAATTGTGGCTAATGCATGTGGCTTTTTTATAATGTGGCTTAATGTGTCTGATAAGAAAAATTCAAAACCACAAGTGTGGCTAGCATTGAATTTCTGTTCGACACCCCTGGGCTGGAGAGTCAGGGAGCAACTTGATGCTGCAGTTGCAGACCAGGTCAGTATGGGGATGCTGATCTGTTTCCCTCCCGCACCCCAGGTGATGGAAAGAGAGGGGGGATTCTATAGGTCCATCCTAATGCAGGAAAAGCCCTTTTACCTGAAACAAGGTGGACTTGGTCAAGGCAGCATTTCTGGTAGCGTGGTGGTGGTGTGGGGTGTTTTGTTTGTTTGTTTTTTTAAGCTTTTAGGATCAGGGTGCTACTACCTGGAACCTGCAGGGGTTTTTCTAGAAAAGTCTATGGAACTGAGGGATATAGTGTAGGAGGGCAGTTTAGTTATTAACCAGAAGGAAGTGAAAGATACATGAAGGAGGCTGGGGTGAATCCATTATTCTATAGGAAGTTGGCAAGCCCAGGATCGTCCCTGTGAAGACTGAGGGCATACACGATAAGACCAGGGAGGAATGGGCCCCTCCTTCTTTATTATGATGGAAATTCCCTTATGTAGCAGTTTGATACAGTTTCAAGATAGGGACTGACAAGGTTAGGATGCCCAGAAGATGAATTTTGGTTCCCATTCATCCAGGGTCTGGGCTGCAACAGCAGCGGCTCAACTGGGAATGGGGGTTAGGACAATTCAGACAATTGGGCATTGCTATTCTGAAGCATGCAGAATAGGGGAAAATCAGTGTTAATCTTCCTTTTTATTTTCATTCCAGATGGTGGCAGGCAGTGGTGTGGATCTGCAGGCACAGTATTTATTTACTGGGCTTCCAGGTTGGCTGGAGTTCTGCAGCTGGGCCTCAGTGATGAAGCAGTCCTGAGTTGGCATGGGAGGAGGGGCATATTATGGGACCAGCTGCTGCCCTT
Organism: Dermatemys mawii; assembly: GCA_007922305.1. Taxonomy (NCBI): domain Eukaryota; kingdom Metazoa; phylum Chordata; order Testudines; family Dermatemydidae; genus Dermatemys; species Dermatemys mawii. The sequence continues at coordinate 5,721,180 of ML677372.1, read as the reverse complement.
TCTGTACAGGGCCGAGGGCCTGTGAACAGACATCTGATATAACTGTAGCTCACCTTGAGTAAGATAATGGGGGACTGTGTAAAGAGGTAGACTTAATGGTCAGAGTTAAGAGGGACTTGAGGCCGATCCTGGAACTTTTCCCTGGAGTAAAAATTGTATGGTCAGATACACTGCACCACAGGGCATGGCAGGGAGCTGCAAAGCCCCTCAAAGGCAGGTGGCCAAATTCATGGATGCCATCAGAGGATCAGTCTTTTTGCATCCAGGCATAGTACATGGGGCACCAGAATGATTCAGAGACAATGGGGTCCACCTGTCAGACGAGGGAGCTGAGAGGCTTTTGGCTGGTATTAAAGGTATATTAAGATGCATTTAAATAATTATGGAATTATCTGCACTGTACACATCTGTCGGCCAGATGCTCCCAGACTTTTAAGAAAGAAGTTGTGTCTAACTAAACCATGCTGCGCGTCTCGTCCTCTTTCTGGCATAGCTGGACAATAAGCACTGCTATTCAGTTTTAGCTAGCTTATTCAGTACATAAGCTGTTAGAGTGCTAAGTTGCTCACTAGCACACAAATTTATTTATTGACGTGATCAGACCACTTTTTGGGCAAGGCAACACTGAAAGGGGAAGAGATTTGGCACTTCTAATTTTTGTGTGGGTGTGGCAAAATTTGTCACTAAATATTTAATACATTTATTTATATGAAAAATATATATATATTTTAAATTCTATAAAAAGTTAATGTAAATAAAAACTTTCTATACTGTTTTCCTACTACATAATCTTAAATCTTCAAAGCAGAAGACCATTCTAAATAGCAAATGCATTATATATTAGATTCAAGCATCTTCAAACAACCACATGCCGGGAGTGGGGAGGGGAGAGGAAGGGAAAAGGAATGAAACCACATAACCTGCCTTATTTCATGTAGGAGATTAGACCTTGGTTAAAGAAGATTTAGATGCAGTTAGTAAATTACAGTAGCAAATATAAAGTGCTGTGCCTGACTCTTTTTAAAGCTGAATTTTTTTTGTAGATTTGTGTACCTTTTTTAAAATGGTGAAATACAGTTTTCTTCTTGGTTTATGGTTGGAATTAGACCAGTCTCCAACTCCTTCTGTTTCTGGAGGAGACCCTGAAATAATGAGTACAAAGTAAATGCTCTTTCTTTGCCAGAAACTAGGAACAGTGGCAAGCTTCTATTTTATTTCTTATTCATACTTTTAAGGGTCTTTAACCAGTTTAAAAGATGCAATTATTTATTTTTAAAAAAGTCAAGCACTCAAAATAGGAAAAACACCCCACTAAGACTGCAGATGGTGTTTTACTTCAGTTTCCTTTTGCACATGGAATGTGAGTGTCTTGCTTTCTACCTGCAGGAATGCTGTGGCAGAGCAAGGAGTGAAACCTAGCTCTGATTCCCAGAACAGCGCCTTAAACAAAAACGAACTCTGCTTCAATCATAGTCTGTCCTGGACACTGAATGATATAAGAATCCTGCAGCACAAATAGTACACAATTATGTAATTGAATACTGCAGCTGTTCTAACAGAGTTTTGGTAGCTAATTTCCTATGGCTTTAGAACAGAAAAAGCACTTTTTAGTATTGATTTTTAGTAAAGCTGGATCCCAGAACATTAGCTCTATACCAACAATTGGTAGGAATAGTAGACTGGGTCGTTGTCCTCCCCCCCCCCCCCTTGTGCATCATTCCTTAGAGCAGGGGTCTCCAAACTACAGTGTGGGGGCTGCATTCCGCCCCCAGCTTTGATTTGTCTGCCCCTGCAGCTGAGCAGGCATGTGGAGAAGCTGCTGCTGCCCTCTAGCGTGAGCTGCTACCAGGGACCCCATGAGCAGAGGGATGAGTGACCCTGCGGCACAGCCAGAGGAGCAAAGGATGGGGGGGCGGGACCTGCAGCAGTGGCTGGAGGAACAAAGGGGCGGGGGCAGGGTTGGGGCAGCAGCCAGAGGAGCAAAGGGTTAAATTTTAACTACAGCACTGAACCAAACAGGCCCAACCAATGGGAACCTGGAGCTTTTCTTACCACAGTACAGCCAAACTTCTGAATATGTGTATTTGTATGATACAAATGTGAGTGTGTAGAAATAAAATAAAAGTGAAATGATTTCTAATGTATTAACAAATATTTTGTGTGATTTCACAGTACCTGCATTGATTATACAGCTACTTTTTATACCTGATTTAGTACTTAATGTAACAGTACTGCCACAGAGTAGTGTTTTTTTTTTAATGATTTTGCATATATTTAATTTTTGCACAGTCGCTTTTGGCGCCTTCAAAAATCTAATGTGGCCCTTGTCTCAAAGTTTGGAGACCTTTGCTTTAGACGATGAGGCACACATACATGCGTTAGTCTTGGCATACATGTGCAGATATTCACGCTAACAGGAAGAATTGACAATAAAGACTCTTGGGATCTATTACTGCTGGGGGGGCGGGACTGAGCTCTAATAGCTAACAAACATGGGCATAGGTAAAGAAAGATTTGAAACGCTGATTCTGACGAGTAGTGTGGGTAAAACGAGTTGAGACAGGAATACTAAAAATACAGAGATTCCGCCCCTTGCTACAGATCTTTTATGCTGTTCCAGGTTCCCTTGCAGCTGGCACGGTCCCTGGAGCTACTCCCCAGTGGAAGGGTAGTGTATGGCTAACATAACATACTATTATTTGTAGTACTGTAGGGGCAAGGGGCTCTAGTGGTGGACCAGGACCCCATAGGACTAGCTGCTGAACAAAAAGATGGTCGCTGCACTCAAGAATTTATGTAAGCCTTTTGCTCCTATGCACCTCCTCCCTGCAGCGTAAGCCCTAACATAGCATAGGCTGGAGGCAAGAATGGAAGTGGCAAAACTTTTATGCTGGGCAATTCCAAACTGAAGTGAGGTCCACAGATATCATGTTAGCCTGTCATATATTTAGGTGTGGAAAGATTAGATTTTTTTATTGGTAAAATGCCATATACACACACTAAGTGATGAAAAAACTATTTACAGCAGTATTAACTGACATATACAGAGAAAGTAAGATAAATGCTGCTGAAGGACTTAGTTTGATTTAAGGATGTTTATTTTGCATGTTTTGACATATACTGTTGACAATTTGTGTGCGCCATTAAAAAGCTTTCACTTTTTTCTGCTCACTGTCTAGCATTACTTGTACAACTCCTCCCCAATCCCACAACGCTTTAAAAAAAAATGCTTAAAAACCCACAAATCTGCACTACTATGCTGATGTTAGTAGATTACAAAGGATTCATAATAAACATTGATAGTGTTACAGGGGCTTCAAAGTTGCCAAAACTGACACTAATGGCTGCACAGCCCCTGGAAGGAGCATAGAAAATGGAAAGGTGGCCAAAAGGCTCTTTTGCCCCCTTACTCCCTACACCAGGGCTGCACCTTGCATGCTGTGACCATTGAGACTTAGCCCAATAGATGGGCCCTTAGGTCTATTCTTATATCTTCAGAAATGACCTTGTGCAACCTCTCAGTAAGAGCAAGAGAAAGATATTTGCAGTCTTCCTAAAACACATTTATGAGATCTTTCTCAAAACAGGGGCTAAGGTATAGACTTAGTCAGTCACTGGCAAGGGGATGATTAGACCGCATTGGGGGCGGGGGTTGTTTGTTTATTTTGCTGCCTACCATACCTTTCCCTGGTGATTAAATTTGAGTGAAAACCAAGTGCCAGATCTTGCTACACCTGTGATGGAGATAATAGAGTACTACTCCATCATAGTTGGAAGAAGAGAGGAAGCTACCTGCTTTTGGAGAGGAGGCTATGCTCACCCCCACCCCTTTAATATATATATATATATATATATATATATATAAAAAAAAAAAGCCTGCATTTTCAAGGACAAGGACTGGTGGCAGCTAAGGATACCACTGTTCCTGTATTATTCCTTGCCCTCTGGATCTCTAATTCTGGGTCTGGGAGCATGTTTGGTGGGTGTTTTGTGGCACTCCAGTATGCTTGCTGCAGATGGCACATAAAGCAAATTTAGCAGCAAGCATCTCATGAGCAATAATGCCTATGTGCAGTTTTCAGAAGCTAAAAACATTTAGTGAAAGTGGGTTGGATTTTTTCATGGACAGCAAAAAGCACCTGTCTGACCCTCAGCTAAATCCTCAGTTTTAAAGATTTTTTAAAGTACATGAAAATTTTAGTTTGGTTTAAATAAATATTTTTTTTCTTGGTGACAAAAATAAGGCTGTGTCTATACTACCACTTATGTCAGTATAACTTGTGTCACTCAGGGGGTGTTGAAAAAAAAACACACCCTAGAGCAACATAAGTTACACACCCATAAGCACCAGCGTGGACAGCTTTATGTTGACAAGAGAACTTATTCCATCCACACAGCTACCACTGCTCATGGGGAAAAGGGGAAGTTTATTACGATGGGAGAGCGCTGTCCCATCAGCATAGAGCAGCTACACAAGAGGTCTTACAGCAGCGCAACTGCATTGCTACAGCTATGCTGCTGTAAATCTCTAGTGTAGACAGTCTAAATTATTCTCAGCTACAGAAATAAGATTAGTGCCCAGAGTAGTTAAGAAGTTGCTCAGATCTGAATGGTGCATATAAAAGCCAGATGCAAACAGTTGCTCTCCGCAGGACGATAGTAGAGATTATCCAACAGTTAAATGTCCTAAATGCAAAAAGTAACTGGCTGCTGGGATGACTCATCAAAAAACTCCAGAACTCCATTCTTTGATAGAACTAAGGTTTATTGAAAGAAAAAAAACCAAAAACCTTTCCATCAATCTTTTGTGTTTGCCAGCAGAAACAGCTGATATTCAGCAGGTAGGAAAACAGCCCTATTTCATCCCCCTACAGCAGGGGTAGGCAACCTATGGCATGAGTGCCGAAGATGACACACAAATTGATTTTCAGTGGCACTCACACTGCCCGGGTCCTGGCCACTAGTCCGGGGGGAGGGGGGCTGCATTTTAATTTAATTTTAAATGAAGCTGCTTAAACATTTTAAAAACCTTATTTACTTTACATACAACAATAGTTTAGTTATCAACGACTCAGAGACCTTCTAAAAATGTTAAAATGTATTACTGGCACGTGAAACCTTAAATTAGAGTGAATAAATGAATACTCGGCACATCACTTCTGAAAGGTTCCCAACCCCTGCCCTACGCTATACCTGAAATCACTGATCTCAATAGCATAAAGCACTACCACCAAACTTCTTTGCTAAGCTCACCTAGGACAAACTGCAAGAATGCTCAGCAACAGGCTGGCTTCAGTCTCCATACCCGAGCACCATTCTGAAAATATGGTGTAGCTAGAGGAATATTCAAAAGTGGTAGATTTTGGCAAGCATTTCCACAAGCTCAGAGAAGCCCAGACAAATGGAACTGGACAACGTAATGGATCCCGCTACATAGACAGTTTCTGTTTACAATCTCCCACACCTACAGCCTAACCTAAGGGTTAGCGATTTTGGAATCCCAGCTAGCTCATTCAGAATTGGACAATAAGGACGACTGCCACCTTTGTCTTCCCCATATTTTGCAAGGGCATTGTGCGTGAAAGGGGGTACTGGTGTATCAAATGTGCAGGGGCAGAAGCAGGTCTCTCTAGAAGCACAGTAATTATAAGATATTGTAACTGTTTATAGTTTGCTTGCAGACTTTCTCCCTCTAGCTGCTTCACCCAAGGTATTTGTCTTACTTCTATTGCTGTAATGCTTTGGTGAAAGAAGTGGCACTAGTCAAATCTGTAAATTAATTACTTCTGCCAATAAACTACTGGTAGAACCTGCTCACCTTTTGGTTAGACCACCGTTGCACCGAACAATATGACACTATATTAGTACATATTCTCATTAGAAAAATAGTGCAAACCAGGTCAGAGAGTTGAAGTTCCCTTCATAAGTGTTCTTGATTTCATAGTATGAATTAATTTTTAATGGCTGAACTGGAGTGCAATCTGAAAACAACCTGGTACTGGATGAAATAAAGTGACACCAACACTCTTTGCAAAGGCCAGTTTTCTAGTACTGTAGTTTAGTAGTTCAACGTTCAGAATGAAAGGCATTAATGCTATGCCTATGAATGGTTCCATACTGTCATGTACACCAAAAATGTTCTGTGTGAAAGATATGCAGACTTGTAGGATATTAAAATATGAGCTATTTTAGGAGTTTTGTTCTAGTATGCACTTTGGATTCTAATCCACCCATGCCAGGTCATTTAGCAGAGGAAAACCACGAAGCATTTGTGCTGGTCATCCAAGTCTACTACCTCAGTTGGCCTGGCAATGCAAAAAGTCTGGCCTGAAGTAGAGAGAGCGTTTTCACTGAGACGCATAAATACCCCCACCTCCTGGGCACATGTTGTGCCAGTGTTACGTACCTGGTCTTGTTGCTTCCCTTTCCTGCTTGTCTCTGTTCACATGAGTTCCCCTTTCCTCACAATTCCTTTGACTGCTCCCTGAAGAACCCCAAAACATCTTTCTTCCTGTACCCAGACGACTCACTTCATCCAGCTGCAGTGAGCATATTTGCTTTGAACCACATTCTCTTGTGCACTAAATCACACCTATTTTACTAACTAGATGCAGAGCAACATCATCTCAGTATTATCTTGACCCCTATCCAAAAGAAGTCAAGCCTTCAGAGTCATCACTTGATGTTTTATGTGCAATGTCCTTACTTTAAAATATTTTAAGCTTTTTACTAAAAAGAAACAGATCTCATTCAAATTCTTTTTACTAAATCTTATGGAGATATGTCATTACCATTAATTTTTTATTAGAGGTAATAAAGCAAACACTATATATCTTATACTAACGTGCACATGCTCTTCTTTTGAACAAATTCACTTAGGTTAAGTCACTTCTTATTTTTATAGATACACTGGGAATCCAAAAATAGACTTCAGTGTTGACAAAAGAAAACCTAATTTAGGGAAGGTGTTTTATAACAATTCACACTTCAAATTAACAAAACACAATATTTTTCATAGCTGCTAAATGATTGCCAGCCTGTTAAGTCTTTGGCTGTGAGTGGACAGCTACACCTTGACAGGATCACCCCCAGCTGTAGGATTGTCATTCCCTTAAGAGAGAGCCCTGATGTGCTGTGAAAAAATTATTCCACTTTTACCCCAGAGTTCAGTCATCCCCCATCTCAAGAAGACCACTTTCTTAGGTGCTCAACTGTCTCAAAGCTAGGAAAAGAATGAAGTTAAAGATGAGAGTAATGTAAGAAACACTAGGTCAAAAAAGTAGGATGAAAGAAAGGGATAGAATTGAGAATAGGACTAAAAGGATAGGAAATGATTATGAAAATAAACTAAAATGTTCATTACAGATTTAGCTCATACTGTACCTGGCGTAATTCTGATAGTCCTTTGAGGATTGCCTGTTGTCGGTCTCTGTTTTTCACCACATTAGGATTAAGAAGTGGATCTCTCACATGATCAGAGCTAAAAATCTGTCGTGGTGTATGGCAAGAATCTAAAGATAAGTATAAATCAAATTAATTATACTAAGTAATTGTTTCAAGTTTACATTAATTTCTTCCAAGTAATCTTTAAACAGCCTTTGCAGAATTTGATTTTTTTAAAATAATTAACGGTAAATATCAATGTTTATTTTTAAGCATGTTTTTTCTATTTCTATAGATTTAACTTTTCACAGTTGCAAGAAATTATGGGGAGATCAGACAACCAGGGGTTAGACAATAAGTGTTAATGCCAGTAAATGCTGAGATTCAAAAAAGTTAAATCTGCATAACCATTAAAGCACAAATTGTCAATATTATATGTCAAAATATACAAAGTAAATATCCTTAAAACAAACTAAGTCCTTAAGAAGAATTTTTTTTTTTTTACTTTGCCTATCTGTAAACTTTGGTTACCATTAGGGCTGTCAAGTGATTAAAAAAATTAATCGTGCAATTAATTGCGTGATTAATCACACTGTTAAACAATAATAGATACCATTTAAATATTTTTGACTGTTTTCTACATTTTCAAGTATATGTATTCTGTGTTGTAATTGAAATCAAAAGTGTACAGTATGCTTTATTTATTTTTGATTACAAATATTTGCACTGTAAAAAACAAAAGAGATAGCATTTTCAATTCACCTAATATAAATACCGTAGTGCAATCTCTTTATCATGAAAGTTGAACTTACAAATGTCAAATTATGTAAAAAAAACCTGCATTCAAAAATAAAACAATATAAAACTTCAGAGCCTACAAGTCCACTCAGTCCTATTTCAGCCAATCGCTCAAACACATTGGTTACATCTGCAGGAGATAAAGCTGCCTGTTTCTTTTTTACGTCATCTGAAAATGAGAAAAGTCGTTCACATGGCACTATTGTAACTGGCGTTGCAAGATAATGTGCATTTATGTGCCCGATGCGCTACAGATTCATATGTTCCTTCATACTTCAACCACCATTGCAGAGGATATGCATCTATGCTAATGATGGGTTCTGCTCGATAACGATCCAAAGCAGAGGGGACCAATGCATATTCATTTTCACTATCTGAGTCAAATGTAACCACCAGAAGGTTGATTTTCTGTTTTGATAGTTCAGGTCCTGTAGTTTCCGCATCTGATGTTGCTCTTTTAAGAGTTCTGAAAACATGCTCCACACCTTATCCTTCTGATTTTGGATGGTACTGCAGATTCTGAAACCTTGGGTCGAGTGCTGTAGCTCTTTTTAGATATCTCACATTGGTACCTTCTTTGCCTTTGTCAAATTTGCAGTGACAGTCTTTCTAAATCAAACAATATGTGCTGGGTCATCATCTGAGACTGCTATAACATGAAATATATGGCAGAAAGAGGGTAAAAAAGAATAGGGGGCATACAAATCTCCCCCAAGGAATTCAGTCACAAATTTAATTAACACACTATTTTTTTAGCGAACATCATCAGCATGGAAGCATGTCCTCTGGAATGGTGGCTAAAGCCTGAAGGGGCATACAAATGTTTAGCATATCTGGCACATAAATACCTTGCAACATGGGCTACAAAAGTGCCATGCAAATGCCTGTTCTCACTTTCAGGTGACATTGTAAATAAAAAGCAGGCAGCAGTATCTCCCGTAAACGTAAACAAAGTTGTCTTAGCAAATGGCTGAACAAGAGCAGACTTGTAGGTGCTAAAGTTTTGCTTAGTTTTGTTTTTGAGTGCAGTTATGCAACAATAAAAAAACTACCTTTGTAAGTTGCACTTTCGCGATAAAGAGATTGCACTACAGTAACTGTATGCAGTGAATTGAAAATACTATTTGTTTTGTTTATCATTTTTATAGTGCACATATTTGTAAAAAAAATAAAGTAAGCACTGTACACTTTGTAGTCTGTGTTGTAATAGAAATAAATATATTTGGAAATGTAGAAAAACCTCCAAAATATTTAATAAATTTCAATTGGTAGTCTATTAGCACGATTAATTTTTTTAATCACACTTAATTTTTTTGACTTAATTGCGTGAGTTAACTGCGATTGACAGCCCTAGTTACTATTGATGGAAATACTTTTTCACTGGCATGTGTGTGCGGTGAAATTGATGTTAATGGATATTTACAAAAATTCTAATCCTTCCAAGCCTATCCTTACAGCTTGTAGAGAGCCAGTTTTCCTTCCTTGCCAGATTTTTTTATCACTAGAACTATTTCACAAGTGAAACCGTATTTCAGTTCCTAAAAAATTCCAAAATATTTATATAAATATATATTACCTAATAAAGTACAGTGATGCTTCATCAATATATTGCTAATAAAAAGAACAAGATAACTTTATTTTCTTTTAGCACTATTCATTAGTGGCCTACCAAGTACAGGCTCTCTGTATAATACTGCGCCACAACTGATTAGTCTCAGGTATTTATAAGGACAAATGTCAGAGACTTCAGTGCACTATTTACATCAGGTAGTCACACAACTCTTAAAATTAAATCACTATAACCCCTGCCTCCCCCATCTTAATATCAGTTTACAATATATTTCAGTACCATTAAACTGTTGATACTGTGGATCATGTGTTGACGGTCTAGTCATTGGTGCATCTGGATCAAGATAATAAATTTCATTTGTTCGCACATAGGGAATAAAATGAGAAGAGGGTGGCCGTTCAGGTTCAGTAACTGGAGAAGATGATTTCCTTTGTTGCGTGTCTGTGTTGATATTTTTCTCTCTTCCACTATTGCCATTCTGAACTGGGAAATTAGAAGTATTTATCTGCCTTTGCTGTACTTGGTGTAATCTGTTTTTAACTGCTGGAACAGGTGGTGATTCAGATCTGTTCAAAACAATTTTAGTTAGACTAAAATTTTCAAGGAATATGCTTCATTTTATTAATACTCCTAAAAACTAATGAAATATTGTTTAATATACCTTTAAACAAAATCTAAAATGATGTCTTCCCTCCCCTATGTGCTTTATGTGCAATATAAACATTTAGTGGGCCCTCTGATTTACTCTTTTATCGCAATGTGGCCAGAAACTCAATGGATCTTGCTAATTAGAAATTGCCAGATGACAAAAAATCAACATAACGATTTACTGTGCTACTTTTTTGTCACTTTAGAATAGTCTGCATGGGTTGATGAAAGGGAGAACCCATACAGCTCTGGTTATTCCCCCCTGCCTAAAATGGTCACGTGGGAACAAAGAGCAGTCTGAAGGCTTAGACAGACCTGTCAATCAGGCCATGAATATTCTATTTTTATTAGTTTACATACAATTGGGGGCTCTTCTTTCCTAGACTGACTAGCATCCTATAATTTTCCTTTTATAGTATTTGATACTTTTATACTAAACATTTATCAGAAATATCTGTTTTCTAGAATTAGCCATTTGTTCATCATTCTCTCTCTACCTGAAAACAATTTCTATGCAATTTATATAAGCAATTCATATTATTTAAATCTGTGCTAGTTCTTTTAAGGATAAAATGCATTCTAAACACTTTTTGTATGAAGGCAAATGCAAATAAATGTGCTAGGCAAAAACATATATACGGCAAAATGTCGTGTTCCCTGCCCAAGTGACAGAAAAGAAAAAAGTAAGTCCTGTTCTCAAATAACTAAAATTGCCCTCATTTTGGGACAGATTCTGCTGTCTATTACGTGCCTTTGATGTGCTTCGTTGGGAGCTAAAAGGCCATTTTGATCTGATCCAATATCATCTCCTTACACAGAGAGGTTGCAGGGATGGGCCCTTCAGTAAGGAACTGGAATCATTTTGCACTTGGGTGCTTAAAGCAGTCTATGGGGGAGGTTAGTCAGTGACAGCAAGAGCAGATTTTACAAAAATGTGTACTTCCTGAATTGCCAATCCCAACCATTCAAAAATCACGAGTAAGGCTCCCCAAAATTACAATTAACTTAAAAATCATCCAGTGTTTTAGTAATAAATGTTAAATTCATTTAATTTGCCTTGTTGCACTGAAAACCAGTTAAGTTCATGTTTAAATCTTTTCTTCACAACCATGAGGGAATTATTTGGGGTTTTTTTTCCCCTCTCATTACAACTACAGAATCTTTGACATCTGAAATTCCACTTATGAAAGAGGTAAAGGGAGATCAGAATACTCCAAATCTAAAGCAAATCCAAAGAACCTTTGAAAGACTCCACATTTGATCAGCTGCCATACTTAAATGTCCAGCATAGTTTACCCAAGTATACTATTTTCTGAATTTTTTTTACTTAAGAATGAAATATATATAAACATTTATTTAAAAAAATGTATATTTTTAGTAAAAAGTAAAAATTGCACTGAAACATATCTAATTTCTCATTCTTAATTTCCTTGTAATAATTAATACAGAATGCAGACATACCTTTCTTCATTTAAATGACTCTTCTGAGATTGTTCTTCCTAGAATAAGATCAAAAGAAGTAAAAAAGAAATCCTAATTTTTATAATATATATATATTTTATTTTGTAAGATAAAATGGCTTTTTCCTTCTAAAATTTCTGAAGCAGTGTTAGACTTGAATTCAGGGGAAATATACTTATCTAAGCCTTTAATCAAAGAGATACTATCATAAACACTGCAGACCAAATTCATTGCTGACGTAATTCTCTGAAGATAACTTACACCTCCAGGAAGTGAAATGTGCAGAGTGAGTTAGGGATTTCCAGAGCTGATGCAAAAGGTAAGAAGAACCAGGAACATTAAGGTCTGTAATGCTAATAATAATGATTGGAGGCAGGGTGTGTACAGCGTGTTTGTGACTCAAAGGGCATCTCTGAGATCATGATGCTCCCTGACCAAGTTTTGCCATTAGGGGAAACCTCACTAACCCAGAGAAGGACAAGTTCTGGCCACTAGAGCTGTGGTGGGCAACCTGTGGCCCATTAGGGTAATCTGACTGCGAGCCCAAGACGTTATTCTGATATTGACCATCCACAGGCATAGGCTAATGATGATGTGTGTTTAGTGGAATGGGAAAAGGAAGAAAACGTGCAATTATGAAGTGTGTAGTTTGCTGTCATAAATTCTCTCACAAGTCAACAATGGCTTTTTTGGTTGTTTGTGAAAATTAACACTGTGCTCCTGTATGTTTTCCTGCCTTTGATGGACACAGAGGGTCAAGTCAGTTTCATAATTTCATTCACCAAGAGTACGATACACAGACTTGTATCTTACTGACAATCAGATTCCCTCTTTACACGAAGAATAAATGACAACTAAATAACAGGGAATAAATACACAGAGGAAGGTTATGGTGACATCAAAATCCAGGTGAGTGAAATCTGAACTTATTATGTCACTAGAATACCCACGTTACTGAGCTAAGTGCTGGAGTTGCACCAATGATCTAGCCCAGACACAAATGAGATATTAAGCGAACAAAGGTTATGAGGAAAATTTTTTGCCAAATCATTACCTTTGTGACTGCATTCCCCTTATTCTTTGTATTAATTTCCTGGTGAGATGAAGGAGACCTCTCTGGAGAGACTTCTTTCTTTTGGCAGAGTTTGCCAGGAGTATTTCTTTCTACCAATTGAAGCAGCTCTATCTGTCGTCTTACTTTCTTTTCCTCCCTTTGCTTTTGTAGCCGTCTAGGGTACCTTTCTGATGCTGGAATATACCTTTTCCCAGGTTTGTTTATGTTCCAGTCAGGTCTCTTTCCACATTTTTCCATAGGTTTTGTTTGTTTCTCTTTCCTTGCAAATTCGTTATATAAATCAGTGTAACTGCCATTATTCTCTTTTTCTGAAATTTTCTTTTTATCTGGATACTGCATTTCTTTCTTGCATTTTTTGATGTTAAATTTGTCTTTATATTCTATGGAAATATCTGGAGATGTACAGTCCACAATTCTTTCTACAACTGGCTCAGTATACGTTTCAGTTCTGATGTATGCTCTGGTGTCAAAGTCATCTGAAAACAAAAGTATCTCTTTTACATTTTTCTAAGCAGGCCACGTTACTTCTTTGATTTATATTTCAGTATTTAGAGTATAAATGCATTACTACTCACTTCATTCAAAACATTGGTTACTACAATATTGACATAATTTTTTACTTCTTCTGATGTTTCAGAGTAAACAGCACAGGGGAGAACCAACATAGTGACCAGATACACTCAGTCCATGTTTAAAAACATGGGGAACAAAATGTAAGAAAACTTAAAATAAAAATGTGACAAAGAGTCCTGTGGCACCTTAAAGACTAACTAAAGTATTAGAGCATAAGCTTTCGTGGGCTAATACCCACTTCGTCGGATGCATGCAGTGGAAGTTTCCAGGGGCAGGTATAAATAGGCAGGCAAGAACCAGGTTAAAGATAATGGGGGAGGTCCAATGAGGCTGAACCAGCTGTTATCTCTAATCAGGGAGGGTGAGGTATTCCTCTAGCAGCTGAATTGGAGGTGTGAACAGCGAGAGAAGAGAAACTGTTCTTGTAGTTAGCTAGCCATTCAAAATCTCTATTCAGTCCCAAATTGATTGTGTCAAATTTGCAAATGAATTGCAACTCTGCAGTTTCTCTTTGCAGTCTGGTCTGAAAGTTTTTTTGCTGCAAAATGCTGACCTTTAAGTCTTTCATGGTGTGTGCAGGGAGACTGAAGTGTTCTCCTACAGGTTTTTGTATATTGCCGTTACTGATATCTGATTTGTGTCCATTTATCCTTTTTTGTAGGGACTGTCCAGTTTGACCGATGTACATAGCAGAGAGGCATTGCTGGCACATAATGGCATATATTACATTGGTAGATGAGCAGGTGAATGAACCAGTGACGGTATGGCTGATCTGGTTAGGTCCTGTGATGGTATTGCTGGTGTAGATATGAGGGCAGAGTTGGCATTGAGGTTTGTTGCATGGATTGGTTCCTGAGTTAGAGGAGTTATGGCGCGGTGTGCTGTTGCTGGTGAGAATATGCTTGAGGTTGGCATCATCTACTCAGGACACTCCCTACAGTAACACAGGAACAAATGAACATACCCTTAGAGCCCCGACCAGGGGTATTCTATCTATTACCCAAGATCCACAAACCTGGAAATCCTGGACGCCCCATCATCTCAGGCACTGACACTCTCCCTGAAAGACTATCTGGATATGTGGACTCTTTACTCAGACCCTACACCACCAGCACTCCCAGCTATCTCTGTGACAGTACAGACTTCCTGAGAAAACTATAATGCATTGGTGATCTTCCAGAAAACACCATCCTACCCACCATGGATGTAGAGGCTCTCTACACAAACATCCTACACAGAGATGGAATACAAGCTGTCAGGAATAGTATCCCTGATGATGACACAGCACAAGTAGTTGCTAAGCTCTCTGACTTTATCCTCACACACAATTATTTCAAATTTGGTGACAATATATACCTCCAGACCAGTGGCACCGCTATGGGCACCCGCATGGCTCCAGAGTATGCCAACATCTTTATGGCTGACCTGGAACAACGCTTCCTCAGCTCTTGTTCACTCACGCCCCTTCTCTAGCTACGCTACATTGATGACATCTTCATCATCTGGACCCATGGGAAAGAAACTCTGGAAAAATTCCACCATGATTTCAACAGCCTCCACCCCACCATCCACCTCAGCCTGGACCAGTCTACACGAGAGGTCCACTTCCTAGACACCACGGTGCAAATTAATGACGGCCACATCAACACCACACTATACCGAAAACCTACCGACAGCTACGCCTACCTTCATGCCACCAGCTTCCATCCCGGACACACCAATCCATTGTCTATAGCCAAGCACTGAGGTACAACCGTATTTGCTCCAACCCCTCAGACAGAGACCAACACCTACAAGATCTTCACCAAGCTTTCTCAAAACTACAATACCCGCACAAGGAAATAAGGACACAGATCAACAGAGCCAGACGTGTACCCAGAAGCCTGCTGTTGCAAGACAAGCCCAAGAAAGAAAACAACAGAACACCACTGGTCATCACCTACAGTCCTCAGTTAAAACCTCTCCAACGCATCATCAGTGATCTACAACCCATCCTGGACAACAATCCCTCTCTTTCACAGGCCTTGGGAGGCAGGCCAGTCCTGGCCCACAGACAACCCGCCAACCTCAAGCATATTCTCACCAGCAACAGCACACCGCGCCATAACTCCTCTAACTCAGGAACCAATCCATGCAACAAACCTTGATGCCAACTCTGCCCACATATCTACACCAGCAATACCATCACAGGACCTAACCAGATCAGCCATACCATCACTGGTTCATTCACCTGCTCATCTACCAATGTAATATACGCCATTATGTGCCAGCAATGCCTCTCTGCTATGTACATCGGTCAAACTGGACAGTCCCTACAAAAAAGGATAAATGGACACAAATCAGATATCAATAATGGCAATATACAAAAACCTGTAGGAGAACACTTCAGTCTCCCTGCACACACCATGAAAGACTTAAAGGTCAGCATTTTGCAGCAAAAAAAACTTTCAGACCAGACTGCAAAGAGAAACTGCAGAGTTGCAATTCATTTGCAAATTTGACACAATCAGTTTGGGACTGAATAGAGATTTTGAATGGCTAGCTAACTACAAGAACAGTTTCTCTTCTCTCACTGTTCACACCTCCAATTCAGCTGCTAGAGGAATACCTCACCCTCCCTGATTAGAGATAACAGCTGGTTCAGCCTCATTGGACCCACCCTGTTATCTTTAACCTGGTTCTTGCCTGCCTATTTATACCTGCCCCTGGAAACTTCCACTGCATGCATCCGATGAAGTGGGTATTAGCCCATGAAAGCTCATGCTCTAATACTTTAATTAGTCTTTAAGGTGCCACAGGACTCTTTGTCACTTCTGCAATTCCAGACTAACACGGCTACCCCTCTGATTCTTAAAATAAAAATGAAACTACATTGTCTTGATAGAGTACATCTTGTGTTTTGATAGCCCAATAATGAACAACATGAAGCTTTTATATGAATATCTAAGGTGCATCTTGTTCATAGTTTGTTAGATCATATTCACCATTTTAAGTGCTACTTAGTGTAACAGGCATTCCTAATCTGATTTCTTCTTTTTCTTGTCTGACAGGGGTTCTGAGTTAGAAGCTGACTCAGTAACCTGTCATGTGGATCCCCACCAATATAGGTTAATTGGGATCTAACTGGAAGACAAATTAACAAATAAAGTCACAGCTGAAGGACTAATTAGAGGGAAAAGCAATCCTAGCAGCTGGCAGCAGATACATATAGAGGAAGGAAACCCTGGAAAGGGTGGAGGTGCAGAACTTGAAGGAAGTCAGAGCTAGCTGCTCTTAGCACTACTTCCCTTTCCCTTAGCAGTAAGAGGGAAGCTGACTAGGATTTGTACATATGTAAACAGTAGATCAGGTAATGGCCTGATAGAACACTATAATAAAGAACAGTGGTGGGGAAGATGGCTGGAGTGAGAGGTCTGTAACTAAGGCAAGAGAGAATCCCAGGGGACCACCCTGCAACATACTTGGGGGCTTCTCCAGGACCTGTGTCCCTCATCTGTGCAGGAAACCAAAGAGGGAGCTGGTGCAAGGTCAATAGAAGAAATCCTGAAATGGATTATGGAATAGTAAAAGGAGCTGCAGTAGTCCATACAGTTTTTCAACAATCCTAGAAACCAGAGCAGCAGGCCCAGATGGTGTGGCAGGCAGACCAACAGAAAGTTCTCCAGGACTTTATCAAGGAACAGATGGCCGTACAGCATGGAATACTGCAGAATCTGGTGAGTCCTGTGACCGGGTTAACAACAGATTCCAGGGAACTGGACATTGTAAAGTAGCTCTAAAAATGACCTTGAGGCCTTTCACCAAACTTTTGAGAGAACTCAAAGTGGCTTTAAGTTCTGGTTGGGATAAGGCATCCTGGGCTTTGCAAGTGGCTCCTTCTCTGATGGACAAAGCTCAAGCATCCCTAAGTGAAGAACATGCCATCACAGACAGGATGGTTCTGTTGTCAGAAAGATCTCAACAGAAATTTAGGATGGCGAAAAGCACAGAGGCTGCCAAGACTGGGCAACTAGCTGGTTATTACCCCCATAGAGCCAGGAGGTGGAGGAAGTGATGGATGTCTAATTGTAGAATAGTTCTTGAAAGGTCTTCCTATGGTGGGGAGTATATAGGTTTACTGACGCCAATCCTCAACACTGGACAGTGTAGGGACACCAACTGAAAAATTCTTAGAAGTCGACCTACCCAAAAAGACCGTCTATCTCTTGCTGGGACAGGAGATGAGAAAGAAGTTGGTAGGTGCTCAGCCAGGAAAAGGGACTGAGAAAAGGAGAGCGAAGTCCAAAGGGCTCTCATACTCTGCCGGAAGAGGGATGGTGTATTACCAATATCAGTGGCCAGGACCCATAGTGAGCGTTCGTGTATGGATGTAAGTTGGTGGGGTTTTGTTCTTTGAGAACTGATGAAACTCCAGTAGATGTTACCAGGGAGGACAGTAAGGTAGAATGTATACATGGTAAAAGGAGACATTCCTCTTGGAGGTCAAGAGAGTGTTTATATTGAAGGTGTGGGTGGTGGAGGCTTTACCCCATCCAGTTGTGTTGGGTCTGAACTGGAAACCCTTCCCAGAGAGAGAAGAAGCTCCAAGGAGATCACAGGGTCAGCTATGGAATGTGGAAAAGGAGCTAGAAGAAGGGGGCTGTCAGACAGAAAGAAAAAAAAAACTCAGACAGGGAGATACAAGTCAGGAAGGTCAAACAAGAGAGAAGAGAGTCTAGTACAGGAGGAAGGACAACAGGGGCTGATAACTGAGACCCATAGGGATATAGCTGATAAGAGTTTCCCGGGGAGTCTCAGGAATGGACCAGAGCATGAATGAGATATCAAAGTCAGAACAAAGTGTCATGGAGAGTGAAGAGAGCCTAGAATTAGAGGAAGAGTAGCAACAAATTAGAGGAAAGGTCAGACTGTCTTCATGCCAAGAGCACTCTACTGACAGACAGAGACTGAATTGTGGGGACAATCCCCACCTCAGTTGGGATATTTTTGTGTGGGTGGGTGGAAAACAGAAGACAGCCATTGAGGGGCAGTGAATAAACCCAAAGATGGAGTCCCACAAAAATCAGAGAATGGTGATAAAGGCAGAACTCAGCCCAAAAGGAAAGAGAGCATTTGGAAGAAGGTGGGGAGGTGTGTGACAGGGTTCTGAGTCAGGAGCTGACTCAGTAACCTGTCACTCAAATCACCACCAATACAGGTCAACTGGGATTTAAGTGGAAGTAGGGCCACAGCTGAAGGACTAATCAGAGGAGAGAAGCAACCCTAGCAGCTGGGAGGAGATAAATATAGAGGACAGAAACCCCGGAAAGAGGGGTGGGGAATGCAGAACCAGAAGAAAGGCACAACTGATCTCTTTTCCCCCAGAAGTAAAGAGGAGCACTGATTGGGACGCATATATATTTAAATAGTACTAGAGGCGATGGCTTGATAGAACACCATAATAAAGTACAGCGCTCATGAAGGCAGCCTGAGTGACTGTAGTCTGTACCGAAGAAAAGAGGGACTCACAGGGGACTGCCCCATGACACCCTCTCCTAAAAGGGAAAACTTCATTTCAGTGTTTAAAACAAATAAATCACCTTCCCATCATACCTTCATACATTACATTAGGCATACCCCAAATACTTCTTAATTCCTTAGAATTTGCAAATCTCCACTGATCTTTCTATACTTGCTGCCAAGCTCAAAATATAAATTTCTAGTTAAATAAACAAAAAACATTTCAATGGAATTTTCCAACCCATTTGAGGGCAAGAGATTAGTGACTGTGCACCTACTGTAGGTATTTGTTTCACTAAAGAAACTTATCTATGTAAACTAAAAGGCACACAGTGGCTATATGTTTTTACTAAATATAATATTTTTTGCCTTAACTATAGTGCTAAAAAATGTAAAGTGTCCTGGATCTTAATTCTAGTAATAATGTTTGACATCTGGGAACAAATTGGAAGGTCTTGGTATGTGTTAGCCTAAGTGTGAGTGACAAACTCACTACATCTAACACTTTGCTGTTATAGTATTTATCTATAAAGAATACCATGCAAGTTCTTAAATGAAAGCCAGGATCATGCTAGTCCTTAATATTGTGAAATGTATGTACTGATTTATATTTAAAGTTATGTATATTAAAAGTATTCCCTATAGTTTGTTTTAAGGTGTCACTCCCCAGAGGTGAAAAATCAGTTTTGCCAGACAAAAAGATGTACATTAAAACCAACAGTAAATGGTTCTATAGCCATATAAATAAGAAGAAAACAAAGAAAGAAGAAGTGGAACTGCTAAACACTGAGGATGGGGTGGAGGTTAGAGATAATCTAGGTATGGCCCAATATCTAAACAAATACTTTGCCTCAGTCTTTAATTAGGAGCTTAGGCATAATGGCAGGATAATAAATGGGAATGAGGATATGGAGGTAGATATTACCACATACAAGGTAGAAGCCAAACTTGAATAACTTAATGGGACTAAATCGGCGGGGCCCAGATAATGTTCATCCAAGAACATTAAAGGAATCTGGCACATGAAATTGCAAGCCCATTAGCAAGAATTTTTAATGACTCTATAAACTCAGGGGTTGTACCGTATGACTGAAGAATTGCTAACATAGTTCCTATTTTTAAGAAATGAAAAAAAGTGATCTGGCTAACTACAGGCTTGTTAGACATCTGTAGTATGCAAGGGCTTGGAAAAATTTTTGAAGGAGAAAGGAATTAAGTAATTGAGGTCAATGGTAATTGGGACAAAATACAATGTGGTTTTACAAAAGGTAGATCATGCCAAACCAACCTGATTTCCTTCTTTGAGAAGGTAGCAGACTTTTTAGATCCTGATTTCAGTAAGGCATTTGATATGGTTCCACATGGGGAATTATTAGTTAAATTGGAAAAGTTAGGGATCAGTATGAAAATTGAGAGGTGGATACGGAACTGGTTAAAGGGGAGTCTACAGCGGGTCATACTGAAAGGTGAACTGTCAGGCTAGAGGGAGGTTACTAGTGGAGTTCCTCAGGGATTGGTTGGGGGACCAATCTTTTTATTACTGATTTTGGCACAAAAAGTGGGAGTGTGCTAATAAAGTTTGCAGATGACACAAAGCTGGGAGGCATCGTCAATACAGACAAGGACCCGGATATCATACAGGAAGATCTGGATGACCTTGTAAACTGGAGTAACAGTAATGGGATTAAATTTAATACTGAAAAGTGCAAGGTCATTCATTTGGGGATTAATAACAAAAAAAATCTGTTATAAGCTGGAGATGCATCAGTTGGAAGAAACAGAGGAGGAGAAAGACGTTAGAGTATTGGTTGATCACAGGATGACTGAGCCGCCAATGTGATATGGCTGTGAAAAAAGCTAATGTGGTCTTGGGTTGTATCAAGTGAGATGTTTTCAGTAGAGATAAGGAGGTGTTAGTACCATTATACAAGACACTGGTGAGACTTCATCTGGAATACTGTGTGCAGTTCTGGTCTCCCATGTTTAAGAAGGATGAATTCAAACTGGAACAGGTACAGAGGAAGGCTACTAGGAGGAATGGAAAACCTGTCTTATGAAAGGAGACTCAAAGAGCTTGGCTTGTTTAGCCTAACCAAAAGAAGGCTGAGGGGAGATATGATTACTCTCTATAAATATATCAGAGGAATAAATACCAGCGAGGGAGAGGAATTATTTAAGCTCAGTGGACACAAGAACAAATGGATATAAACTGGCCAGCTGGAAGTTTAGACTTGAAATTAGATGGTTTCTAAATATCAGAAGTTCTGGAACAGACTTCCAAGGGAAGCAGTGGGGGCAAAAGACATATCGGGCTTCAAGATTAAATTTGATAAGTTTATGGAGGGGATGGTACAATGGAATAGCCTAATTTAGCAATTAATTGATCTCTGTTAGTGGTAAATATCCCCAATGGCCTGTGATGGGATGTTAGATGGGGTAGCATCTGAGTTACAACAGATAATTTTTTCCTGGGTGTCTAGCTAGTGAGTTTTGCCCACATGCTCAGGGTTAGCTGATCACCATATTTGGAGTCAGGAAGGAATTTTCCCACAGGGCAGATTGGCATAGGCCCTGGGGGTTTTTCACCTTCCTCTGCAGCATGGGGCACGGTTCACTTGCTGGAGGATTCCCTGCACCTTGAAGTCTTTAAACCATGATTTGAGGACTTCAGTAGCTCAGACATAGGTGAAGGGTTTATTAGAGGAGTGAGTGGATGAGATTTTGTGGCCTGCATTGTGCAGTAGGTCAGACTAGATGATCACAATGGTCCCTTCTGACCTTAAAGTCTATGAGTATAGTCACATGTCTCTGTACGTTTTTATGTAGTTTAAGAATTGTAAGCAAAACACACTGGGAGCTATGCTTGCATTTCAAGACATCTTGACTCTGGCATCAACATAATGAGTGCTGGTTAATATAAGAAGCAAAAAGCCATTTAGTTATTCATTGACTGAGGAAACCCCTTGAAAGGGGTGAGGTGTATTCATGAAAATTTGTATCCTGTTTTTTTGTCTGAAAACCAGCAGCTCTGTCTAAGACTGAATCCCTGGGAGGAAATGGTTATATTTCCTATTTTATAAATAGATTAATAAGTGTTACTAGTTCTGTTTGCACCCATTAGCCTTACTCAGTATCTCTCTACATATTTGATCATAAGTTTATGGTTTTTCACTATAAATACATTTCACTGCTGTGATGCTATAAAGGACCTGATTTTGTGTTATATCAGTCAAGCTGTGTGTATATGGCACCTCTGAACCTAGTAATTATGATGAATATCCAGTAACGGGCTGAACGCTATAGGGATCATTCTGAGGACTGAGGGATTGGTGTATACTTACACTAACCTGCACAGAGAGGGGAGGTCTGCGGAGACATGGAAGTAAGTGCTTGTGGAGCCAAAGGCTGTTTCAGGGAGTAAAACATAGCACAGACAGACAAGACTACTCCACACTAAGGGCATGTAGTGATGAGGACACTGACTAACCTAAAGACCCTTACAGTGTGAGATTTGGAGATACCAACTTTTATGCATGTTTTGCAAGGAGGAATTGTGGAAGGCTTTGCCAATTGTTAAACAAAATGCTTTTGCACTCTAACTTCAAAATCACTAGCAGCAATTTTCTAATAACTTCACTACTTCTTTAGAGCCCCAATTCATAAGATATTAGACACATACTTAAGCTTGAGAGTAATTCCCCTGAAGTTAGTGGGAATATTTATGTGTTTAAAGTGATGTATATGATTAAGTACCTTGCTGAACTGGGTCCTATTTTGTTTATTCACATGACCCTGAGTTAGTGCCACACACTGTAGTCAGACCCATATGAATTTGTTATAAGATAGGTAACAGACTATGCCAAGCACTCTGTGTATTCAAACCCAGTAATACAGTTAATTTGTGCAACAGGCTGAGAATAGTCTTACGCAGTACCTGTGAAACATGAAGGCACGTAAGTCTAAGCATGCTTTCCTTTCTTAGGACTATCATATCTCGTTCAGTGTTAGGCCTTGTCTACGCTACACAGTTTTGTCAGCAAAAGACAGCTTTTGTCGACAAAACAATGGAGGTGCAAGCACTACAATGCTCCTACTGCCAGCTAACTCTCCTGCTTTGTTGACAAAATAAAACCAACTCTCTGAGAAGTGTAGAGCTTTTTGTGGCAAAGTTAGATTGATGAAGCGTCAATATATACACTATATTTGTAATGTTGCTGTAACTGTCCTTCAGGAGGTATCTCCGATGCCCTCCGTGACTGTTCTGCTCACTGTTTTGAACTCCAAAGCCCTGCATCCAGCTACACAGGCATGTGCCCCTCCCGTTTCTAAGCCCAGGAAGTTTTGAAACTGATCAGTGTGGAGAGTTCACATAGCTACTTCCCAGCTGAGCATGCCAGCTCCACCAGCAAATACACTCCTGCCTGGACTCCTGGGGAAGAGATGGATCTCCTAGGTCTGTGGGGAGAGAAAGGTGTAGGAGAACTCTGAGGAAATAATGGAATCAAAACATTAACTGCTCACCCTGGCACTGAGACTGCAGCAACAGGCAGGTTGCTGCTGAGGGAAAGGGGAGGGACAAGGGGAGAGACTGCTGTACAGGCCACGATCTCAGGGGCTGGGCAGCAGGATCCCATGGGCTGGATGTGGCCCGTGGGCCGCAGTTTGCCCACCTCTCATCTAGAAAATACCATCAGATGCTTAGTTTTGCAGTTCTCAAACTGTGGATTTGTGTCTCCAGAGATAACATTCTTGTTAAAGTGAAAATATTTTAAATAAATAAATAAAATAATATAAAGAGGTGAGAAATAACAGACCATCAACCCTATTGTCACTCTTCAAATTTATGTAGAGAGTCAATGCCTTACCTCTCTCTAAAAGTGCAAAGTTTCAAAAAGTTCAGTGAATAGAAGATTGCTGGCGATGGAACAACATTCTGTTTCCACTATATCAAGAACTGGCCTAATCTGATGTCAGTTTGTGAACAAAACTGTGAAAAAATAGATGGCACTGTCACAGCCAAATTTCTCAACATTGGCCTTAAGCGAAATGTTGAACACATGCTGAGTATCCTGAACCCTATTTCTGTAGCCTTGAACAAAATGCAGGGAAAGTTGTTTTATTGCTGACGATATTGAAATTTGGAAGGAACTGAGTGAGATCTTAAAGAGAAATATGCTACGACAGAGTTAAATTACAAGCATTAAAAAAAACGAATGGGACAAACACTATCTATCTCCAGCTTATTTTCTTAAAAATATTCTCCATACCTGGTACCAGGGTGAAACCTTAACTGCTAAAGAAGAGGAGCTAGTTATAACATGGACATCCAGCAATCATCCCTCCATAATGCCAACTACAATAAATTTCAGAGCTAAGGATGAACGATTCAAGATATATGTTTGCTGATGATGTTTTACAGAAAGTGGTAGAAGTTACTTAAGCACTTGGATTCAGAGACTGTTGAAGTGATAATCTCACTTTTAACAGTAGTAGCTTCTTCTGCTGGTGTAGAAAGAATATTTTCTTTCTTTGGACTAATTCATTCCAAATTGAGAAATCGTTTAGGACCTGAAAAAGGAGGAAAGCTTGTTTTTTCTTTTCCAGATTATGATCAGGAAAATGAAGGTGAAGACGACTGAGTTAGCTGAAGAAGCCAATATTTTAAGTTTCTCATGTTCATGTGGCTGACAATGTTGATTTAATTTTTGGCTTTTTTAAAACAATACTTCATTTAACTATTTAGTTAAAAACAATTAACAAAAACAAACCTGATTTTTAAAAAACTTGAATGTTTGACTAAATTAAAAAATTAATATGCTTGTTTTGTTAAAATATATGTTTGCTATTGAAGAAAAAAATCCAGAATACATAACATTGCTGTTTTATTTTAACTAAAATAGCAAACTTAAATGTTTGTCTGGTGAAGTTCTCCTACTAATCCAGCATGGCAAGAAAATCCCCCAAATACTAAAAATTAACCTGTTGAATTGGAGATAGTTCATCTCCCAATGACTTCATAAATATCTGCTTCAGTTACCTTTGGTAAATGAAATAACCAATCATTCATTTTTTTTATATATAGCTGTAAAACTAATCGTATTTTTTTCAAAATAAATGACTTAAAAATACATAGTGTATATCTTCTAAAAATTAAACCTATGTCTATCTCTGAGTTGTGACGAATATGTATTAAGGTTATAACAATCAACAAGAATGCACTTTTATGTAGAAATCCATGATTAAATCAAGTCTTCCTGACTAGTGATTTAAATCAAATCTATCCTGAAAAGCAGCTGGCAATCTCATAGGATGCTCATGGAAGAATAGGATTAAAAAACCATTATTATGTGACGCTGTACCTGCCCCCATGAGGAGGGCCCTACCAAATTCATGGTCCATTGTGGTCAATTTCAGAGTTATAGGATTTTAAAAATCATAAATTGCATGATTTCAGCTATTTAAATCTGAAATTTTACAGTGTTGTAACTGTATGAGTTTGGGGGGGGGGGGTCGCATGATTATTTTAAGAGAGGTTGCAATACTGCTACCCTTATTTCTGTGCTTCTGTTGGCGACAGCGCTGCTTTTGGAGCTGGGCAGCTGGAGAATGGCGGCTGTTGGCCAGGAGCCTAGCTCGAAGGTAGAGCCACTACCAGCAGCAATGCAGAAGTAAGGATGGCATGATATGGTATTGCCACACTTACTTCTACACTGTTGCCTACAGAACTGTACAGTTCTACACTGTCTACACTGTAGACTACAGTGATGGCTGCTGACTACAGAACAGTCAGCAGCCATCACTCTCCAGCCACCCAGCTCTGAAGGCAGCAACACATAAGTAAGGGTGGCATGGTATGGTATTGCCACCCTTACTTCTGCACTGCTGCTGGCAGGATGCTGCCTTCAGAGCTGGATACCTAGCTAATAGTCGCCGCTCTCCAGCTGCCCAGCTCTAAAGGAAGTGCAGAAGTAAGAGTGGCAATACTGTGACTCCCTTAAAATAACCTTGTGACCTCCCCTAACTCTGTTTCAGGTCAGGATCCCCAATTTGAGAAACGCTGGTCTCCCCCTGTGAAATCTGTAAAGTATAGGTAAAAGCGCACACAAGATCAGATTTCACCAGGGGAGACCAGATTTCACCGTTTGTGACAGGTTTTTCATGGCTGTGAATTTGGAAGGGTCCTACCCATGAGGCATTGCAAACTTCCCAAAGCACCCTGCAGTTAGTTGCACAGTAGAATAGCTATCCCCAGTGCACTGCTCTGTCAATACAAGAGTTGCTGTTGTGGATATGCTCACTGATGCAAGAACCATAGAGTGGACATGCAACAGCAGATTAATTATAATGTTATCATAACACAATTATATACGTAGTCATAACTTGCGCTGACAAAACTCTCTAATATAGGCAAGGCCGTAGTTTCCTTATTGCTGCTATTTTATTTACTCTTGATACTCTAATTTGTCTATGCAGTCATTTCCAGTTTTACTCGATGCTATACAAACAAGATTTGCCTCTATTGATAGCCTGAGCTAATGAAGGAGCTATTCCACTATTTTTTTCATATAAAACATGATACCCTACTAAATCATATTATTTTTTTGAATTTATACCTGTCTGCACGGCAGTATCTTTCCGAGGAGAGGTTACAGTTTTTACATCTTGATGTATCTTACTGTTCACTTCATCAGAACAATGATCATGACTTACATTTGAAAGGCCAGTATTATAACTCTCACATATTTTACTACCTAAAAAGTAAGAAAAAAGTGACTTCAGTAAGCAATTTTCCATTAATAGTCTATATCAGGGGTAGGCAACCTATGGCACGCGTGTCAAAGGTGGCACGCGAGCTGATTTTCAGTGGCACTCATACTGCCACAGGTCTGGGGGGGGATCTGAATTATAATTTAATTTTAAATGAAGCTTCTTAAACATTTTAAAAACCTTATTTAACAACAATAGTTTAGTTATATATTATAGACTTATAGAAAGAGACCTTCTAAAAATGTTAAAATGTATTACTGGCACCCAAAACCCTAAATTAGAGTGAATAAATGAAGACTCGGCACAGCACTTCTGAAAGGTTGCCGACCCCCGGTCTATATAAATCACACTATTAAGTTAACCCTATCACTGTAGTTTAATAATTAGGGCTCTGGGTTCTAGTCTTGACTCTGCAATTGGCTCACAGTGTGACCTTGGCCACATCTCTTAGCCTTTCTGGGGATGATCTTCAAAAGAAATTACAGGATTTAGGAATGAAAGTCCCTCTGAAAGCCAAAACAGTTGTACTGTACTTGTGCTCCTCGGTGCTCCTGAAAATTTACACCTGTGTCTTTCTTCCATTATAAAAGATGGATAATGCTACTTGGTTAACATTATATATATTTTGCTTCTTGAGATACTTGACTGAAAGTCATTTAAAAGGGTAAGTTTTGTTCAGTTTCTGAAGCCACGGAGCAATGTCTAGACTGACAGGACATTTTTTTCTCCAAAACAGAATTCACAGCTCATGCAAATCCTCCCAAAATAAAATGAAATATATTAAAATTTGGTACTTGCCATCGCCACCACCAAGATTCTTCTTCAGTTTTGAAATGTCATGTCCCTTTTGAGCCAACTCTCGAATACGTTGTTCCTGTTTTAATCTCTGTGCCTGTTCTTGTGCTCTCTGCATTGTCTGATAGAGCTCATTTGTTTTAAGAGTCATGATTTCCTATCATAAAAAGGGAGACAAATGCATGAGATAATTTAGTCTGAGAATAAAATAAACAGGGCTGCATAATCTCCTCATAAGTTTACATCTATTCATGATTTTTTATATTTGGGTATTTTTTTAAGTGAGCAAAAGAAATAATAGAGATGCAAAGATCTTTATAAAAAAAAGAACAAAGAGTACTTATGGCACCTTGGAGACTAACAAATTTATTTGGGCATAAGCTTTCGTGGGCCAGAACCCACTTCATCAGAGACACAGAGTAGAACATACAGGAGGAAGAGAACATGAAAAGGTGAAGGCTGACATACCAACTTTAAGAGGCTAATTTATTGAGGTGAGCTATTATCAGCAGGAGGGAAAAAATGTTTGTAGTGATAATCAGGATGGTCCATTTCAAGCAGTTGACAAGAAGGTGTGAGTAACAGTATGGGGATACTTAGCATGGGGAAAATAGATTGCAGTTTGTGTAATGACTCAGCTACTTCCAGTCATTATTCAAGCCTAATTTAATGGTATCCAGTTTGCAAATTACTTCCAGTTCAGCAGTTTCTCACTGGAGTCTGTTTTTGACATTTTTTTGTTGAAAAATTCCCTCTTTTAAGTCTGTTACTGACTGAACAAAGAGAAATGAAGTGTTTTCCCACTTGTTTTTGAATGTTATGATTCCTGATTTATGTCCATTTATTCTTTATACTGTCCGGTTTGGCCAATGTACATTGCAGAGGGGCATTGCTGGCACATGATGTCGTATATCACATTGGTAGATGTGTAGGTGAATGAGCCCCTGATGACGTGGCTGATATGATTAGGTGCTCTGATGTGCCACTTGAATAGACAGGTGGACAGAATTGGCACTGGGCTTTCTTGCAAGGAAAGGTTCCTGGGTTAGTGTTTTTGGTGTGTGGTTGTGGTGAGTATCTGCTTCAGGCTAGGGGGCTGTCTGTAAGTGAGGACTGGTCTATCTCCTAAGATCTGTGAGAGAGGGATCATCTTTCAGGATAGGTGGTAGATCTTTGATGATGCGCTAGAGAGGTTTTAGTTGGGGGCTGAAGGTGATGGTTAGTGGCATTCTGTTACTTTCTTTGTTGGGCGTATCCTGTAGTAGGTGACTTCTGAGTACTCTTCTGGCTCTGTCAATCTGTTTCTTCACTTCAGCAGGTGGGTACTGTAGTTTTAAGAATGCTTGATAGAGATCTTGTGGGTGTTTGTCTCTGTCTGAGGGATTGGAGCAAATTTGGTTGTATTTTAGAGCTTGGCTGCAGACAACAGATCGTGTGGTGTGTCCCGGATGGAAGCTTGAGGCATGTAGGTAAGTATAGCGGTCAATAGGTTTCTGGTATAGGGTGGTGTTTGTGACAATCACTTATTAGCATTGTAATAGTAATAGTGCCTAGGAAGTGGATTGCTTATGTGGATCTGCCACCGGAAGATTGAAAAAAATTTATATGGAGCATTGAGTGGTGTTCTCCAAAAATATTCCAGTACCTCTAGAATGTGTCATTGATTTTTTGACATGAGATTACTAAAATTTATTCTGGGGGGAAAAATAACCTCAGCCCTGACATGACACATCTAGTCAAGTGCATTACATGACATTTGTGCAGACTCTCAGGAGCATCAAACTATAGACAATACTCCAGACTGTATTGGAGCTCAAAGCAATTTTTGCTGTTTTAACTAAAAATTTTAAAAGTGCTACTTTGGGTACAAAACATTGCCTGAGACTTTATCTTCCCCAGCATAATTTAAAACTATTTGAGATTTTTGTCCATTTTGGTGCCTTTTTGTGAAAATTGCCTGGACCTCAAACCACTCCCATCCACTAAAAAAAAAGAAAGACAACCAACTTCTCAAACTAGTGAGTAAACAAAATGAATTATATTAGTGAGAAGGGAGATTTCAGTTTAATGCACGTGAAGTTAATAAGTTCATATTTTTTTAATTATGGACAAGTAGGTGGGCAATGTCCTTTTTAAAGTGAAAAAAGCTTGAGGTGGTGTTGGGGAGAGCAAGGCAATACTTTCCCCTCAGAATAGGGTGGTATTAATGCTGACTTAATTTTCTAGGCTTTCTAGTTTAATCAAAAATGGTGGGTAACATTTTTGAATCAGTCCCTTGGGTTCTGTTACTACTTCCACTCAAATAACATAAATTAAAATTTTTAATAACAGAAGTGTAGCAAAATCCCCTACATTGCTTCAAAAAACCTCAAGATTTTCAACCTTACCTATAGTCACAAACGGAATTTCAACACTACTCTTGCCTCATGCATTAGATAACAGTATTATTTACTATTTATTTCTAAGTCTATTAGGCAGTGGTAGTTCTATTAAACACAGTCATTTACTTGCACAAAGTAAAGGCTTAACACCCACTTCCTTTTGTTTCTGTTTGAGCATATCTTCTTCAAACTGTTTTTGCATCAGTTCTCGTTCTCGTGCTAAGCGGTATTCTTCTTCTTGTTCTTCCCATTTTCTTTGCTCTTCCTCCAACTGCTTCTTCCTTCGCTTTTCCTCTACTTGAGCCATTATAGCTTTCTAATGATGTCAAAATCATAATAAAATTTAGTAAAATCAACACTTAGAAGTATGCATAACATAAAATGTATTACATAATTTTATGTCTCTTATATACATTAGAAAATACGTAATTTCTATTCTGATTCCATAAAAATCCAATTCAATAAAAAGATATTATTTTCTGTGCCACACAAAACAAATGAAACTTAGCTCTCTGGCAGGTAAACCTACTCAGCAGAAAGTATGCCAAAGAAAAACACAATTTTTAAAAAGTCTCACAGGGTGTGTGAGGGTGTACACATCTGCCCCTGAATCGTATCACATTAATTACTTTTTATAGGCTTCAGTTTCTGTGGAGGGATAATAAAGCATCTGGTGTACTTTGATCCATTTGTTTGCCCTGGAAAGTGTTATAATGGTATTGTACAGTATATTATGACTCCAGTCAGCCACAATAAACCATACTGCTTTGGCAGTGGATGTAAATATAATTAGGGGGCTTAGTGTAAATGAGAATAAGAACCATACTGTTTTAAACAGCTGCTGACTAGGAACTACAATATCAGTCTGGCTAAGATATGCTGTGGGTAAGAGGGATTGGGCACTCACATCCTGTTAGAGTCCTAAGAATCTGTCCTATTTTTCTGAGGCATTCAGTTTAACAATAGAGGATCTTAAAGCACTTTGACAAACATTAATTATGCCTTACACACTACTACTGTAAGTGACACATATCTGGTTAACCAGGGTAATCCAATGAAGGAGAAGTCACAGTTTCTATTCCCTTGAGTAATGTGTACTGGCACCCTGCTTCTGCCCTGGTCACATCACCACACCTACCCTCATTCATTCTTCCCATTTAGGATGTGTCAGATTAAAATATGACTATACCTGATGTTCTAACTGTTTCTGCCGCCTCCTGTCTCTTTCCTCAATTTGTGCAGGATCCAAAAGTGCAGTCATTGACCGGAGAAAACTATGAAGAGAATCATTTAAATGTTTTTCAATTTAAAAAAATTCCAGAGTTTTATTTAATATGAAATATCAGCAAGAGAGGAATAAATACCAAATTAATACAACTTCAGAGACTTACTAACTTCTAAAGACATGACTGGGAAGACTACTGTAATTGAGTACACTCACCTGGCTCTTTGACTTTGTTCCAAAGTAGTGTTCTCAACCGTTTTTTCCACATTCTCCACCTCTGAATGTACGAGGTGGCCTAAAGCTGTAGGTGTAAAAGGATGAATAACAGCAGTCAGGGCCTGAGATTCAGGGGAGAGGCAAAGAATTTCAGGCTGCGTGGTGTATGTTCCATTTACAGGGTGTTGTGGATTAGCACGAGGGTAGTTCTTTAAAGAATCAAAATGCACTGCCCATCTCTCATGCTCCTCAGCCTAAACAGATATGAAGCAATAAAGAAAATGGAAATACTCAGTTACATTGTCATATAAAGTACTTTTAACTAAACATTTTGAAAGTTTATTTCTATTTTGATAAAAGCTAAACAGCAGTATTTGTGGTTTTAAAGCCCTATTATGGTGCTGTGCCACACAGAGAGTAGTTAATTCTAGAAATAGGAAACCTGGTTCATATGAAAGTGACCTGACCTGAACCTGATCAAAACTGAAACCAAATCTTTTTGGTGAAAAATCACTTAAAATGAATTGCTGCTTGCAAAAGAGAGACTGAAACACTAGCAAGTGAAAAAGTTAAATTTGTCAAGAATCTTTCAGTCTTGGATAAAATAAGTTAATACTAATACAGGGGTTTCCATACAGCTTTCTCTATAACCTCATCTTGATGTATATTATTTTTCATGCTGTCTCCATTAGTCCTACAAACTGCTCAGCTTACTGGTTACCATCCTAGTCCCTCATCCATGCAGCTTCGTCTTCCTCCCCAGATATTCTCTAGCAGCATGAATGAGAAGTGGCAGCAAGTTCTTTTGGGGACAGAAAGCTTTTCTTAAACATTTTTTGTGGGCACATATCAGAACAAGTATTTGTATTCTTTCTCACCAGTCACCATCCATCCCCCTGCACTTTCATTCTGGGACAGCAGTTGGCATGCTAGGTATGGGCAGGTATTCTCACTAATATAAATTCTCTCCCTTCACCTAATTTTTCAACCAGTCAGTAGAGGCTGCTTACAAACACTGCATCAACAAGATGAGGTGTTCCATGTATGAAGCCTTTTCAGGGAGAGGCTTTCAGTCTCCTCCACAAACACGAACTTTAACAAATCACAAAGATCCTGGCCACAGACATTGGTACATTGTTCAGTCTGTCTGAGGTTTTTAAGGAAGAGGTATCTTGTTTCCCTCCCCCAACACCACCTAGAGTATTTTTGTTTGTTTTGTTTTTTGTTTGTTTGTTTGTCCCTAGTCTATCAAATGGGCATTTTGACATGACACCCCACAAGCCAAAGGAAACAAGGTTTCCCTTGTGGGTCCTCTCTACCATGGGTGTACATATACAGTTTTTGCATTTGACTCTCCTAACTTTCAGAAGGCATTGCCTTTTTGGAGGGACTGGGAGAATGTTCCCTTAGTATTTGCCTTCTGAAGAAAAGAAACTAGCACATCCCATATAAAATCTTGCACAGGGTCACTTCCCAGAAGCATAAATCCTATTCTCTGGCAGAAAAACCTTTAGACCTATATTAGAGAGCCAAGAGAAGCAAGAAGTCCAGGAAAAAAAGGGAAATTTGAAAAAATATTAGCAATCCTCCTCCCACTGTTCCTTGAGTTTCTTGTCCCCTAAGGGAGGTAAGCTGTCTGAGTCAGATGAAGAGCTACAATAGGCTATCTGGGGAAAGAATTTTTCTTCTATAAGTCTTTTGGTGTAATCTACAGAAGAACTATGGACAAAACACACACATGAGCTGACTTAGAATGGACTCTTTGTTCCCTTTGCTGTCAGAGCATTAGAATTTCAAAGTACTAGTACTTCTGTCATTAGTAGCTGATTGTTTAGCTAGAGCTCACTGAATGTCATAAAGAATTGGGGTAAACTCCTGGTCCTAGTGAAGTAAATGGAAATTTTATCACTGAGTTCGAAAGGGCCAGGATTTCACCTTTTATTTTTCAGAGGTTCTTGGTGCCCACAGCTCCCACCAAAATCAATAGGAGTTGTGGATGCTTATTGTCAGGCTTTCAGAGTTGTGTGATCTACAATTTGTTGATAGACTTCCACTTGAGCAGAACTGAATTCTTATTCCAAATCACCCTCTAACTTACAGCTACCTTTGAATAATTATGTTTTTCCTCTATTTTTCGTAGTTTAGCCTCTTCCTTTTGTTTGTCCAGATCTAGAAGCCACTTCTTCTGTTGTTCTCGTTTCATGGCACTAAAAGGGTGCTCCATTGGTGTCGCTTCCTGAAACGACACAGTTACTGGTCTCTTATGTGCAGCAGAATAACTGCCTGCCTTCTTTCACCCCCCATTTCTCATTTTTAAGTATTACTGCCATTCATGAATACCTGCATTACTTCACATACTGCTATTCTATCTGGCATAAAGTAACAGACTTCTTTTTCAATACAATCTGTCCCAAATTATTTGTCCCATCAAGATCTTCAGAACGTTTACTATAAAATGCAGCTGATGATAAACTCTCTATTCATCTTTATTTCTACTGATATCCTCAGCAATAGTTAATTTCTACATGTTTGTTAGATTTTATTTAACCCCTAATTTTCCTTCTTTTTTGCATTACGAGCTACATACAGGGATTGGCTCATGAATCAAGTACTTTCCTTTATGTCAATCCTATTAATGTCAGCTCTAAAAATATCTACCGTATATACTCGATCGTTAGCCGGTTTGTTTATAAGCCAACCCCCTCCTCCCAAGATGGATAAGTAAAAATTGAAAAATTTTATGACTCATTCATAAGCTGACCCTATAATTCAGGGGTCAGCAGACTTTGGCTCCTGGGCCATCAGGATAAGCCTTTGTGGAGGCTGAGACTGTTTGTTTACTTCAAGTGTCCACAGACACAGAGGTAAACCTAAGTAAACAAAGTGTCTCTGCCCACCAGCTGCTTACCCTGATGGGCTCGGACAGCAACTGGTGGAGAAATTTGCGGGGGAGGAGATAAGCTGGCGGTAGGGGGAGTAACCCCTGTGACCACCCCCACAGGACCCCAGCCCTAGCCCAGGACCCCCACACTCTTCCCATCCCATCCCTTCCCACTTTAGCTGGAGCGGGCCAGGACAGGATGTCTCTGGCCTGACTGAAGCTGCTTCGGCAGCCTGGGCAGCACGGCCACAACCTGCTCCGGTGGGCAGGGCCAGGCAGCATGGCCGCAGCCTGACAGCCCTGAAGCTGCAGCTGCTTTGGAGGCTGTGTCCCACCTCTCCCTGTCTATACCTGTTCATAAGCCAACCCCCTTTTTCTTTTGTTTCCACTTTTCACTAAAAAACTTCAGCTTATGAACGAGTATATATGGTACTAAAAATGCATGATTTCATTGAAACATCTCATAACATCACTATCCTTGTAAACAGTGGATTCAAATGCAGCAATAAAAATGATAGGGGGCAAAAAAGTTCAGAACTACTGCATATACACACCCACAATAGTAAATTCTTCTCAAAGACAAGATACTGCATGCAATTTAATCTTACCCCTAACACAAACGCTGTACGAATGGCAGCTGGCAAGTCAGGAGAACTGAAACTAGATGACTGTCCAGTTGGTTGACTTGAAACTCTGGGTGCAACTTCACTAGCCTCTGTGACCAAAGTGGTTCTAAAACTGGGGGTTTCCTCTGTAGCAATGTTTACATTAGCTGGAAATGTCATCTGCAAATAATAGTGTCTTGGTGATTTAAAATACTCAAACTTTTTTGGATTGATTATTTCAATATAAACATATTTTTAAAAGTATTTTTAAATAAATTGGTAACTTGTACTTTAGGTTTGTACAAGATGCAGTTTATAGAAACTTGTCCAAAAATATGTACTGTACATGCAATTACAGTGTCCATCAAGTCAGAAAAAAAAGAAAAGTCGAATCCCAATTCTTGGGATCCAAGATAGACAACTTTCAAAGGATTCTGAATGTGACATAGGAAAGCAATGTTCTGCACTTAGGAAGGAAGAATCCAAAGCACTGCTACAGGCTGGGGACTGACTGGCTAAGCAGCAGTTCTGCAGAAAAGGACCTGGGGATTACAGTGGACGAGAAGTTGATTACGAGTCAGCAGTTTGCCCTTGTTGCCAAGAAGGCCAATGAGATATTGGGCTGTATTAGTAGGAGCACTGCTAGCAGATTGAGGGCAGTGATTATTCCCCTATATTTGGCACTGGTGACGCCATCCCAGTTTTGGTCCTCGCACTACAGAAGGGATGTGGACAAACTGGAGAGAGTCCAGTGGAGGGCAACAAAATGATTAGGGGGCTGGGGCACATGCTTACGAGGAGAAGTTGAGAGAACCTGGGTTATTTAGTCTGCAGGAGAGAAGAGTGAGGGGGGATTTGATAGAAGCCTTCAATTACCTGAAGGAGAGTTACAAAGGGGATGGAGCTAGGCTGTTCTCAGTGGTGGCAGATGACAGAACAAGAAGCAATAGTCTCAAGTTGCAGTGGGGGAGGTCTAGGTTGGATATTAGGAAACACTATTTCACTAGGAGGGTGGTGAAGCACTGGAATGGGTTACCTAGGGAGGTGGTGAAATCTCCATCCTCAGAGGTTTTTAATACCTGGCTTGACAAAGCCCTGGCTGGGATGATTTAGTTGGTGTTGGTCCTGTTTGGAGCAGGGGATTGGACTAGATGACCTAACAGCCTATGATTCTATGATAATAGCCTGCTTATGCCATAATGCTGATAGATGCTACAACCTGGAGAATTCTGTTTGGCAGGGTCCAATGAAATGGATCAAGTTAAACCCAGTCCACCCTGGTTATGTTCCCAAAAGGCTGCCCTTATCACATTTTTATCAGGGTGCAATTATATTTGTTAACCTCCAAAAAAATAGAGTCATGCTTCTTATGTCAAGACATTATTAGATACCAAATCCTTGGATAAGATTAAGATAGAAAGGAAAACAAATTCAGTCACTCTATTAGTAGAGGATCCATCCTACTCAGCCATTCAAACTAAATATTGGTTTAGATATGTAGATTCTTATAGCTGAACATGCCTTTAATCTAATTGGTTCTACATATTGTGTTTGCAAATGTGGTCAAATGTGTTAAACAGCAAAATCAATGAGCAACCCAAGTATTGCTTGACTGATCACAACTATACTGTTTTATTCTTCTCAAACCACAGAACAATGAAAGAGGAAAAAGTCAACAAATTATGAATAAAGGTTACTAAGAAACACCAGAATTAATAAAGTACAGACGTAGGAATTAACTGATAGCTACAGTATGAACATCACAAATTAAAGGCAATAGACAAAGTATGAGGCTAAGAGGCTGATTTCACTTGACAAAAAGCTCTGCATAGACTTTCTGTGGCAATACTGAGGGGGTCTGATGCAAGACAGGCAGGAGTGAGTGGACAGGGGATTACTGGCCACTTCCCCATCCCCATCGCCCACACAATAAGGGCTTCATACAGGGTCCTTCAGGTCTCTGCTAGGACATACAAAAATCTCTGCTACTGTTTTTCTACCAGGGATAGGTAATGGAATCTACAAGTGCACAACCTAGTAGCATGACCTGTGAGCTAGGATTTATCTCTAAATGCAAATTTTACAAGTAATCAGTGGATACACATTGAAAACAAGCTCTCACAGAGCAATTCTGAAATATAAACAAAATATAGCACTATAAAAAAACTAAAATCAATTTGTTCTCTAAGACATACATTGCTTTTACTGAATCGTTCTTTGCTAGCCTTACTTTAGCTTGATTAACTGTCTCCAGTTTTTCCAAATGGGTTTTATCAGCATCACCATCCACTTTCTCCCGATGATAGTATTTTGTCTGTCGCGCCAAAGTTTCTTTTAATTTCTTCTTTAAAGCTATCTGTTCATCTTTAAAACAATTTTTGGGAGAATACGTAAATATAAATAATTGCAATTACAAAAAAGAGTAATATGCAATGTGGTATTACAAAAAACAGTATAATTTGCTTAAGATGGGTAACTGGCCTTTGCCTGATTAATCTTTCTAACCAGATAGCTGTTCTAAGTGTTGAAAGGCTCTGTCTATGAGAAAGATGGCTGCAGAGGATGTAGAAACAGGAGGCAACTGGGAAATCTTTATTGGAAAAAGATAAAACTGTGAAGGACTATCAGTAACTCAGGAAAATATTGATTAAAAATATTGCATATGTTGCTTAAGAAATAGCAGAGGTCCTGAATTCTCCTCATTTCATTGTGAGTTTTGTGTCTGTACAACTGTAGTGAAACCAAGTAAGTTACACAAGGTTAGAATGGTGTATCATCGTGCAAGATCAAGCCCAGAAATATGGTGGGAGATTTTGGATTTTTTGTCCAGACAGTTTACATCCAGGTTAAACAAATCTGCTCTATAGGAATTCATGGCTTAATTATTCAGAATTTCCAGTAACCTCAGAAGATCTTATTCATCTGAAAACATTAATTCAAAGACAAATATCAGTAATTATGTTTTTTAAAAAAGCTTACACAATGGTGTTCAGAATTTGGACACCAGGACTGAGTATACATTCCTACAAGTCTATTTAAAATGGGAGAAGGGAACAAATTCGTATCCCTTTCTACATTTTTCCCTTTCCTTACCAAAATACTATTTGCTTTCTACGTGCTGACTCTACAGCAGTAGCTGAAACCTGTGGGTCAAATTCAAGTGCTATGCTATGCTCCTTTGAGCCAGTGAGGCTGCAGCAAAAGAGTCAAAGGGCAGATATCAGGCCTCAGGAGAATATCTGCAGCACAGAGAGCCTCAGTGCTGTTATTGCTGGAAGTCCACATCCAAGAAGCATTTTCCAGGTAGGACCAGACTAGAGGAGGAAGGAGGTGTGGTAAGGACAAGAGGAATGATTGGGCTGGACCAGTGCCCTGATTATACTGTGACCATGCCATGGTCGACAAAAGCTATTGCAACAGGAGTGAAAGTTATGGTTGCTCTGTGGAATACCCTAGGCTGCTCCAAGGGCTCCACTAGCCATGTACATGCTGCATAGGGAAGACAAGCCATTAGCTGATTCCTGTCAATTCCTGCCCTGGCATAGGCACCAGTGCAAGAAGGAATATATCTATATCTACATGCATGTAAATTCTGTCTGAACAAACAAGGAAAGGTTTTAAAAATAAAAAGCTATTTTAGCCAAGTCTAATTTGAAGCTCAAACAAATTTTTTTTTTTACAAACAGAAAAAACACAAACTGATAGTTTAAAATATTAAAAATGTTTTTAAAGTCTAATCATATCAATAGATTTAAACCTTTAAAACAGGAAAGAAAAATTGCAGCTTTGTCTATATTAGGTGACCAATGCTACAACATAATACATTGCTAAATATAAATACGGCAAATTAAATTTTAATGCATACCCAGTTCCTTCTTCCACTGGGCCTTCTTTGCTTCTAACAAAATTTTATCCCCTTCTCTTTCACCTAGGGTACTAAATAGGTCAGCTGGTTTCCATGAATTCTTACTGAAGAAAAAAACAAAATTAATTTATTTTTAAAAGCTAAGGTGCCTAATTTTAAATTAGCTATTAATTTACATTGGAACTACTCAGGTTCCATTTCATTACTAAAATATTCATATTCAAAGTTTAATACAGGATACAAGAATTAAATAAAAGTTATTTTGGAAGATTAAGTAACTGCTCTACATACATAACTTTCTGTTCAGCCTGCTCAGATGCTGCTTGATTTCTGCTTGAGGCATAATCATTTTCATTTGGGACAGATGAAACTTCATCAGCTTTTTGGAGTAATCCCATTATGTTCTCCTCTTGTGGGGCCTGATAAGCAGCTGTGCTAATATCTGAGTTTTCGTTTTGGCCTACAAAGTAAAATGTACATGTTAATAAATATTGCACTGGATTGTCACTCCACATTGTGTACAATAGTTTATATTAACAGTAGAACCTGGCTAATAGTGGAGCAGAAGCACATGTGAACACTAGAACTACTAAGTACCGGAAGGGGTGTACATACAGGGGCGTGACATTAAGCAATGGAAGCACTTCCCCTGAGCATTGGCAAGGTATTACGTCTCCTTGAGGTATAATGATTTCTAGGACTCCTGCTGGCATGGTACAATGCCACATAACTTCAACACAAGGCAATGCCTAAAATGATTCAATTCTGCACTAAATGTTGATGGAGTTGCTTGCAATTTTGCTTTCCAAGAGTCTATTTAGAATATTCTTAAATAACCTAGTTATTTTAAGGGCACAAACTCTCTAGTAAATGCATTTGCAGTAAGATGTTATCTTGTGCATCAGGGAATGTGATGGGAAGGATGACACTGAGGTTAAGGAATTGGACTAGAACCGAGAACACCTTGGTTCAGTTGTCCTACAAATTACTTTGTGACTTTGGGCAAGTCCCGTAATTGCTCTGTGACTGTTCTACAACTGTAAAGCAAAGATAAATATTGCTTCCTTTCTCCAAACCCTTTCTTTCTGACATATTTAACCTATTTTCTTTTTCTATTTTTTCTGTTTTTTCATTTTTTCTATTATTTTCTTTTTCTATTTTCATTTTCTATTTTTTCTATTTTCTTTCTTACATATTTAACTTATTTATTTAGGCCCAGGTTATACCGATTTAATAATGTAATAAGTATAGAAACTAAAATCAATGGTGGATGCTGTTTTTACGGAAAACAGATGAAAGATGTCTGTTCTTGCACAGGCACACAGGGGATTAAACAATTTCCCGTGGCTTTAAAGGAAGTTATCTCCATCACTCTTCCTTGCTCAAACCCCAAAAATAGACTTCTAAAAAATAATCATTTTTAGAAAACAGAGAATACACAAAGTGTTTGGGTGCTTTTTTCCCAGAAATATAGGCAAGGGTATTAGGATAAAAAAAAACAACCTTAAATGTACAAAAACATTGAAGACAATATTTAAAATAGAAAATACAGCAGTATGCAATAATAGTTGATTTGAACTGATTTGCCATCTGCTCCATTTCACAGCTAAACCAAATCTAGAATTTTTTACATACCATTGCTTAACATAATCAAGCATTCCTAATGACACATTTAAAAATATTGACCCAGATCTGAGATTAGCTATCAATAACATCGTAACTATAGCTCTAATTGAAATCAAACTACAATCTCATATGTAACAATTTAGTGTGAAATATAGATACTGTGTTCATTCCAAAAAGGAATAAAAAAACTTGGCTTTTATATTTCCTCTGATAAATTATTTGTTCAATTTTTTCATAAACTCAATCTTAACATACATTTTGAAAAAGCAACTACAGCTACAAAATTAAGGTGCTGATCCTGCAGCAATCCACAATTGGGACTTCAGGGGAGTTCAGCACATAAAGGGCTTATAAAATCAGGACCTAAATCTGAGAGTGGGGATTCTCTTGCATGCACACACACACTCATCCATCCTCCACATGCAGGTTAAGAATAACTTTCATTGGCATTAATGGGAGTTATTCATATCCTGCATGGTC
Organism: Dermatemys mawii; assembly: GCA_007922305.1. NCBI lineage: Eukaryota > Metazoa > Chordata > Testudines > Dermatemydidae > Dermatemys > Dermatemys mawii. The sequence goes on along the minus strand of ML677372.1, from coordinate 5,680,332 downwards.
AAATGGATTTATGACTTGCAAGTATAATTCTGATTAATTATACTCAGGAAATGTCTGAATGAAACAAGAAAATTGATTTCCTCTTCCTCTTGATAATATGTAATCCATTTTTCCCAATAGTCTTAATGCTATCTAATGTGTTCTACAGGACTAAGGGAAAATAAATTTGTTCTGGCTAATTTTGGCCTATCAATATGATCGTTTCACTCATAGATTCTGTCGCGGTCTCACACATGGATAGGCTATATGAACCTCTTCTCTCAGTAAAATAAGAATAGATCCTAAAGTGATGGTATCTCTTCCTTGTGGGAAGACTGTCAGTGTCAAATCTAGCTTTCTTTTAAAATAATCCAGTTCATCTACATCACTAGCTGGAACCAGGAACAGGTTCATAGCAACTGAAATGAGCTGGTGGCAGTCTAGTTTCTATTGAACTGGTGGCCTCATCACTGAACATAAGCATATTTGGCATGTTACTTAAGGCTTTCAACAGACACACTTAGGGCCAAATGCTGGTATAAACTGGTGTTGCTCTACTGAAGCCAACAGAGCTGCACTTTCATTATATGTTCCAGTATATACTATGATATTACACCCACCACATACTCTGCTGGAGCATGAAACTGGCTTTGGGTGGAATAAATCAGATCTTTTTAATTGGGCACTATCACAGGATCCGCACGCATCCCGTGTTCTGGCTGGCCACAATAAAGGTCTTCACACCGCCTCTCAGTGTTTCACCCAAGTGTCCTTTATTTACAGTGCTTATTTCTTGGCTTCAGAGCACCAAACAGTGCTCTCCCCAATCTCCCAACAGTTACCCCACTGTCTTGGTTCCTGGGTCTCCAGGCCCCTGAGGCACCTTGCTTATAACAAGGAGACAGTGTAGCAGCCTCCTGTTCCCTGCCTGGCCTCCCCCAGCTGACCAAGAGTCAGGGTTTTTATAGCCCTCACAGCTCCCAGCCACAGCTGTGGCCCTTTAGCACAGCCTAGCTCTGTGAGCCAGCTCTTATTAGAGCTTCCAGCTGGGCCTCCTGCAAGCTAGGGCCAGCCCCTGCCCCTGTGCCTCCTGCTAGCAAGCTGGGTTTATCTTGCAGAGGCAGGGCATTCTAGGGGTTTTTACCCCTGCCCTGCCACAGGCACACAGACATCCAAATATTTCTTTCTTTTTCTTCTCACTCACACACATGAAAATGTACGCAACTGTCAAAGGCCCAGACCGCATAAACACTCACTTAATGAAGAATCCTAATTAATTCTGTAGTGGACCACATCAGCTTCTTGTGCAAAAGGTTCAATGGGTGCACAATTGCAAGATCAGGGCCTAATACAGCACTTACCTCTGCTCACCCTCCCAAACAAGGCTGCTTCAAAACAGTCCTATGTTGAATCCTCTGGGAGGGAGGATTTAATCCAGAGATGGGCAAACTACGGCCCGCAGGCCACACCTGGCTTATGGGACCCTCCTGCCCGGCCCCTGAGTGCCTGGTCCAGGAGACTAGCCCCCAGTCTCTTCCCTGCTATTCTCCCTCTCCCACAGCCTCAGGTCATTGTGCCACTGGCACAATGCTCTGGGCAGCGGGGCTGCGAGCTCTTGCCAGACAGGGCAGCTGCAGAGCTTTGGCCTGACCTGGTGCTCTGTACTGTGCGGTGGTGTGGTTGGGTCCAGCCGGGTGGCATGGCTGTCTGTCCTGGTGCTCAGGGTGGAGCGGCTGTAGTGCTGCCAGCCACCAGTGCTCCAGCAGTACGGTAAGGGGGCAGGGAGGAGCAGGTGGGAAGGGAGTTGGATAGAGGGCAGGGGAGTTTGGGATGGTGGTCAGGGGATGGAGGTGTGGCTAGGGGTCGGGGCGGTCAGAGGGCATGGAACAGGGGGATTGAATGGGGGCAGAGTTCCCAGGGGAGCAGTCAGGAAGGAGGGGGGTGTTGGATGGGACAGCAGGGGGCAGTTAGGGGTTCCAGAGTGGTCAGGGGACAGGGAGAAGGGGTGGTTGGATGGGGCAGGGATCCTGGGGAGACTGTCAGGAATGAGAGGCGTTGGATGGGATGGCAGGGGGCAGTCAGGAAAGGGAATCTGGGGGTGGTCAGGAGACAGGGAGGGGTGGATGGGGCAGGAGTCCTGGGAGGGCCAGCAGGGGACAGGGAAGTGGGGGTTTGGATGGGGCAGGAGTCTGGGGAGGGGGAGAAACAGGGGGGTTAGATAGGGGGCAGGAGCCAGGCCATGACTGGCTGCTTGGGGAAGCACAGTCTTCCCTAATCGGCCCTCCATATAATTTGTGGAACCCGTTGTGGCCCTCAGGCCAGAAAGTTTGCCCGCCCCTGATTTAATCCCTACTCACTTGTGATCTTTTCCTACTTACTTTCCTTGAGTGATGTACTTGAGAGAGGATTTTCAATTATGTATTTTATGATCATGTCTAAATACTGTATTCCATGTCTAGAGATAGTATCTTGTTTAGAGGAACAACTTGTAAATCTTTATATATGTAGATAAAACAGATCTGAGATAAATTAGTTTCTCAACAAAAACACAAGTATCTGACTGACTCTTTACATAACTGAAAACAGAAGATAATTTTAACAAATGTGTAAATTCACAGTAATAACTTAGAGATGGCTTTGTAGTTTTTAATTTATAATGGAAAATGTTCCTTTTAAAAATAAGTTGAAATATTTTCTTTTTACTCAAAAAGTGCCTTTGATATTTAATAAAAAAATATTTTTTTAAAACTGTACATTCAATTATTCAACAGACTCCCTGAAATATAAATCCAAAGTTAAAGCATTTTATTTTTATTCCAAAAATCTGCTATTAATTTCCATAATACAAACCTTCTAAAAGCTACCAGTAAGAGAAAATTTCATTTTTGCTGCAGGATATATATCTTACTTGTTTCTTCTTGCTTTTCCTCCTGGGCTTGGGACTCACTTTTGGTTCCCTGTTTTACAGTCATCAGAATCTGTTCAAGTTGCTCTTGTGTTAAACACACCAAACTGTTCCTTAGATCTTCACCTGAGATATGAGGTTTTTGAGACTTCTGCTTGGGCTTTTTAACAGCAATTTTATTAGGGTTCTGTAAATCTGGCATTCCAGTTGTGTTGTCTTTTTGGATAATCAAAGCATGGTTTTTATTTAAGGATTCCTTTGATGAATCTTTAGATGATGACAAAGTCACACAGGTTTTTTCACCTTTTACTGCTGACCATCTTGATCCACTTCTGGGTTTTGCTAATAAAATATGTTCATGCTTGACACAGGAGTTTTGTGTTGATTTCAGAACATGTCCAGATTGTTTTGTTCTCAATGGATGTTTGAGGATTTTAGCTTTATTACCCATCTGTTAAAACAGTAACAGTTTATTTTGTTTTATCTTTCATAGGATATTTGAGTATGTGCCCTTAGTCTTTTCCTTCCTTCAGATAGTAAAGGCATACATTCTAATCTGTCATGTCTAAATATTAAAAGCCAATTCTCTTCTCTGTTACATTAGTAGAAACCCTAGTTCACTAAACAGAATGACTCCAGATGAATACTAATGTGACTGAGAGGAGAATTTGGCTCAAAAATATGCATTACTGTTAATTTTTTAATTTGAATATGAATATATAAAGCACCAGTATGGAAATTAGTTTTGCAGTATGGTCACTTGTCCCATACTGCTAGTACTAGAGATAATAATCCCTCTTCTGCATTATGGCTGCTGCTAGCAAAAAATCAGAATACATTTTTAATAATCTGGTTCTGATCAGAAGCACTAATTTAAACTGTCAGCTTTCAAACCCTTTGGTGAACAAAACAGGATAATTTTCCTTTAACCTCTTGCATGCTAGGCCTAATCTAGTCTCCTTTCAAATAGTGGGCCCAATGATTTCAATATTATGTCATGGGATAAGAGTTGTATGAATGTCTTCCGGCTGGGTAAGCATCATAAATGCAAGGGCACTAGACTTGTTACAAGTCACATTATCTGATCAGGTATGAAGGGCTCAGGCAGATGTGGGTGCTGGGGAAATATACAATTTTCAGAAAAGTATTCTTTAAATCCCATTTACCCAAGATAAACTATCTTCTGCAAACTGAAGGAAAACCACAATATTATCTAGCAGTCTTGTAACTGTAGGAAGTAATGTGCATAGTAAAAATGATTTTTCCTCACCTTCTCCATCCTATTCCATCCCATCCCCAAGGCAAACTTGAACCCATAGAAATCAGAACAAGTCATCTCAGGCTGAGCTATTAGGGTCCCCAATAAGAGGAAAATTCATCCCTCAAAAGACTCATGTGCAACTGTCATAGATTTGAACAGGAGTTCTATGCAAGTGTCTGAAGGCATAATTTGTTTCTAAGTAAGGTTTCAGAATGACAAAAGGCAAGGCAGCTATTTCATTACAATGGCTGCTGCTATGTATTAACTGCATAGCAGTTCCTTTGATCCTCTTCTCCACTTCTCTGCAGGAGTTCCCCGGAGATCTCCCTTGAGTCTCGCGCTCTCTTTCTCCCCCTATATCTTATGTATGTTCTTGGGTGACTTCATCTGCTCCCATGATCTTGCTTAACATTTCTATGATATTGATGACTCTCAATTCACTCCTGACCCCTCCACCTCTATTCAGGTTCATAACTCTATTATCTCTTCCTGAAAGTCGTGTTGCTTTTCTTCCACTTAAACACAGCCAAAAATGAAATTTCTAAAACCTTGACTGCTGGAACCATGACTATTTTCCCCCCTCTTCTCCCCACACATCAGTATGTTGCCAAACCTTATTTTGTTCTGTACTATATAATATTTCTCTCTCTCATTTTCTCTTCAGCTGTAATACTTGTCTATGCTTTGGTTCTCTCTTGCCTTAACTACTGAAACATCCTGTCCATCTCAAATCTTGCTCCCTTCTAGTTCATCTAAAAAGTAAGGATGGCCTTGTCATTAAGATACTGGAATAAGACTCAAGAAAATCTGGCTTCAGTACCCAGCTTTCATGTCAGAGTCTCTGTGGCTTGCAACTAATCACTTAATCATCAGAACATTATCCAACGTGGTTCATTATACTACTGTCTTTTTCTCAATCTCTCTTCTGAGAATTTGTCTTAGTTAACTAAGTTTTAGACATATTGCATGCAGAGTATTTTCCAGAGATACAGGGGTTCAAGTCATCTTAATCCTACATACTTTGTCAGCTATCATGAGTCTTGACAATGTAACTTCATTCTTTCATAATTAACATTGACCACAGATATTTAGACATATTGGAAATCACTATTTAAAAACATTTTGAAAAGATATTAACTATTGCATTTTTGGTTCTTGTCTAAAAATCAAGGAATCATTTCTCCACATACCTTAACTGTGGATTTTGATTTACCCACTGTAAAACAAATAAAACAAAATATACACATGAGAAAAGCATTAAATAATCAACAATTATTTCCCTGAAAACACCATCCTGAGAATTCATGGTCCACCTAGTTTTAAAAACTATAACAGAATAATAGATATCTACTCTCACTTCCTGCCTAATGCAATCCAAAGAACCTTACCTGTCATTTCTGCATCAAAAAACATGTCAGCTGCAGTAAACTTTTAGAAAGATATCCAGTCTTTATTTAAAGACTTCAACTGAGGGAAATTTTGTTACAAATCTAGGTAAGCTGTTCCAATAGTTAATTACCCTTTCTTAAAAAAATGTGTATGTTATTTCTAGTCTGAATTATCTAGCTTCAGCTTCTAACCACAGGATCTCATCATAACTTTGAGCTTTTCCACACAAAGACTTGATGCGCAACAAGCCATGGCATGAATGTGCAGGGCACTAGCTTGCTGTACAGTGACTCACTGTGTGGACCCTACTACTGCACACTAAAAGTTCCAAAATGTGCTTTGTCCTTAGTGGGCATCAGCAGGGTCTACTTAGAGCTTGCCTACCCAGCATAGCAAAATGCTCTAGAGGGTTATGATTTGTAGAACACTCTAACTGCCCTTTATAGGGCCCATTCTAAAAGGTACCTAGTATATGATAACATAGTTCTGTGCAGTTTCTACTTGGGGCAGTTAGAACGCAACACATAAGAGCATTCTACAAATCGCATCTCTTTAGAGCACCATGTAGACAAGGCCTTAGTATGTGATAGGCTAGTGTTGTATATTCATACCCTTGCTTGCCACATACTAAGTTGCCCTTTTACTGATTGATTTAAAGAACCATCTACTATCAGAAATCTCTTTTCTATGTAGATAGTTGTAGACTGTAATCAAGTCATTTCTTAACCTTTTCTTGGATAAACTAAACAGATTGATCTTCATTAGTCTCTTACTATAAAGCATGTTTTCCACTTCTGAATTATTCTGATAGCTCTTTTCTGAACCCGCTCTAATTTTTCAACATACTTTTTGAAGTGCTGACACCAGAAACGAATACAACATTACCATAATGGTTTCACTAATGCTGTATACAGATGTAATATCATGTCCCCATTCCTACTTGATATTCCCTTGTTTATATATCTAAGGATGGGGTTTGTCCTCTTAGCTATAGCACCCCATGTTCAACTGATTATCTACTATTACCCCTACAGTTCTTCTCGGTGTCACGGCATTCCAGGATACAGGCCTCTACCTTGTAAGTGAGACCTACATTCTTTGTTCTTAGACATATGACCTTGCATTTGTATGTCTTTTTAAAAAGTGTTCAAATGAGTCCATCTTGTCAAGCAATCCAGGTCTGTCTGTATAATTGACCTGTCCCATTCACTATTTACGACTCCGGTAATTTTTGTCTCACGTGTAGGGCCCTACCAATTTCATGGTCATAGCATTTTAAAAAGCATAAATTTCATGATTTCAGCTACTTAAATCTGAAATGTCATGGTGTCATAAATATAAAGGGAAGGGTAACAACTTTTATGTATGAGTAATATAAAATTCCTCCTGGCTAGAGGTACAGAATCACTTACCTGTAAGGGGCTAATCAGTTCAATTAACCTAGCTGGCACCTGACCAGAAGGACCAATGGGGAAAGAAGATACTTTAAAATCTGAGGGGAGGAAGGTTTTGTTTGTGCTCTTCGTGTTGTGCGCTCTCTCAAGACAAAGAGAGAGACCAAGCAGGTAACCAGCTCCTACTGAAATGATACATCTAAAATTACAGAAATTGTAAGTAATAGTAAGGAAATGTGTTATATTATCTTTTGTTTTAGCCTGTGAATTTTCCCTATGCTAAGAGAGAGGTTTATTCCTGTTTTTTGTAACTTTGAAGTTGAGCCTAGAGGGAAATCCTCTGTGTTTAAAATCTTTTTATTACCCTGTAACTTTCCACCCTGATTTTGCAGGTGTGATTCTTTTACTTTTTTCACCCAAAATTCTTCTTTTAAGAACCTGATTGATTTTCAGTGTCCTAAGAACCGGGGATTTGGTCTGTGCTCACTTTATTAACCTTTTGATGGGATATTATTCTCCAACCTCCCCAGAAAGGAGGATGGAGGAGCCTGGGGAGATTTTAGGGAAATAGGAACTCCAAGTGGTCCTTTTCCTGAATCTTTGTCTAAATTACTTGATAGTGGCAGCAATACCGTCTAAAGACCAGGGAAGGAATTTGTGTCTTGAGGAAGTTTTTAACCTAAGCTGGCGGAATATAAGCTTATGGGGTCTGTAGCTGCCCCACTCCTTGAAAAAAGGAGTAAAAGCAGTTCTGGAGAGGGCTTAGGCTGTGAAAGGCTGATTGGGGAATCAGTCACAGCTGGGGCAATGCCCCAATCAGGTCACATATGAGGGCTGTGAGCCAGAAGCTGAAGGAGTCTCATTCCAGCCCTGGAGGGAGAAGGGCTAGCTGCCTGGGAGCAAAGTACCTGAAGTGGAGCAGTGCTGGGGAAGGGCAAATGCAGCAGGTCCTAATCCCGTGCCAGCAATGAGTGGCCATTACTCTGCAGTTTGCCCCAGTTGGGGCAGGGGGTGTTAGATGATGACTGGCAGCAGCCACTGAGTTTAGGTTTAGAGGACTGGGGATTCCCCTAGGAGGGGAAACCCAGAGTAAGGGCAGCACCCCAAGGAAAAGAGGCACTGGGGTCCAGGAGGGACGTGGGAGGCCAGTGGCAGGTGAGACATCACGCAGTAGAGGATGCTCTGAGCTGGAAGCAAGCTAATTCCCAAGACAACCAGCAGGAGGCGCTGCACCAATGAGTCTTCACTTCACTACAGGGTCTTCCCTGGGGGTCCCCACATCTGTATCATCAGAGTGGAGAGGGAATCCTGACACATGGTGTTGTAATTGTAGGAGTTCTGACCTAAAATAGAGTTGGGAGGGCATTGCAAGGTTATTATAGGGGGGATTACAATACTGCTACCCTTACTTCTGCACTGCTGCTGGCACCAGCACTGCCTTCAGAACAGTCCAGGCTGCTGAAGAGTGGTGGTTGCTGGCCGGGAGCCCTACTCTGAAGGCAGAGCCACTGCCAGCACTGGCGCAGAAGTAAGGATGGCATGGTATGGTATTGCCACCCTTACCTCTCTGCTGGTGGGGTGCTACCTTCAGAGGTGGGCACCCAGCCAAGAGCCGCCACTTTTTGGGTGCCCAGCTCTGAAGGCAGCACAGAAGTAAGGGTGGCAATACTGCAACCCCCTAAAACAATCTTGTGACCACCCTATAGCTCCCTTTTGGGTCAGGACCCCCAATTTGAGAAATGTTGGTCTCCCCCATGAAACCTGTACAGAGTAGGGTAAAAGTACACAAAAGACCAGATTTCACGGTCCATGGCATATTTTTCATGGCTGTGAATTTGGTAGGGCCCTACTCATGTAAAAATATTACTATCAATGACTTTATAATTTCTTCCAGATCCTTGATAAAAATAGTTTAAAGCACTAGGTCAAGGACAGATTTCTGTGGGACCCCAGTGGAAACAACCTCACTGATAATGATTTCTCAGTTTAAATATCCTTACATTTGTATTTACATTATTTTTTTATGCTCTTAAGGCCTTGTAACCAGGTGTGCTGTCCCTTAAGGACAAGCCCTAAGTCCAGCACTGCCCTGTTTTCAGTTTCAGCCTGATATGAAGGTATTTTGGGACCATAGTTCCCAGTAGATTCTGTGGCCTCTTCCCTTACTTGAGGGGGGGAAAGGGGGAGGGGAAGAGGGAGCTTGTTTTCCTGGTAGGCTCTGCTCACCAACCCAGAACCAAATAAGCAGGAACTGTAGTTCTCAATGAGAGCCCAGGGAATAACAGGCTATATAGCAAGGAATGCTGGAACAGGAGGCAGGAGTATAAGGTCCCTGCCCTCATAACAGTGAGAAACTGAAGGGAATAGGATTTTTTGTGATGCTGTTCTGCTTCATAAGAGGGAGGCCTAATAATTAGCCTATTAGGGCTGCTAATATTATCTCTCCAGTGAGGAGCTGAAATAGACCCTTAAAAGACCCCTTTGGTAAGTATTTGTTTTATTATGGACTTCCTTTTACTGTGAAAGAGTGGAATCTAGGGTTTGGCTAGAGGATTCATCAGACAGCAAGAGAAACTGCAGTACAGCTTGTATCTATATGAGGAATAAGTAAAGATCCTCTGTTTAGGGGCACCATTATCTTGAAATCTAGTAAGTTTAAAAATAATGAATTCAAAGTAGCTTTAGCCAGTATGCCTGACTTTGAATCTCCCTGCCTCTATTTCTGACTCTACAGTCTCATTTTCTTTTTCATTTAAATTGCTTATTCTCTCCACTTTTACTGTGTAAAAGACACACACAGTAAATTCTTTGAAACTGGCTGTCTTAAGCCACCACATGATGTTTCTGATTAATGTCTCACTGCTGTTTGGAAATTTTAATATTGTATAGGAAACTGAAATTCATAAACATAACCCGATACAATTCAGCTGACTATCACTGCTGTTTACATCAGTCTCATGAACTTCATAAAAATAGTTTTCTTGGACAAGATTTTGTATTTTATTTTTTAAAAATTTTAATGCCAATCCAGTGGCTAAGGAGTAGCATTCTATCTTTTTTTTTGAGAGAGCATTCTGGGGTGACTACTGGTTCTAATCCATCACTGAGGCCCATAAAGGTGCAGAGATTGCCAAATGTAGCATTTACAGTCCAGAAGGAAAAAGAGAGAAGAGGAGAGACACATGCTAAAGTGGTTAACAATGCCTATAGCAGACTGACTGGCACTGATTGGCTCAGAAAGTAATCCCATAAAGTCTTCCCTGGACAAAAAAATTGGTAAATGCAGAATCTGGAAAATGAAAGATGGCTTTAAAGAGAGGGGAAAGACAGAGGTCTTCTGGCAGCTATATAGTGAAACTTGGGAGATTTGGGGAAAGAGGATTTATACTTATATATAAAATAGCAGTGTTTTATTCTGAACATCAGATTTAGGGTTTGTTTATGAATGACTTGCATAACTTATTGAGTTTATTTGTGCTACTGTCCACTCCACTTACGACATCCTGCATTTATATTTTTTTGACTAATAACCTGTGCTAGTCAGGAATATGCATAGCTCACCCTTCAGGAGACCAGAATTGTTCCCAGTTGCCTTCTTAACAGAAATACAGTCATATACTTTGATGCTGGGTTATCCTGTAAAAGCAATGCTTTCTATTCAAGCCATTTAATAATGAACAAATACTGGAAAATAGATTTTTGCACCTCAGCAGCAAGAATGAGAGGTGGCCTAAATATATTGGTTCTATATATAAAGGTCAATTTGTCTCTGAATACACAAGAAGAGCCAAAAGACTGCTGAGAGCAGAGCTGACACTATCTTAAGACTGCCAATTGATCAATATTTGTGATGATCGAAACCATTATTGTCAGACAGTACATGTGGTTGGCAATGCATGATTTATGGAAAGTCAAACCCATGCCAGTAACATTTTAGTGACTATTAGGACCCATAAACAACAATGTACAGAATATTTTATCCAGACCTTGAATAGTTCTTTCACATCACTATACAAAACATTAATACTTAACCTTAACAATCAAAATTCATCATATCTTATCTTCAAGAAGATTTAAAATGTATTAGAGACAACTGAACTTAACAACTATACATAATAAAAATCATACCATATGAAGCCAAAATTAGCCTAGGTTTTCCATCCAAAATTTCAGTTTCAAGCTTTAATCCATCTCTGTAAAACAATAACAAAAACAGCTAAACTCTTCTGTACCTGAAATCATCATCAGCCAAGTATGTGAGATTATGGCACAAGGAGAGAGGTGTCTCAAGATACTTGGGTCATATAACTGAAGCAATTCCTTCTTATAAATATGCAAATACTGGGAGATAGACAAGTGCTAGTGCTTTTAAGCTTATACATCTCAATATATATCTAAATTGGGCTGACATCTTTCAATATTATTCATACCTTGTCACGTCTGATTTCTGACCTGGTTCAAGAGATGGCTAATGGGATAATCAATAAAGTGGTGAACTAAAGAAAGGTATGTTAAACAATATAAACCATGTTAATTTCAGCACCAAAGAAGTCTGAGAGATGGCAACAAGAGGGGAGGACAAGATTTTAAAAACAGTACTTAGCTGTCCTTTAAATAAAAATTTAAATTGTCTTCATATTCTAATATACCTCATATTGTTGTGAGAGAGGATTCTTCAAAAACAAAAGAAAAACACCAAGCAGACCTCCAGGGATTAGAAATCAATGTTAAAGATTTACAATTTTTTCTTTAAATCTTACACTGAAGTATTTGAACTCTATTTTAATCAAATCCCAGTTCTTACTGAAAATGAGAAAGAAAAACAGTTTGAGATATTAATCCTAATATTAAAGGCAGGAATTTTGTCAGCTCTTTGATTCATGGTATTTTTCTATCTGTTAGAATCGGATAATCTGTGAATTTTAGCTTTCATTAAAAAATAATAATTTAGCTTTCTAGCTCTCACAGTTGCATAAAAACAGTCTGAAAACGTGAACCCTAAATGCTTGAATGCTACAAGGTAAATAAAAAGAATTCAACTTTTTTTTAACCTTCATCGTTTTTATGCTAAGATCATAGTGTTTGAGGCCTGAATCATGATTTTTGAACTCTTGGGGCCACTGAGACCAGAGGTGAAAGTAATCCGGTATGCCCTACCAGACCAGCTTCCCCAGGTGGCAACTTAAAGGTCCTAGGGCTCCCAGCAGTGGCTGGAGCCCCGGGGCCTTTAAATTGCGGCCAAAGCCCCACTGCCAGAATCCTGGAGTAGCGGCAGCGAATTAGAGGGCCCAGGGCTCCGCTGCAGTAGCGAGCCCCTGGCCCTGGCACCACTGAAGCCCTTCTGCCACTACCCTACGGCTCCAGCAGCAGGGGTCAGGCCGCAATTTAAAGGGCCCAGGGCTCTGGTCACCTGTAGTGGTAGCAGCGACCGGAGCCCTGGGCCCTTTAAATTGCCACCTGAGTGGCAGCTAGAGCCCTAGACCCTTGAAATCACCCCCAGAGCCCTGGGATAGCCATGGCAGGGCACCAACACTGATTTAAAGGGCCCAGGGCTCCCAGCTGCCAGGGTCCTTTGAATTTCTGCCCGAGCCCCATGCTAACGGCAGCAGGACTTGGGTAGCGATTTAAAGGGGCTGGAACGCCAGCTGCTGTGGGAAGCCCCAGGCCTTTTAAATTGCTACCCAAGCCCTGCTGCTGAAACCTTGGGGTAGCAGCAACGGGGATGTGGCAGTGATTTAAAGGACCAGGGGCTCCCTTTAAAGCTCCACCACAGCCTGGAGCCCTCAGGGCTCTGCTGGTGATTTAAATGGCCCTGGGCCTTTGAAATCACCCCCAAGCCCGAGGGCTCCCAGTTGCCTGTGCAGCTGGTAGCTCCACGGGGGTGATTTAAAGAACCTGCCTTTTCTGGTAGAGGACACACCTTTTCCCTACTCAGGACTCTGGCATACTTGTAAATCCTTTAAGTTCCTTTCACCCCTGACTGAGACAAGCTAGAGTGAAATTAGTAGAGTATGCATGAATTGACCACTGAGAGCATCACCAGTGGGCTACGTAGTGTTCATGGGGGAGGGGGACACACTGTGAAAATCCTAGTGGGAAGAACTGGCACTAAAGGCGGACAGCCAAAGGTCAGAATCCTTCCCTTGCCTAGCTGAATGCACAATACTTCCAACAGCCACTCCCGGTTATAACACGCAACGGGCCTAGGCTAGCTGCAGTTCTCGGGAGAGACTGTTCACACCGAGTCGTGAGCAAGAAAGGACCCACAGCCACTCACTGAACAAAGAATAAACCCAGCACGGACTCCGGGGGGGGGGGACGCATTACACGTTGCCGGGGCGTCTCTCAGACGTCACCCGCCCGGACAAACCCAGGTGCCGGCACGTCGCACATTTTACATGACAACGTTTTGCAGCCCCTAGCACCGACTGGGGCAGCCCGTTAGCCGCAGCCCTGCCCGGCGCTGGGGAGCGGGTTATTATGGAGAACCGGGCCACGGGGGCAGACACGCCCAGCGCAGAGGAACCAGGAGCCGGGCATTGCCCTGCTTACCCCAGGTTCATGGCCATTCCCCTTCTACACCCGCGGGATGCGGCGACCGCCAAAGGAAGCAGCGCGGCTGGAGCGAGACCGGCGCCGCTGCCCGGAGCCCTGGTGTGTGTGTACGTTGGTTGCTGCCACCGCACAATGAGACGGGCGGTGATAGGCTTCCCCAAGGCTCGGGCTCTCCCGCCAATGAGCTCCCCTTACACTGCGGGGCTGGCTTCGCCTGCGTGCGAGGCATTGTGGGGGCTGGAGTCCGAACCCTTCCCCGCAACCCCTTCCCGAGGCGCGCGCAGCTGAGCGGGTGACGCTGGGGCCTCGCAGGGCTATTCCAACGGCTGCAGCCGAACGCGCCTCGATACAGAACTGCTAGAGAGCGGTTTGGCGGCGGAGGGGGAATCGGACATATTGGAGAGGGGGGAGGGGTAGATGCCAAACTATTAATATTGCTTTGTATCCTGTGTAAAATATTGACCGTGGGAGGGGACATACAAAAACCCCAATTCTGCGGTGAGCTTTGTAGGGACAAAGCCTGGCGTGGATTTCAGTGCTGGATTGAGGTCCAAATTATTTATTATTATTTATTATATTTTGTTAATAATTTTCGCTTGGGAGAAAAATGCAGTAGGTACAAAGACAGTTAAGAATATTTGAGAGGTGGGCTAAATTCACACAATAGTTCTTTGGGGTTACAGGTGTATTCAAATCTGTCACTCACCAATTTACTGAAAATTGGGGGTGGGGCTATACCACATTATATTAAAATAGACCAGCGGTCTTCAAAGTTTTTCCACCATGGCTCCTGGGGTATGTCTGCAGAAATGCCGCTGAATACAAAGCTTCCGTTTTCTGCGGTGATATTTCGGCAGAACAGAAATAGACTGCGAGTTTGGCAGTCTCCCGTGTGGGATTGGCGGTGGAGCCAGGGTCTCGCACACCTCCGAGGGTGGTCTCGCGCACCCCACTTTGAAAACCAGTGAAATAGACAACTTAGGGCCCAATTATGCAGTTACACATTTGAATAGCTTTCATTAGAATTAACATTATACTTAGTATGGGGTTTTCATGTTACAAAAGTATTATTTGTTTTGCTAGAGGAATAGATGGGGAGTTGTGGCTGTTTGCTACTGTTGAAAATCAGGCTACTGGTTTACATGTCAGATATGGGTTGGGTGATGGGTTCTAGTTGGTCAGGTTTGAAAATCAGAGGGGTAGCCGTGTTAGTCTGGAATTGCAGAAGTGACAAAGAGGTGCCACAGGACTCTTTGTCACTTCAGGTTTGAAAATGTTGTGCTAGGTATTTAAAACTGGTCAAATAAGGGCCAGTGTTTTGAAAGTGGCCTCTTAACATCTTGAGGATCAATTCCTTAGTACATAGGCTTCAGCTGACTTTGTCCTTCTTGGCCATCTCTTCCCATCCTCTTTCCTTGTCTCCTATTGAATAGCAATATTTGCAGCTCCCTACCTTTGTATTGCCATCAATGATGCTTTATGGGAAATGCTTCAGGAGTAGGACATTGATCATCTTGTAACCCAGGGATCGGCTACCTTGGCATATGGCCCTCCAGAGTAAGCACCCTTGGTGGGCCCGGCCAGTTTGTTAACTTGCCACGTCCGCACATTCGGCCAATCACGGCTCCCACTGGCCGCGGTTCACCACTCTGGTCCAATGCAGGCTCCAGTTCAGTGGGGTTCCCGCAGCCCTAGTTGGACCGGAGTGGAGAACCACAGCCATTGGGAGCCGCGATTGGCCGAACCTGTGGATGCGGCAGATAAACAAACTGGCCGGGCCCGCCAACGGTGCTTACCCTGGAGGGCCGTGTGCCAAGGTTGCCGATCCTTGTTGTAACCCATTGTTTCTTTGACATAGTTTCTTTAGTAATGGCATATGAAAAAGCATTATTATTTTTTAATCGGAATTCTGAAGTTTTTACTGCTTTTTCTGGAGAATTACTTATGACTTCGTAGGGGGGATATCAAGGCTGATGTCCAATTCTGTCACTCTGAGTACAGAAGTGGGGCACACAAGGATTTTAAAAATTACAGATGTTCCCCGGAATGCCTTGCGTAAGTTGAATTTTTCGTAAGTCAGAGACGTATCTCCAACCATTACACAAAAGAAAAAAAGCACCTATTTTTAGCTTACGGAGCTTTTTCTGTAAGCGCGGATTTCTGTAACTCAGATTTCCGTAAGTCAGAGCGTGTCTGTAATACTTGCCACTCCAGGCTTGTATTAAACTCCTAAAGTTTCAGCTTTTCTCTGACGATGGCATGATAAATGCTGCCACCACCCAAATGCAAAAAAAAACCAACCTTCGACCCAGGAAGGAGCACTTGGGAATTCCTCCCTGTGGGGTATCCTCAAGCCTTTTCACCCTCGTCCGGGGAATTGCTGAGAGAGAAAAAAAGGAAATTAGTTGTAGCTACCAGCTACACCTGTTCTAAAAAAGGTAAATTTTAATAAAAACAAAAAGAAATAATATATATTTGGAACTTTGGCTTTTGTTAGATTTTAAAAGACAAAATCAAGCATTCAAAATAGCTTTCTTGGGGTTCAGTTTAAAGGTTACAAGCAATCAAAAGCATCTGAGGTTAGCACAGAGGAGTTCACAAGCCAATAAAAATAACCCTAGTCACGTCTATCTAAATATTCTGAACTACTTACACATTTGGAGTTCAGATAAGTAGTTCTAGCATGATCTGATGATTTATGATCATACCTGGCTTAAGTTGCTTACAGCATGCTACTCTGTCCCACCAGCCCAGAGAACAGACAAAAGGAAAGTTAGTTTCTTTCCCAATTTTAAAAAGTTCTACCTACCCGTTGGTTCTTTTGGTCAGGTGCCCACTTTTTTTTTCTTTAGCTTGGGGACTTTTTAACCTTTTACAGGTAAAGCAAGTAAAGAACAGCTACCAAGAGGAATTTTAAGGCTAATTGGCTGGCTTGGTGTCTCTCCCTTTATTTATCACAGGGGATTTGGCTCTGATACAAGAAAGCACTTAAGCATCTACTTATGTCCATCCCTATTCAAGGCAACACTTAAACTCATACTTAAAATTAAATGTGCTTATAGCCTCTTGATTTCAAAGGACATTAGGAACATATTCTAATATTGTCCTGAAAAGCGATGCTTTCCTGAATTGGGAAGTAAGTATTTGGCCCCAGATGGAATATAATAGATCATATGCTGGAGTTCTTACTCAAACTCCCACTGAAATCAACAGGAATTTTGCCTGAATAAGGACCACAACATTTAGCCTGATACAAGTAAGTAGCAGTCGGATAATGATGGATAATCAAGCTGACTTTGATGTGTACACAAAACCCAATGATGCTATTTGGAATTACTTTGGATAATGACTGCCATACAAACTCATGTCATATTTAACAGATATTTGCCTGTTTCCATCCAAATGCACCTTCCCATGGGGTTTTATATAGTCATGGATCCCCTAACCTGGCCACATCCCATTTACCATATTCCTGCACACTGTGGCACCACAGACCATTGCTCTATGGTGGCACGAGTGTGGAGGTCCTCAAGGCAATCTTTCAATAGCTATTTCCTTTTCTTCCCCCTTCCGCTGTCCTCTCTTTGGTTCTTGCATGGCCACAAGAGGAGAAGTCGTCTGCAGAGGGCAGTGGGGGAAGGAGATATCTTCCTAAATCCTTCAGTATGTTTTCAAACTATATTCTTTCTTCAGAACTTCAAATATAGTGTTCCAACTACAAAATTTAATTTTAAAACAATGTATCAAAATAGAATGTAGCATCGTTTCCAGTGTCCATTTAAGCCAGAAGGTGGCAGTATAGTTTCAAGCATATCAGGCAGACGCTAGACTTTCTCATGGAGGAAAATTTATTTTAGGCAGTCTACAAAACCATTTTTAAAAGTTTCCTGAAACAACAACCAATTTTTCATTGTCTCCAGACTATATTATCGATTAGTTTTTTTTCACAAAGCACCAGCATTTTGCTAGACTCTTTTTTTCAGACAAATTTGAAGATAAAGTTCCTGCTTCAAAGATCTAACCATCTAAAAAGAGGTTATCGTCTAAATCATAGAACTGGAAGGGACCTTGAGAGATCATTTAGTCCAGTCCCCTGCACTCAAGGCAGGACTAAGTATTATTTAGGGTGGGGTGGGAAAATTTTTTGGTCCGAGGGCCACATATGGGTTGCAAAATTGCATGGAGGGGTGGGTAGGGAAGGCTGTGCCTCCCCAAACAACCTGGCCCTGCCCCCTATCTGACGCTCTTCCATTTCCTGCTCCCTGACTGCCCCCCTCAGAATCCCTGATCCATCCAACTCCCCCTGCTCCTTTTCTCTTGACTGCCCCCTCCAAAGACCCCCGCCTCCAACCATCCCCCTCGGAACCGTCCTGCTCCTTGTCCCGACCATCCCCTCCTGAGACCCCCTTACCTAATCCCCTCTGCCGTGACCCTTGTCCACCCCCACCCTCCCGCCCCCAACAGACCCTTGGGACTCCCATGCCCCAGACTGCCCCCCCCCCGGGGACATCCTGCCTGTTATGCAACCTCTGTTCCAGCCCACTTACCACACCGCTCAGCAGCGTGTCTGGCAGCCACATGGAGCCAAACACGCTGCCCCGCCTCCAAGAGCACTGCACATGTGGTGCGCTGAGACTCTGGGGGGCAGGAAGGCGAGAGTGAGGCCAGAAGCAGCCTCCCAGGCCGGGAGCTCAGACAGGCCGGGCCTACGGGCTGTTGTTTGCCCACCGCCATCTAGACCATCGCCTGACAGGTGTTTGTCCAACCTGCTCTTAAAAATCCCCATTGATGGAGATTCCACAACCCCCCTAGGCAATTTATTTCAGTGATTAACCACTCTGACAGTTTGGAATTTTTTACCCTTACTGCAATTTAAGCCCGTTACTTCTTGTCCTATCCTCAGAGGTTAAGAAGAAGAATTTTTCTCCCTGCTCCTTGTAACAGCTTTTTATGCACTTGAAAACTATTATCATATCCCCTCTCAGTCTTCTCTTCTCCAGACTAAACAAACCCAATTTTTTCAATCTTCCCTCATAGGTCATGTTTACCAAACCTTTAATCTTTTTGTTGCTCTTCTCTGGACTGTCTCCAGTTTGGCCACATCTTTCCTGAAATGTGGCGCCAAGAGCCAGACACAATACTCCTGATACAGCCAGGCCTAATCAGCACGGAAGAATTACTTCTCGTGTTTTGCTTACAATACTGCTAATACATCCCAGAACGATGTGTGCTTTTTTTGCAACCGTGTTACACAGTTGACTCATATTTAGCTTGTGATCCACCATGACTCCAGATCCTTTCCACAGTACTCCTTCCTAGGCAATCATTTCCCGTTTTGTATGTGTGCAACTGATTGTTCCTTCCTAAGTGGAGTACTTTGCATTTGTCTCTAGGGGAGTGGGGTGCTGGGAGGAACTTAGGGGTGCATGCTCTGGGCAGCGCTTATCTCAAGTGGCTCCCAAAAGCAGCAGCATGTTCCCCCTCCAGCTCCTATATGGAGGTGTGGCAAGGTGGCTCTGCATGTTGCCCAATTTTCAGGCACCGCCCCTGCAGCTCCCATTGGCTATGGTTCCCAGCCAATGGGAGCTACGGTGTTGGCGCTTGGGGCAGGAGCAGTGTGCACAGCAGAGCCCCCTCGCTGCCCCATGAATACGAGCCCCCTGTGGAGTTGTGCAGAGGGGGACCAATGCACTGCTGCAAGGAGCCATCTGGCATGGCCCCTAAACCTGCTCCCTGGCTTGAGTGCCAGAAGGAAGCAATCAAGCCAAAAACCCCGCTCCCCGATGAGAGCTCGAGGGCCAGATTAAAATGGATGGTGAGCTGGATCTGGCCCGCAGACAGTAGTTTATCTACTTCTGACCTAAACAATTCCTTCATTCGACTCTTTCTAATAATATACCTATCAGTAAGAAAACAGGATACAAGAATATATCTTTCATTGGACATTTATTCCCTTATATCTAAATTCTGCCTGAGGGTGCACACATCTCTGACTAAAATAAAGTTATGTGCTCACACCCAAGAGCAGAATTTGTGCCCCCAGAACTCAAACCCATACTCTCTCTCTCCTGAGACTTTAATGGAAAAATTTAGAACTGGAGTAAGTTTGTATAGTCAAAGTCATAAAGTTTCACTTTTTTATCCCAGCTCTGAATTTGATTTGTGGTCTCATGATGTATTCATCCCAGAAAGCACTTGAACACCAATTTTTTTTTTGTTCTTTTGCTATTGGCTTTTGTCCATTGGAAAAAAAAAACCACAGGTAAAATGTGAGTTATTGCTGTTGAGGTGTAGTGGGTATTATTTACTGTACTGTTACCCACGGACAGATGACCTAAGCCTGTTTTTTCACATCATTCTTAGGAAATAGCATCTCTGAAGGTGATATATCCAGGAATGAAGAAACATCCCTTGAAATGTTCATTTGTTGATTCATTGGGTCAAATTTGGAAGTCCTTACTCAGTTTTATTTGGTTCCTTGGTGACTTCAGACAATATTTTTGCCTAATGGACAAGTAAAACCTGAGTAGAGGATTCAGGATTTGGCCTTCCATGTTCATTTCCAGAAGAACTATGTTCTTGAAGCAGTTGGCCCAGTTATACTCTGGGTGAAATTCTGGTTCAGTTGAAATCAGTAGGAATTTTGCCACTGATTTGAATAGGACAGAGGTCCCCAGACTGTGGGGTTTGTCCCCTTATGAGGACACGGAGGAACGTTCGGGAGGCATAGCTGGGTCCTAGGTTAGTCCCCATAGTGGGGGCAGAGTGGGAGCACCATCCAGCTCCACCCCAGCCCTGGCTCCGGCTACCAGTCCTGGGCCCTGGCTGAGGCTCTGCTTCTGGCCCTGCTCCCAGCTGTGGCCCCAGCCTCAGCCCCTCTGCCCACATCCAGCCCCTCCCAGAGCCAGGGCCCTATTCCTGGCTCTAGCAGCAGGTGTGAGGTAAAAAGTTTGGGGACCACTGGAATAGGATCAGGATTTCACCACTGTAAATGTCAGAGGTTCGTTAGGATTTTCAGAAAGGACTCACAGGGACACTAATAGCAATCTAACAATTTGTTTATTAAGGGGTGGGGAAATGGGTGATCTCAATGACTAATTACACTAATTACCTATTGAACAAATTTATTAAACAATTCTAATAAACAGGTTCCTATTACAAAACAGAAACTACTATTACTACCAGAGGGACACAACTATTTACATAAGAGACATGAGATTTTTTGATAACATTCACAACAAGGGAAAACAATTACGGAGAAAGGACACCTGAGTGACACCTCAGACTCAGAGGGGAACACTCACAGAAATGGGGAACACAAGTTACAATGCAAATCCTGAGGTAAAATTCACAATTATGAAAAGAAAAAGATACACAAATAACACATCAGAATTTGTGGTGAACACTTACGTAAACAAAACACACAACATTTTGAACTCAACCGGCACACATTTTGCGCTCAAGGGAGATTCGGGAGCAGAGAGGAGTCGTCTGGGTTGATCAGGTCCGGACCAAATGCAGGACGCTTCTGAGGCTTTTTGGCGCCAATTCTAGAAATTAAAAGCTGAGGGAAAAAACACCCTCAGTGCCTGACTAGGCAGATGTAAATGAGGCCCTGTCACTAGGCAGATTTAGAATAAGGGGTTCTGTCACTAGGCAGAATTAGCCATATGCCTGGCAAGTGTGCTAACCCTAGGTGCCCTGTTGCTCTCTTTCCCCTGAGTGGAATTCAGAGCTAAGCTGTCACAGCTGGAAAAAAGGTGGAAAACACAGACCCAAGCGGCCGGGGCAAACATGGAGTCAGATACATGCAGGGAAGTCATATTTAACAACCATGTGGAAGGAAAGGAGTCATGCTGGATGTGATGTCAGTTGTGCAGGCATTTGTAATTTTACTAGCATTTTGTGACTGGCCTGGAAAGATGATATCAACTCCAATACTAATATCTGAGCTAATATCTCAGGTGATAGAGGGCTGCTTTTGTAGCTAAAGGTTGTTTTAACACTGATGCTGTGTGTGTACAGGCTAGTTGATAACTATAATGTCTGCTGCAACTGCAGTTACCAACAGTAGTTGTCCTAGACAGTCTATATTAAAATATTTCTACTTTTTAATTTTCATTAATCAAAGCAAAGTGCAGTCCATAAGAACATCTTACTAAGTTTTTGTGGAACGAAGGACTTTAGGCCCTAATTTGTACAAGTGAATAAATATGTAAGTGTGGTGCATGGTGTCACAGAATGACTGGTCCTTTCAGGGGACATAGGGGCCAGCCATAATTAATTAGCTGCTTGTGAGTCTCAGTGGGTAGAATTAAGAGGGTCAGGAGATAATTTAGTAAGCACCTGAACCTCATAAAAAGGCTGAGAGAGATCAGTCTGGAAGTGGAAACACAGGGAGTGGGTAGGCTTTTGTAGAAGGCTCTAAACTAGGCTTTGGAAGAGTAGTAATGAAATCACACGAAGTGGGCAAATGCCTGTGGAAGCCTTTGAGGTAGCAACTGCAGGAGGCCAGGTAGTCCAGTAGAACCAGCCTTAAGGCCCAGTGCTCTGTACTAGAACAGGACAGGATGCAAAGAATGGCATGCAGCAGGTGCTGAGATAAGTACTTGAGGGGAATGAGCTTGAGGGCTGTATCCTCTATCCCAGAGCCAGAAAGACTTTCAAAGATAGTCTAAAATGGATGTGGGAGCAGGGCTCAGATAGGCTGAAGAGAAGTCCCCAAAGGGCAGAAAACCCTTTTGTTGGGCTCCGAAGTTTTGTTTGCAATTTTGTTGGCGGCTCAAGCTGTATGTGCAGCATGGATCTGTGTGTGTGGAAAACCAAGGAAACCCACCTGGGGAGGGAAATTGAGGTAAGGAATGCCTACAGTGCCACACTCAAAAAGCAAACATAGAATGATGTACAATGATAAATATGATCTGGGATCAGGCATCACTTTTGTAAGGTAAGAAAGAGGAATTACCTTTCCATCCTGGAATGGTAACTTTATGTAATTGCTTTGTCTAATATTTTAGCGTGCAAAGCTAGTAAAAAGTGACAGAATCAGAATTTTAAAACTACATCAATAGCTCCATTCACACCACTCATCAGTTTTAAGGTATATCTTACAAAATACTTTTTAAAAACCAAAACTTTATGATTTGCAAAGAAATGCAGCTGAAACTGGCCATGACATCTATTCTAATAGAGGATGTGGAATATGGAAGACAGTGCTCTAAATGTAAGAACTATCACTTTTAAAAAATCACTGCCACTGTGTGACCTAATGCACTCACGGGCGCTTTCTCTTTTCATTTGCAGGGGCTGCTTCCTTCCCCACCATATCGCATTCTTAAAGTAGTCTATTGTGCTCCTTTTCCTTTAATATGCGAAAATCCTTTCTCTTGCTAGAAGGTTCAATGCTCATCCCTTCCAGGTGGTTAGTATCTCTTAACTGGCAAGTGCTGGGAAAACAAACTGATTTGCACTCTTCCCCCAGTGATGACCAAGGGCCTCATTTTGAAGGGGCATAAAGAAAATCCCAGCTGGCTCTTTGCCACACAAAGCTGAGAAGCGCTACAGGAATAAGCTTCTCTGGGAGTAGAATCTGGCTGGATATTTTTTTTTTTTTTTAAGCTGAACTGAGCACTGTATAAATCCTGTTGGGTTCCATTAGCCTGGGAAATAGGTTTCCATAGTCAAGAGTTTCTCATACTTGGCATAGTGTGGGCCATGACTTTTACAGAAAGTGTGTCTTGAGGACATCTCTTCTCTCACTCAGAATCACACAGACTTCATCTCCTTCTGCTTGTAATTACATAACATCCTCTGGGGATTACAACAACTGGCTGACATGGAAAAGTAAAATGAGGCAGACTTTTAATGTATTTCTAGTGCCTTTAATGGCGTTTGCAGTGTTGGTCCAAGGGTATTAGTGAAACAATATCTGAAGAAGAGCTCTGTATAGCTCAAAAGCTTGTCATTTTTATCAACAAAAGTTAGTCCTATAAAAGATATTAACTCACCCATCTTGTCTCTTGCGTTTAACAGTTGGAAACAAGGATATGGTATCTTCTCCATGTAACCAGCAAGCTAGCAACAAGTGTGTCACAGATTGACAGTGGACTACAGACCACAGTTTAAGACTGCAGCTATAGGCTGTTGTAAACCCAGGACCTTTCTTAAGGCAACATAATACCTTTATATGTAATTGGGCAGGCTCAAATTCTTATTCCGTTTTTAGGTCTTCATAACTTAACTGTAAAATTATAAAGCATTTTTGGTACTAGCTTGCATTATACCTCGGGGAATGTAAATGTAAATTTTTATACTTGTTTACTTAATTGCTTTCTACTAAAAATATAATGGAGAGTAATCATCAACTTTCTGCAATCAAATGCCAGCATGCCACTATTAATCTTTAACTGGCACATCTGACAATTAATGAAGTGAACATATGAGCTGTATGCCAACTAAATTTATTGCTGAAATCAAGCAAAAAAAATCTCTTTGAAGAAAAACAGTGATAGTGATTGGCAGTATAATTGGTATATGACTTCACAGTCTCATTAGACAGCATATGAGTCCATGGCACAGTAGTCAGTTTCTGAGACTACTATATCTACACACTAAAATACTTCCAATAGTTTTTTTATGGAGTGATGCATGTTTGTTGAAATTTGAATAGTAGTTCTGTTGCCAAAACATGTGCAGTCATCATCCTTTTACTCTCAGTACATTACTTCAGGCATTTCCCGCTGATATTTTTGGGGCTAACTGATAGTTAAAATAGAAGTTGTATTAACAGGCTCTCCTCCCCACTCCATCCTGTTAAAGCTTGTCACAATAAAAGCATTCATGGCATGGAAAACTTGTATTTCTTTAATTACATACAGTGGATGGCAATTGAAGTCTTTGAGATATAATGCTGGTGAAGAGCCTTGCATATCTCTTGTATGTAAAAGATGAACGCTTAGAAATATTATTATTGGAGAGAAGCAAATTCTGTTCTCAGAAATCAACAGGCACAAACGTATGTACTTTTGTCAAGGCAAGTGCAGAAACTGGAATAACTTTGGAAAAAATTATCGTAGATGTAATGGTGGCAGGTCCTCGTAGCAGACCTTGACCAGCAAGGAGATGATATGTGGCAGATCATTGAGAAGTCAACTGCTGAGTGTGTGAAGTTAGCAATGGATCAAGAAGGCTTCCAAAAATTTGTGCTACTTCACCAGAATTCAGACATGAATAAATATGGTACCTAGTAAAAACTAGTCACACAAAAGCATGCAGTTGTCCTCACACACTGAGTTTATTACAGTACAGTTTTAAAATGAAAAAATACCCCTTCAAGGTGATTTTTACCTGAATTTATATAGACTCTTTATTAGCAAGTATATGAAGGGGGACCATGTCTTCCCACTCCTATTTCTTTTTGATTTTTTTCGTTTAAGATCAATGTAATCATTTTGAGGTCATATTCGCAGATGGCAAAGCCTGTCACAACTCCATTGTGTCTTCTATAAAAAATGAAACTTTTAACCCCCTTAACTTAGGAACCCCTAGAACTCCAGTGCCCCTACGCATGTGCCTACTGTGCCTAATTGGAAATCCAGCCCTGGTTGAAGTGAGCTCTGCTTCAAAAAGAAGAGTGTACTGACTGCATATATATTGTCTGTACCTGTACTTGGTACTTCGAAGTTCCAGACAGAGTGAGTAAATAATAAGGGAGAAAAACTAACTTATTTTGCTATCTCTTCATGGCAATTAACAATCTCTGCTTGTTATGAATGTGAACATTCAAATTAATAAAAGTAACTATACAAATCTTTTTATTGGGATCATCAAGGCTAAATGGGGTGAAGATGGAAATATTTTGTAGTAAATGAAGAAAACATTCTCAATCTCTCGATTGCCTATCAAGTGCAGAATGAATTGTGGTCAAAGGTAAACATAAACCTACACTGATATTTATTACATTATTCTACATTCACATTAGAAAAGAAATAAAAATGTAGTGTTTCATACTACATTATAAAACACAATGGTTATCTGGAACAGAAATAGCAACCAAGGTGAAATTATAGTGCTTGTTGCCTACATAGATGTATGTTTCCACCATATATTGGGAAGAGAGGGGTGGTGGGACTTCAGTAAAATTAAGCATTGAGTGGTGCTGAAGTCTCAATGTCAGCTATATAATGGGAAAATATAGGGTCAAGTTTGTTTGGATGTTTTGTAGAATGAAATTGCTAAGAATGAATGATCAGTAACACCAAAGTCGTTAGATTAGCCAACACTTTTCTGAAGTATACATCATTACTTTTAGAAAAGACAGGTGTGTTTTGATATGAATTTTAATATAACACCATAAAGGCAAAGATTTCCATTTAGCACTCCATTCTTGTCAGGAAAGCATCTCATCTTTTGCAAAATAGTTACAAATGAATGTCTTACTCCTCAAGGCTTGACTGAAATGCATTATGCACAAATCTGACAACTCTTCAGTATAATTTGAAAGCTGCAGAGAATTCCAAATATTTCTATATTCCTAGGAAGAAATTCACTCCGCTGTAGAGGGCTTGTGGCGACCATAGGCATAATGTATGTCCGTATTGCCTTTATTGACGAAGCCATATTGATAAGTGTCTTAGGACTGGCCTGCTTAATTCCTGCAGCTTTAAATATGTCTTGAATAGCTGATTCCACCCCCACACACCTATTTAAGAATTTTCTCTTTAGGTGTAACACTTTTTCAGATAATATGTGTAATATTTTTGCTGAGGAATCAAATCAGACTTGTATGTTCCCTCTGGGACTCAAAATCTTGACGGTGATTATTTTCTTCTTCCTTTTTTGTTTTAGAAGTGGATGTACAAGTCATAAAATTGGCATTGGAGACCTCATCAGCTAATTCAACAGCTTCATGTACAGTAACTGACAAAGGTGAGCATGATGGGGACTGTGAAGAAAGAGAAAATCACTCCAGGCCCCTTTGTGTTCCAAGAGTATTTATTATAATTAACTAATGTCTACTGATGTTTTACCATTTTATTTCTGCATGATATAGGAGACAAGCTAATAGCGGAAAAAGCAGAAAGTGTCCCCACAAAAACTCAGAAATAAGCACTATATTATTTGGTACCCACATATCTTAAACATGGGGTGGTGGGGAAAGCTGACCAGCCAGTACAGAGTACAGAAAATATTAACCAAATATAAGAACCATTCACGGTGTGTGTTAAACTCCCATCTATGTGTGAAGGCCAATTGGCAAAGACTGGATACTAATTAATAAAATACAGATACCACAAAAGCCAAAGGCTCACTCCAAAGTTCTAAAAGAATAGTAAAGTGGCAGCTGGTCAAGCAATAGGGAGAAGGCGGTCAATACTACCCTTTCTGCTCCCTGAAAATACCCTCATGAGGTCAAGGCCAATTTTAGATCCCTCTGGATTGCTACTGGTCCATTAGTGTAGATGGAAATACTATAACACCTCTCCTCCTCCCCTACCACTCCTACACTAGGGGTACGTCTTCACTACCCGCCAGATCGGTGGGTAGCAATTGATCTTTTGGCGATTGATTTATCGCGTCTCATTAAGACGTGATAAATTGATCGCCAGTGGTGCCTCCATCGACTCCAGAACTCCAGCTTTCTGGGGGGCGCAAGCTGGAGTCGACAGGGGAGCGCGCTGCTGACTGCCGCTTCCATGAGAACGGCAGGTAAGTTCGCCAAAGGTACGCCGACTTCAGCATTATTCACATAGCTGAAGTTGCGTATCTTCGGTCAATCCCTCCCCTTAGTGTAGACCAGCCTTAAGTGTAACTTCTTTTAATAAGAGATTTTTCAAAGATGGCTACAAAACTACATAGATATTAATACTTTTCTTTTTACTATTCGCCTCCTCCCCCCACTAAAAGCAGCAAGCAACCACCTATGTTCTGTAAAACTCTGAGAAATTATAATGCAGATGATGTAGTAGGAGAAAGTAATCAGATTTAAACCAGCTGCATAGATATAATAGAAAATGATAGCTTTAGCAAATGAATGCTAGTAATTATATTTCCATTACTCCCTGGTATACTGTGTTTTAGCTTCTTGGGATAAAACTGAACTTATTCAGCATCTGAATTACATAAGTTCTAGGTCTCATGCTGATGGACTATGTTTCAAAATCCATGAGGAAAAGAAAAACTAAGGATACCTGAATCCTAAAAGGCATTTTTTCTGTTTCTGGAACTTCTCACTCTACTGTTTAAGATTAAAATTCCTATTAATTTTGTCAGCTGATTTTTCTTGTGTTATGTGAAGGCATAAATAACATTTCCCTATTCACTTTCTCCACGCTGGTCATGATTTTATAGACCTCTATTGTATCCCCCCATCAGTGATCTGTTTTCCAAGATGAACAGTCCCAGTCTTTTTAATCTCCTTATATGAAAGCTATTCCATACTTTTAATAATTTTGTTGCTCTCCTCTATATTTTTTCTAATGCAAATATCTTTTTTGTTTGTTTGTTTTGAGATGGGGGCATACAGAATTGTATGCAGTATTCAATATGTGGAATTATATAGTGGCATTATGATATTTGCTGTCTCATATCTCTCTCTTCTAATGGTTCCTAACATTCCATTAGCTGTTTTTTTTTGTTGTTTTGTTTTTTTTTACTGCTGCTGCACATTGAGCAGATTTTTTAGACAACTATCCACAGTGACACCAAGATCTTTCTTAAGGCCAACAGCTAATTCAGACCCCATCATTTTGTATGTATAGTTGGGATTATGTTTTCCAATGTGCATTACTTTGCATTTACCAACATTGAATTTAATCTGCCATTGTGTTGCCCAATCACCCAATTTGAGATCCCTTTGTAACTCTTTGCAGTCAAATTTTGACTTAACTATTTTGAATAATTCTGTGTTATCTACAGACTTTGCCACCTCACTGTTCACCCTCTTTTGCAGATCATTTATTAGTATGTTGAATAGCATAGGTCCCAGTACAAATCCTTGGGGGACCCTGCAACTTACCAGTGTAGATAATCATAATGGTCCTTTCTGGCCTTAAAAATCTGTTAATATTTTTAAGTTCCCTATTTAGGAGGCCTGGGGCTCCACTGCAGTAGTGACAGCTAGAGCCCTGGGCCCTTTAAATCACCCCCTTTAAATTGCCCCTGAATGCCCTGGCTCCCAGCTGCCTCTGCAGCTGGGAGCTCTGGGGGTGATTTAAGGGGCCTGGGGCTCCCAACTGCTGCTACCACAGCCCTAGTCCTGATTTAAAGGGCCCAGGGATTTAAAGGCCCCACCTCTTCCGGTAGAGGCCCTACCCCCTCCTCAGGATTTTGGAGTACCGGTAAATCCTTTACATTACTTTCACCCCTGACTGGGCTTGATGTCAGATTGACAGGCCTATAATTACCCAGATCATCCAGAAGTGACAAAGAGTCCTCTCGCACCTAAAGACTAACTAAAGTATCAGAGCATAAGCTTTCATGGGCTAATACCCACTTCGTCAGATGCATACCAGATCATCCAGTTTACCCTTTCTAAATATTGATACAATGTTAGCTTTCTTCAAGTCGTCTGGAATATCCTCAGTGCCCTAGAAGTTATTGAAAATCAACATTAACAGTCTAGTGAGCTCCTCGGCCATCACTTGTAAAACTCTTGGGTGCAAGCTACGTGGACCTGCTGATATAAAAATGTATAACTTTAGTAGCTACTGTTCAACATTTGTGAAATTGGCCCTTTTAAAGCACCAATATCATATCAATATTACTGTTTTGGACTTAATTCTATTTGCACATTATAAAGATCAAATCATGATCACTTGTTCTTAAGCTACCATTTAAATTTTAGTTCTGTGATCAGTCCCCCTTTATTTATCACTCTTCTGTGTTGGTTGCAAAACTTTTGAATCAGGAAATTGTCATCTATAATATTAATTCTAAGGATGTTTTAGTATTGGCAGCATGAGATTTCCAGCATATGTCACTCAAATGATCCGCCATGATCATGCAGCTTTTTCTCCTTACACATTATGGATAGGATGACTGGCTCCTTACACACCTTTCTTCTGAGCTATCAGTGACATGGAAAGAAGTAATGTGTCTTTTGACATAGAGTGCCACTCTCCCGCCCCTTTTCCCCACTTGATCTTTCCTAAATAGGTTATAACCGATTCTTGATTTTAATATTCCAGTTGTGTGAATCATCCTACCAGGTTCCAGTAATGCCAACTAGATTGATATTATACTCATAAATGCTTCATATTGACACTGACGAGGATCTGTTGGTGATGGTTCATATACTTAATGATCAATTCCAGTTCATCTCATTTGTTGCCCAGGCTCCTAGAGCACTCATGTCTAGGCAATTAAAGAATGTATTCCCTTCATGTCCTTTGGTTCCTTGATTAAATTTGTTTTCAACATCTTGATTCTGTGCTAAATCTTCCCTCCTTTCAATCCTCCCTTTTTTAATTAGTTTAATGCCCTGCTGAGTACTCTAGCCAGCCTGTCCCTGACAAGACTCTTTCCCTTCTGCTGAGGTAGGGGCCACCCAAACTACACCACTCCCTCTTCACATAGAAGTGGACCAATGTTCCACAAACCCGAACTCTCCATCTTATGCCACTTACCCATTCAGTGGTTCACTTCCAAACTCTTATACCTTCTCTCTTCCATTGCTTGTGAGGTAGGAAGGATTTCAGAGAAGATTATTTGGACATTTGTCTTCAGCACAAGTCTGAGTTTCCTGAAGTTCCCTATTATCCGTGAGATCTGCTGTGATGCAGTTTCATTAGTGCTGATATGAATCATCATCAATGGATCCTTGGCCATTGACTTCAGAAGCCTATCCAATCTTTGAGTGACAGCTCATGTCTTGACTCCAAAAAGACAACATACCATCCTGTTGTCTGCTTGTCCCTTGCAGAACGTTTTTTTTTTTCTTTTCAATTCTTCTGAGTGTTGAATCCTCAGCAAGGATGATCTGTCTTCCTTGGATGGTTAGAGAATTCTTTATGGGCAAGCTTGCTCTCTCTTTTTAACACAACTTGGGCCAAGCTGCTATCCATGGGTGATCCCACACATCGCTCCATTCTCTTGGACCAGCTGGATCTTGAGAGGCATCTTCCACAGTTTTCACACTGAGGACCTGGCATTGATTAGAAACTTGTGGCTTTGTGGAATTCCTTTTGGTCCTCTTCTCTGTGATGTTCATGGTCTGCCCATCCTCGTCTCACTCTGGCTGTGAAGAATGCTGACATGAACTCCTGCCTCTGGTGGTTATGAACTGCCAGGCCTCTTGTCTGACTTCATGTCTTTCTGACTGCTTGGTGGCTAGCTCCTTTCTTCCTTGAACCTAGGGTACTGATGTTTTCTGAACTTGGCTGTCCAGGAACTCCTCTGATTCTCAGTAACATTTCAACTTGCCCTTCTAATCCAAGAATCTTTTCCTCCAGTGCAGCCACCAGCTTGCACTTCATGCACAGGAGTTCCATTCTGGCTTTAGGCAGGAAAGAAGACATAGCCCATCCATTGCAGTCACAAACACTGTTCTCTTGGTGGCCTTCAAGAAAGCATACTTAGAGCTGACCCTGGAAGGAAAGCCTCTGACACTCCCTCTCTGAATTCCCTCAGAAACTCTCCCATTAACTACCTCAGCTCTTGAGTTTGCCTAGCAAATGACTTTTTTTTTTTTATACCAAGTCTCCCCCTAGTCATGGAAGATTAGGGTTGGAAGAGACCTCAGGAGGTCATCTAGTCCAATCCCGTGCTCAAAGCAGGACCAACACCAACTAAATCATCCCAGCCAGGGTTTTGTCAAGATGAACCTTAGATGTTTTTAAGGATGGAGATTTCACCACCTTCCTAGGTAACCTATAGCAGTGCTTCACCATCACCTTCCTAATATCCAACCTAGACATCCCCCACTGTAACTTGAGAACATTGCTTCTTGTTCTGTCATCTACTACCACAGAGAACAGCCAAGCTCCATCCTCATTGGAACCCCTTTTCAGGTAGTTGAAGGCTGCTATCAAATCCCCCCTCTCTCTTCTGCATACCAAATAAGCCCAGTTCCGTCAGCCTCTCCTCATAAGTAATGTGCTCCAGCCCCCTAATCATTTTTGTTGCCCTCTGCTGGCCGCTCACCAATTTGTCCACATCCTTTCTGTAATGAGGGGCCCAAAACTGGATGTAGTACTCCAGATGTGGCCTCACCGTTGCGGAATAGAGGGGAATAATCACTTCCCTCGATCTGCTGGCAACCCTCCTACTAATGCAGCCCAATATGCCGTTAGCCTTCTTGGCAACAAGGACACACTGTTGATTCATATCCAACTTCTCATCCACTGTAATCCCCAGTTGCTTTTCTGCAGAACTGCCATTTAGCCAGTCGGTCCTCAGCCTGTAGCAGTGCATGGGGTTCTTCCATCCTGAGTGCAGGACTCTGTACTTGTCATTGTTGAAGCTCATCAGATTTCTTTTGGCCCAATCCTCCAATTTGTCAAGGTCACTCTGGACCCTATCCCTGTCCTCCAGTATATCAACCTCTCCCCACAGATTAGTGTCATCTGCAAATTTGCTGAAGGTGCAATCTATCCCCTCATCTAGATCATTAATGAAGATGTTGAGCAAAACTGGCCTCAGAACTGACCCCTGGGGCACTCCGCTTGATACCGGCTGCCAACTAGACATCGAGCCGCTGATCACTCCCCGTTGAGCCCGATGGTCTAGCCAGCTTTCTATCTACCTTATAGTCCATTCATCCAGCCCATACTTCTTTAACTTGATGGTAAGAATACAGTGGGAAACTGTATCAAAAGCTTTGCTAAAGTCAAGGTACATCACATCCACAGAGCCAGTTATCTCATCATAGAATGCACTCAGGTTGGTCAGGCATGACATGCTTAGCTCAGCTTGTCTTTGCCTCTTGCCACCAGGGAATGAATAACCACTCAGAGACTTCAAACAACAGGGCTGATCAAAGCTCGAAGGATCAGAGCCTTGGGGCCCCTAACTAGTTAAACCTCACAACTAAGTGACCACTAAAAAGTTTGTATATATATTGGCCCTAATTTGCCATCAGTTATAGTCTTCAATCGGATTGCACAAGTGTAATTGGGGCCTGAATTTAGCCTAGTAGGTATGTGATATTCCATTGACTTCAAAGATGTACCTGATGCTGTGCTTGCAATTTCATGTTCCAGAAGATTCTAGGGTTTGTCACTTCTTATATGTAGTTCAGTAAGTGTCTCAGCTTAATTCTGCTGCAATCTTTGGCAAACCCTTCTGCTGACTTCAGTGGTGCAGGAAGCACCAGCATCAGAGTTCAGCTTGTAAAGCAGCAGCATCAGAGTTCAGCTCTTGACTGAATAAAGGTATTTGCAGAAATTAATATGGGTAGAGGTCCATCTACTAGACTGAAATCTTCTTTCCAAAACCAGGCTATTGCAACTGGAATCGCTGCTTTTGTCAGGTTTTATGAGCAAAGCTCTTTAGCTGTAACTTGCTTTTTTAATGCAGTTTGGTTTTGGTTTTAAGATTATTTTTGAGATAAATTTAACAAGAAGAGTTCAGCAAATGTTCTATGCTGCATGTAACTGCTTTTATCTGTGCTTTAGAATTTTCAAAGATGAAAATTCATTTAAGAAATAATCCTTATCGAACTGTCTCTATGGAAGGAGGATTCATTATATCTGGTGATAATTGTTTTGTAGAAAATTAGGAAAATAACCCACACAGAGATTTAGGCTAAGAGTCACTCCTGCTGAATTAAAAAGCTTCCTCTCCTTTGTTTCTGCAATGAAAGTTATTTCCCCCCCCATTTTTTCTGAAAGCTTGGTGCTGTTGAATCAGATAAGCTTGAATAGAAATATACTGGGACACTAGTAAGTTAGGATATTTCTTTTGAAGAGGCAAAGGAGCTTTATTAAGGAAAGGAGATAAAAATGTTGTGCCATAGCTTTCAGAAATGTTGTTGTAGGCCTCAAAAGACAAATATGTTTATCTGGATGACTACAAGAGGAAACTGAACTTGTGATGACAAGCGTGACAACAAATCATCATGTTGCCTGCTGTGGCGCAAGCCAGGCTATCAATTTTTTCTCCTGTGATGATTTCCCATACTACCTTAATGCCCTGCATCTGTCTAATAGTTTTTTATACTCTGGGGCAACTGAATTTTGCAGGCAATTATACAGATATCTGCAGGGAATTGCCTCTATAACTGTGCAAATCTTTGTAGGTTGTCCAAAATCAGTGGAGTTTCTGAAAAGTTTTCTATAGCTTTATATTTCACACAAGATCTTATTTTAAAGAAGCCTGATTTTACAATAAATAATTATATCTGGAGCATATATTATGGTGCTATGATAGTGGGAACGAGCCAGTTACTAATATTCTAACTCATGTTGAATAGTACCTTACTCAGAGTTGTCCCACTTAGATCTAAGTTAACAATAAGGTAAAACATAAGTAATGGTTACAGAATCTAGATAGTTAAGGATGATTCTGACCCTGACTCTAATAGTCATTTGAAAAAAATTTATCCTGAAATTTCATATGCTTACTCTGAGACTAGAGAACGTATGTGGGCTTACTGACTGATCTTAGGTTAGCAAGTTGTTTTTAGTTATGGAACTTAGAAAAAATTTCATTTTCCTCTTAGAAAATTGTTTTAACAATGTTTTTTTCTTATAATATAACTTAAGTGGTTTATTTAAAAATCTCCATACTTGTTTTACATATCAGACCAGTAAGAGAATTAGCCCACAGCACATATTTACTATTCTGGTGTCCCTAACTTTTTAGGACTAAATTGAAGATTTCCAATCTGCCTTGAGTAAGTAGCAGTGTGCAGCTGTATCACCACTTGAGCAAACCAGAGAATGAATTGTTAGAGTCCATTGCTTCCTCCTTTTTTATGAGGAGTAACTCCTTTCTTTGTAACCACTTGCCCAATACTATCCCTCTAAGCAAATGGGTTTATAGAGGCAAGGACTGGGAACAGCTGTGGACAGAACAGCTAGGGCTTCTTCCACTCCTGGTCCATCTCTGCCTACTTGCTCAATACTGCCTCTTGTGAGCAACCAGCTCATCCCCATGCCTGAAGTCACAGGGCAGATCTACACTCTGGCGGGGATCGACGCTGTGAGATCACTCTATCGGAGGTCAGTTTATCCCCAAGTATTCTCCCGTCGACTCCTGTACTCCACTGCCGCAGGAGGCACAGGCAGAGTTGACGGGGGAGCGGCAGCAGTCGACTCGCCACTGTGAAGACACCGAGGTAAGTCAATCTAAGTATGTCAGCTTCAGCTATGCTATTCTTGTAGCTGAAGTTGCATATTTTAGATCGATTCCCCTCCTCCCCCAGTGTAGACCAGGGCACAGTCTGAACAGATCTGAGCAGGGGACTAAGAGGGAAGGAAATTATCTTTTTTTTTCCCCTTACTCAGCTATGTAGGGGTTTAAGGTCTGTGACAATCTAGACCTTACTTATTTAATAAATCCTCTATGTATATTTGACATATGAGGAAGTTATAAGGTGCCTATCATGTTTACTGTAGAGATTGACTGACTAATTTCTAAATCTCTCTAGTTTATCAGGTGTCTCATTGGGAGCTTGGGCAACTACTAGGGGCAGATAGCATCTTTGCTGGTCCTCTTCACAGGGACTAGATTTCTTTTAAAGTAGGAATGGTAAGAATGTAGATCTTAGACAAATGAAAAGCTGGGACTTGAGTCAACTAGCAGAAGAGTTTAGATTATCAGGCAAATTTTGGAATATAAACAATTAGGAAGAGAGTGGAATATTATTTTATTCCAGTGAGTGGTGTTTGTCTTCTGGAGGCAAGTGATAAAATTATACAGAGTAAGGGATAAACCTCCTCACTTCCACAATCCTATACCACCTGCAAATGGTGGATAAAAATCTTATGGCCATTATTTATATATTTATATGGGTGAGGGCTGAGGAGATTGCTATGGAAATTCTACCATGCAATCTCTTACACTCATCTGCAAAGTCAATCATTTTCAGAATGCTGAAAGTGCTGACATTTTTTCCTACTGAACTAATGTTATGTATGCAATAACTATAATAATATTTGCATACTGGATATACATGAATTTAATCAATGTCTTTATTGGTCAGAGCTCCAATAACTTGCAATTATAATTGAGCCATATATTTAGACATAGATATGTCACAGGAAACAAGGGACAAGTATTTTATATTTCTGTGGTGCTGAAACTTCCGCCAAAGAGTGTCAAGATGGCATATTTGCCCCATACCTAAACTGAATTATTCTCCAAATTTTTTCCTCTCCATAACATTGACATCTTTTAAATAACACATTATCAGGCTGAAATTTTGTTGTGAATGATGCCTTAGTGCAACATATCATCTCAGAGAAATTTAAGATATATTATTCAAAAAATATATTTTTCTCAGGGGCTTAAAGAGTCAGAACCCAAATCAAAATAAATATAGGATAAAGGTTGCCTTTAAGAGCTTGACCAACATACTGTCAGGCTGCATCTGGAATTAGCTGGACATGGTTCCAGACCAATTGCTGTAACAGAAAATAAACCTTCTGTTTGGACTAGATAACTCAGGTTAATTAGTACCAAGTGCTTTTATTATCTAGGTTGTAGTAGGTTCAAATCAAGTCCAAGGTTAATCATGATGCTACCATTTGCAGACTCTTTGATATCTGTGGAATGAAGTTGGTAGTCTCACTCAAGTTCCTAGTAGCCAGTCATCCTGTAACAAAAAAGGATCTGTTTTGACATTGAAGGGAACTTTTGTTTTTAGTCTTAACAGAGGAGTTCAAAGATTGCAAGAGTTCTCTCACACCTATAGGGCAAACAGAAAGGCTTTCTCTGTGCCTGTTCTGTGTGGAAGGGCAAATCAGGGCTATGGCAAAATATGATCATGTGACTGTTCAAGTTTGCATATGTTTTTTTTTCTGATTTTTGAGGAACAGATACACATTTTTTGCAAAAGTTTAGTTTTCTTTAAAAATAATTTGCAGGTCAGGTGGCCCCATTTTCCCCACATGGTGGGGTTCCCCTGCAGTTCTAAAAGAGGGGACAGATAATCAAGTGGTAATGGTGCTAACCTTGGATTTAGAAGACCCAGGTTTAATTTCCTGAGCTGATACAGTCTTCCTGTGTGACCTTGGATAAGTCTCTTGGCCCTAGATCCTCAAAGATATTTAGGCACCCAACTCTACTGCAGTAGCTTTGAGGATCTGGGCCTAAGTCTCTCTTTGTCTAAATTCCCCATCTGTAAAATGGCTTAATAGTACTGCCATACCTCACAGGGATGTGGTGAGGATAAATACATTAAAAATAGTGAGGTACTCAAATCCTACAGTAACAGGGGCCATGTAAGTACCTAAGATAGCTAGATAAAATAAGTGCAGCTCTTCTCTTAAGAATCAGTGTTTAAACTTTGTATCAGCCAATTACAAGATACAATAGAGCTCATTTACAGAGACACACATGAAGACACACAAATATTCTAAGTAGTTTTGTAAGTATTAAGTAGCAATGCCATTGCTCAGGTCTGTTGAGTATTATATCTGAAATAGGGAGAGGGAATGTTTGTGGAAAAGCTGTTTTGCATTTATGGCCCTTGATTTTTTTAAAAAATGATGAGTACAGGTGAAGAGGTGGTATAGAATATGTTCAAAAACTGCTCCTGGCTCTCATAGAACATAGCATATATTGGGGGTTCCCTGTGTATGTCAGGGTTGCATTCTTGAAAAGGGCAAAGGATAACGAAATGACAGATGTCGGGGACAGATACCCTCTACTCCTTCCCTGTCTCTTCCCACCCAGTTCCACTCCCCTCCTCTGAGCACATCCTGTTCCCACTTCTCCTCTTCCCTCCCAGTGCCTCCTGCTGAGCATGCAGCTGATTTGGCATGCAGGAGGTGCTGGGAGGGAGGAGGAGTTGATTGGTTGCCTACGGGGCTGCTGGAAGACGGGAGGTGCTGTGGGGGGAAGAGAGGGCGCTGGCTGCCGATGACTGATCCTCGGATCGAAACCAGCGTGAACCTGAACATGTTCCCCTATTGATGAGCGATGGATATGCAAAACGACAGATAAGAGCGAGACATGTACTGCGAACCCCTGTATGCCATTCTTGCTTCTACTAAAAACAGAAAAATATGGGTTACTCTTACGATACAGGAATGTAGCTTGACTTTATATGTCCTTCATGACTCTCTGAAAATGATCATGATAAATTATGGCCTCATTTATTATATCAAGGTAAAGAAGTAATTTTTCCTAGGAAAAAGCAGTGTAATCAAAATAAATGTAGATAGGAAAGGTTAGCTGCTTGCCTGGCTGGGCCAGTATAATTTTTTTCAAAAATGAAGTAAGGAACTCAAGCAGCTGAGGCACTGAAGCTTTGCACAAAAGATATTTGGAAAGGGATTTTTCTCCTCTCTTACCTTTCTATGTAATAACTGATGTCAAACAAAATAAATTAGCATACAAGTATAGAACCAGTGACTACAATCTCAGTAAACTAATGCTAGTGCTTTCACAGGAGATGAGGAAATGAGCTTTCCATAATATTGTTTGCCATTATGATTTTTAAGTTTCTTTTTATAGAGAGTGGGTTTATTCCCTTCTGGGAGACTGTGATAAGGAACTATTACCCAAGGCATTCAGATCCCTGGGAAAGAGACTTGGCTAGCAGGTTAGTATGATTAAAACACAAATTTTCATTCCATCCATAATTCTTTGTGGCCATTCTTCCCCCATGTCAGCTGTATAACTGTACTGAGACTTCCAGAATAGACTGCTTCTTTTGAAACTATAATTACAGTCTGTGGCAGGGGTGGGCAAACTTTTTGGTCTGAGGGCCATGCGGGGCTTCAAAATCCTGCAGAGGACCGGGTAGGGAAGGCCCCGCCCCCTATCCAACTCCCACCCACTTTCCACCCCCTGATTACCCCCCCCGAACCCCAACCCGTCCAACCCCCCTTCCTTGTCCCCTGATCGCCCCCCTGAGACCCACCCCACTCTAATTGCCCCCCAGGACCCCAACCCCTATCTAGCCCCCCACTATCTGTTCCCTGACTACCCCCTCTGGAGACCCCACACCCTAACTACCCCCCGTCCCCCTCACTTAACCCCTCCCCAGCTGGCTTACCTGCTCAGCCTGGCATGGAGCCCTGGGCTTGCCCCGCTCGGCCTGGCACCCTGGGCTGGGAGCGCGGGGCCCCGCGGCTTGCCACAGTCGGCCCGGCTCCCCAGGCCGGGAGTGCAGAGCCCCGTGGCAAGAAGCACTCGGCCTGGCTCCGGCTCGGAGCATGGGGCTTGCAGCCCTCGGCCGGGAGCACGAGGCCGCGGGGCTTGCAGCGCTTGGCCTGACCTCCCGGTTGGGAGCATAGGGCCGCACAGCTTGCGGCCCTCGGCCCGGACTCGGGCCGGGAGTGCGGAGTCCCGCAGCAAGAAGCGCTTGGCCCGGCCCGGCCCGACTCCACCTCGGAGCAGGGCCGCGGAGCTTGCGGCCCTCGGCCGGAAGCGCTAGGCCATGGGGCTTGAGGCGCTCGGCCTGGCTCCCCAGCCGGGAGCGCGGGGCTGTGCGGCTTGCCGTGTTCGGCCTGGAGCCGGGAGGGTGGGGCCACTGGCCCTGGCCCAAGCTCGTGGGCTGGATGAAAATGGCCGGCAGGCCACATGTGGCCCATGGGCCATAGTTTGCCCACGTCTGGTCTATGGTCAACCATCAAGGAGCCTGTAGTGTATGCCTCTCTTACCTCAGACTTGGTGTCCTACTTTCACAAATCTCCCTGTCCCCTACCATCATATGGACAAGCATTAGGCTTGAGACTGGATTCAGATTTGAATCTCTATGGCAACAAAAAGTTGACTCCTATTGTTATATTCACTTCTTACCTGACCTTAAGAGATAAGTTGTTGATGTGTTTTACTTTGATTCTCACTGTTGTGTTTGTGCTCTCTCTCTCTTTTTTTTTTTTTTTTTTTTTTTTAGGCTACTGCTAAAGTTGTATTTGAAATAAAATAACAATACTGTAAAATTAATAACATACCATATTGATCCAACAGAGACTTGGGCTGAACTATGTCAAATTAAATTACTCGGACACATTTATTTAAAAAAAAGTGAGAGAGAGAGTTGTCAATAGATGCTGACCTATTTGACTCTTGGCAGAGCCTTCCAGAACTACAAAAGGCCCGTCCCCTTAGATGTGGGAGGGTCCATAGAGCCTAGAACTCAGATAGCCGTGGACAAAGAATGCAAAACCAGGGCTGGGTGCAGGCCATGGTGTCGTCTTCTCTTCCCCACCCACTCTCCCCCTCCCCTCAAAAGAAGTCAGCAGCGAACCCCAGTATAAGAAATGCTGTATTGACAGCAATGGAGATTGATGTATTTTATTTTCATATCAAGTATGGTATGGTTTGTGACAATGAAAGCTTTCACACTCTGTCTCCTCCCTCTGTTGTGTTCTACATCCACTTGTCACATTTTGTCCCTATTTAGAGTGTAAACTCTCTGAGTTTGGACCTGTCTTATGTTTACAGAGCCAAGTGAGGTCTTGATTCTGATTGGGGCTGCTCAGCACTATTGAAATAATAATGTCTCAAGTCAACAACAGGTGCCAGCCATAAAGGTGAGAGGCCAGTTCCATCATCTTGACCTTTCAGTTTTGGTCTCTGCTGCTTAGCACCAGTTATTACAATAGTATTGTCTCCTTACCTATGCTTTGCTGTCCTGAAGATTCACCTTGCTTTGAAGATAATGACAGATCATTTAGAAAGATGTGTTTGCAAGGCTTGACATATGGGTGAGCAGAATGACATACACTTTCTTTCTGATAATAGGAATTCCTATGCTGAAGTATAGCTAGCTGAACAAAGATATCTGAAGAACAAAAAACCCCAAATAATTTTGATAATATGAGACATGAAATAGAATCATGCTAATCACTAAATGGCTTAATAGTTTCTAAGGTTTTGTGAAATGAGGAAACCGAAATATTTTGTTGTCATTATTTGTTCAAGCATTGTTACTGAATTGCTGGAAGGTCTGTGTATTCCAGTGGTTCTCAGACTTATTTGATCCTGCCCCCTTTCTTTGTGTCTGAAGTAGTTTATACCCCTCCTCCTGCCACACAACTATATATACTGATTTTAAAACATGCAATTCACTAAATATTTTAAAACCAGTAAAGCAACAGAGCCAATTTAAATATACAGAAATGTAAATTTTAAGTGAGATACTGCTTACTTGCATAACACTGTTGTTAATAGTGGGATGGGTGTGCCTGTGGTTTGGGAGCAGAGCAATTCCATTCTGGGTTGGATGCTTGAGACAGCTATCCAAAGCTCCCTGTCTACCTTCAATTAAATGTGCACATTGTGTCGTAGCAAACGGATTAATGTACAGATGGCAATGATTTTGTATAATGCTATGTAAGCTTAACAAAAATCCATCAAAATACACAGCCCCATCTGATGACCTGATATGTCCGGAGGAATCAGTTTTGCAAGTTATTCATTGTTGTGCATAAAATTAGGGCAGCAAGGTTTTTGTTGTTTCCTCCCCCAATCTTCTCAAGCCCCCTCCCCACCCCAGGAATACATTCTGTGCCCCCCAGTTTAAGAATCTCTGTATTTTACATGCCTCAGACATTTTGAGGAGACTTCAGTCTCCACATATCATTTCTGCAATGTCTGACAAGAAAATGAAAATTATTCAGGAACTCCCACCTCCATTTTATATCTAAGATTGTCTTGTGTGGTAGGAAAAAGGTCAGTTAAGACCAAGGCTTTTGCCTTTCTGGGAAAGATTTTTTCTGCAGATCCAAGGAGTTCTTAAAATTACGCTCAAATGTATTTTGGATTTATAAAGTCATAAGTCTGGAACAGTTTATTCCATAGTAAACTGTTTAATTAGCTGTGTGACAGTGTGCCAAATATGGCAGCACTTTAGGCCAAAATTGTTACTTTTCCCTAAAGAGACATAATAATATAAACATATTGTATTCATTAATTTGCAAATATACCTGCTTAAGCAAGTTATGAATAGAGAACAGATTGTGAATGTGGATGTTAAATTCAAATAAATAACAGGAAATTTCAGAATATCCCTAGTAACACACATGCTGCATTTGTGGAAAGAATATGATTGTGCATGTCTATTCTCTTTCTTACTAATGAGTCTCTTTCACTTTTTCTGTTTTAGAAGCCATAAAGCCTTAGAAAGAGAGGTCACTTGGAAACGTTTTAAATGAGTGGGAAGCCACCTCAACAGAAATTCTTCAAAGAATCAGTCGTTAAGGAACGTATTGTCACTTCAGTGCATTCAACTACCACATATATTCTCAACTTGCTGCAGTAAAATTCAATCATGCAACTCCTATTAATCTAGTAAGTGCCTGAAGGAGTACACAAACCCCACACTGGAAATTCATGGGTTAAAGAGCTACTCTGGGCCCAGGTAGACATGCCCTCACTGTATCTGCACAGGTTGGAGGAGCTCAAAAAGGTGGGTAGGGTTGCTCAGTGTTAGGAGGCAGTGGAGGAGAGCTGATCTGCACTCTGAGCTCCGGCTGCATGAGACCTGGCTATATTGACCTGACAAAGCCTACAAAAATGGGACTTGTGATTCTGTAAATTTCAGAGATTTATTTTTGTGTTTAGTTCTTTTTTTTCCCCACTGGGTAAAGAGGGGACTGGTAGGAAGTGATCCAGGGATGCAGGCATATAGCACTGAAAGTGCAGGGCTTAGCTGCCTGCCATTGTGCCCTGAGTTGGAGCTTGGTGGAGAGGCTGGGCACAGTCTTTTCTACCAACTTCTAAAGAGGTACAAATATGGAAGTCAATCCTTTGATGGGGAATTGGGTTAGGGAAAGATGCTGAAAGTACAGGGTATGACACCCTAACCCAAGGAAGAAGCCCTGATTCCCTTGCTTATTCCTGAAGACTTCCCAATATTGGACTCCGTATATATACCCTGCAAGAGGAGGACTTGAAAATGTCACCTGGCCAGAGGGCTGATTCATTAATGGGATTTTCCTAGAACAGACTAAGCAAGTGTGTGATTGAATGCAAGAGTCCCATCGACTTTCATAACCTTTATACTTGCTCTATCTAGGTTTGTATAAGGTCGCCTTTCACCATGGTATCTGTGGTATGTATCTCTGTGTTGGGTAAAAAAAGTTAAATTTATTAAGTGTACATAGCTGCCATTTTGGATCAATAAAAGGACAACCGGTCCTTCATCTTGGCACCCCTTCTCCTTCAGCTCTTGGCACTCTTTTTCAAATTTGGCTCCAGAGCAGAGGGAAAGGCGGGAAATATAGTGTCACATGATAGTGAAATCGGCCTAGCAACAGGGTATGTATATAAGGGTGTGTTCAAACCCTGAGAGGGGTTCTTTCTGTGTCTCTGGATGGTGTGAAAGCAGATCATCCCAGTGAGGCATAGAATCTCTCCCACAGCACTGGCCTTGCTGGTATCTAGAGCCCTTGAGGGAATAAGACTTAAGGTGGACCAGTAACACCTAATAAGGTTCCTTTGCACTTACCCTCACTCACCTATTAAACCACCACACAGTATAGTGCCGCATTCAGCATACAAGACATTGAGGTCAAGAGTAGAAGTCAGAAGACATCCTGGCGAAGATCTACTTACCTGTTGTAAAGGTTCCTGAGCTCCAATTCCTGATCCTTCCCTGAGGTCCTGGTTCCCGCCTGTGTTCCTGTTCTCCTGTTCAGTGTCTGCAAGACATGGTATAGTCCTTCTCTGTTATTTTTGTAACTGTGTAAGGGTTTGGGCTCTGGGGTTCATCCCCCATTATACCATATGTGTTAACAACCGAGAGTTATTCTTTGTGTTATCTTAGTTGCAGTGAGTCCTAGTTGGTTTTTGTGTATCTCAATAAACACCATTTTATTGTTTGCAACCTTAACCTGCCTGTGTCTTAACTACACTAAAACACTGTTGATAGATGCAGAGGAGGGTAGCCCATCTTCTGTGAAATAAAACCTAGTCTTAATTGTCTTGGGCTAACAGATGGGCTAAAATTCAGGTCTTTAAAAACTCTTCTAGTCCAGGAGGAGGAGGGGAGAGAGAGAGAGACTAACTGGGCTGAAAACTTAGTTCCCACCCTGTGCCTACTAAAACATAAGCTGTTGGAAGAAGAATGGGAGTCTGCCACTCTAATTTGGGCAAACTCTGTACAATGAGATTGAGGTGGGAGAGAAGTGGAGAGGCCATCCAGCCATAGCTTGGTATCGCCACACCCTCTCTTTGAGGTCAGGATTTTTATTTTAAACATTTCTGCTCTGTAGACCAGGGAGGGAGTGCTCTGTCTCCCCTCATTCTACACTCATCACCATTTCTAGGTAATTTTTGCTAGCTGTGTGAATCCAGCATGGTTGATGGGCAGGACTAGAAGAGAAGGCCCTGGAGTTCAGAAATCAGA
Organism: Dermatemys mawii; assembly: GCA_007922305.1. Taxonomy (NCBI): domain Eukaryota; kingdom Metazoa; phylum Chordata; order Testudines; family Dermatemydidae; genus Dermatemys; species Dermatemys mawii. The sequence goes on along the minus strand of ML677372.1, from coordinate 5,636,383 downwards.
GTGATAATTTACATGAGTTTCTAACCAGTCCTGAACAACTTTTGGGAGGGTGCAGAGACTCAGCCTTTTAGCCAATGGCAGTGCTTGCAACACCTCTACATCCACAGGCTCTGCTATAGCATCTATCAGCCCACTACATCCCTAAGAAATGGCTTTAGCGAGTGGTTTTTCATAGTCACAAACTCACTCTCAGTTGCTTTGCTGGCTGGTTTGTGCTCACATGCTCAGAGTCTAACTGATCCATATGTGGAGTTGGGAAGGTCAGATTAACAGTGGCTTTTTGCCTTCTTCTGCAACAGGGGGCACAGGTGCCTTGCTGGAATCATCTGGGTATATTTCACTTAATCTATTCCTTGCCATTGCCGGAGCTTTGGTGCACTTTGGTTCCTCCTATTCTTTGTCTGATGCACATAATAGTTTAGCCTCCTGTGGGCTGTAATACTTTGGTCTAACTTTGGCTGTTTGGTTTGGTGTATGGATGCTGGGCTATGTTGGTGGCGTGTGATATACAGGAGGTCAAACTATATGATCTGATGGTCTGTTCTGACCTTCAACTCTGACTCTATGACTCTAGGCAAGGCCTTATCCCATTCTCCACATCCCTGCACATTGCTGTGGAGGGTCCTTCCACAGACCATTGTTCTCTGGTGTGCAGGAGTGTAGGGGAGACATCTCTAGGAAAATCAGTCTGCCACCTAACCAGAAACCATAGAAAGCTATGGATATTTTTGATTGGTTACCCTAAAGGTTTAGGTACAAAACAACCTTACTATCAGCATGAACTATTAATAATAATTCAAGAAACTTGCCTCATCCTTGTTTGCCCACTACTAGAAAAGTGACTATTTAAATACATACTTTAATTTATTAAAATAGCACAAACTGTACATTGAACTGTAGTTAAACTTGATTAACCAGGGTCTTTCCTAACAGTAATATTTCCACAAAATCCAGACATTCCATCTGCTATGTAATAAATGGTCTAATCTCCCTTTTATGCATGTTTAATAGACCTTTAAGTATTTTTAATTGTATTACTGCATCTCAAGAAAGTATTGGTGTTCTCCATATTGGTATATATAATATCAGGCAACAACTATGAAATAAGTCACTTGCTGAAAAGTAATGTCAAATCACTGGCTTGATATATGAATTTATGCACACACAAGTTGGGCCTCTAAATACTGAGTTGCAGTTTCAATAATAATGAACATGTCCCAAGTACCAAAGGAATCAATACAGAGAGGAAATAAAAATGAATAAATGAGGAAATAAAAGCAATTGTATAAATTGTCACAGTAACACGAAAGAGCAAGGTTCAAAAGTCCAAGAGACCTGTCCAATCAATTCCTAACACCCATTACCTTTACAGATAAAATATCTCAAAAGAAAAAACTGGTGCTGATAAAATCTGGCAAACTAGTCTAATGAATAATCTAAGTATCTTTATTTAATCTTAATATTCAAATATACCATCTGAGATTGCTGGGTTATGCATCACTTTTTCAGATGGTGGAAAAAGAATACACTACAACTTTAAGGGATGTCACAGACCTTATCTACTTATGTGCCACTCCAGAAACCATGTACCATTTATAGGGCAACCAGCCAGATAAATTAGTTAAAAGATAAGCCCTGTCCGTTTGCTTACATATGCCAGCTTGGAAGTATTTTTCCCACATCTCCAGCATATGGAATATCTAGGTTCATGCTGCACTTCTAGGAACCGCGTACAGCTGGTCACAAAACTTATAACAGTCAGCTAACTAGAAACCTTTATTAGAATTGTGGAATCACTAACACGAGGAAGGAGCCAAGTGGAAAATTAACTCCTACACAGTGAAACATTGCATAAACTGGAGTCTGAAAAATATACAGGACACCTGCTAGGCTAGAAGTAGATAGAAAAGTTATCAAGGCAGCACAGGGCTGGAACAAGTGAGATCCAGGGACAGCAGCATGGTGAGCAAACTATCACTCTCTTCCAGCTGTGAATGTGTAGAATAACAGATTATTACTAGGTTGCTATCCCTGGACCTGTTAGGGCTTTCTCTTTTTATATAATCTCTGGCTCACAGATGTTGGATAAATTTGAAGATCGTGACCCACTTTGGCTGTTTGAAGTAGAATGAGCTCTCTCTTTCAGTTCTTCGCCTTACTTCCTACCCCCTCAGCCTCCATATCTCTGAGAGGTGAATAGGCAGGCCTCTGTTACTACTCCTTCTGTCCAGTCTCTGTCTGGGTTGTTCTTCAGGAAGAACTCCAAGACTTTCTTGTGCAGCTGCTGATCCTACATTTACATACCAATTTTCACCCAGAAGGATCCTGAAATACTTTGAGACTGAGCTGCAATAGAGTGATCATTTCATCCACCTGTGTAAAGAATGGTGGTGTCTGCTTAACAGTACAGTGCTATACAACTGGGCCTCCCCCAGGGCACCATAATCATCAACTTCCATTCAAATGCTATTCTATGCAAGGGAAGGAGAAGAACTCTGGGATTGACTCAGGCATGGGAAGATTTTCTGTACAAACAGAGGAGGGATTTCTCTCCATGCTGAAGGCCAGAAGAAAGGGAACTCCTAGAAAGTGTATCTTTCCCATCTCCATCATCATGATGGAAGAAAAACAAGATATTTTGCTCAGTGACAGCCAAATGTTGCAAGCCCAGTGTAAAATAGGATTTATGATACAGGCTGTCCTTGTTTTGCCTGGTCTAACACTAGAGCTGGCTAAGCAAGGAGAGTCCAGAATAACACTCCTGCTCTGCAGCAAGGTTGAAGCGTATAGCTGGAAGCAACTCAGGAGAAATAGCGGGTTGATTTTTCTGACCCTTCTTCCCTGTCAGATGGGAGAAGAGCATGGTAAGCTGGGTTGAGGAGACTATAACTTTAGAAAAATAAGTATTTCTCTGGAAATAAATGAATTTGTTCCATTCACTGCTGTTATAAAGCTTATTTTTTTAAAAAAACCTCCTTTGTTATTACATTTTTTTACTTCATAAACGAAGTGTCAGTGTACTTATCGCTTCATTTGATTAGTCATAAAACTGTCAAATGAACTGCAGTGCATAATCTTTATTTTTTTAAATCTGTATTCATTTTTTCATGACAAAATGAGCAATCTCCAGCCAAGCAATTCTTCTAAGAGAAAATTAAATTCACATACTGTTCATATGGATTGTATGTGAAACAGCTTCTTGGGTTTTTTTCTAGCATTCTGCATTCAGCACATAAAATCAGTTCCACTGAAAACAATACATTCAGATAAGTTCATGTTAAGTGGTTCACTTAGTTTACATTATGTAATATACAACAGTATATAAAAATGGAAATAACATTTCCATTAGACCATTTTAAACTCTTGGACATCTTCCCTTAAAAATCAGAGGCTTAATTAATGTGTTTTGTGAAAAAGGAGAAAAAAAAATAGAACAAGATTCAGAAAATAAAATTACTGAGTCATCAGTTTGTGCCTGTATAATGATAAACAGCACTAAAGCAACATATAATGTGGCAACTAGAAATAGCTTATGGGAGAAACTCTAGTGTGGGATCACTGAAAATATGCAGTCTTGTAAGATTTAGAGAAGTCCTAGTAAACCCAGCATTGATGAAATGAAAGATTACTCTATACTAGTGCAAGCCAAGCAATGGTCAGCACTATCAATACAAAGATGCACTTTAGCCCTATTGAGTCTGTATTATGGCACTTGTTTATTTTAATGGAATCTAGGCTACAATACAATACATTTCCCGCTGCTAATGCTTCTTTCATAAATCTTTCTGTCACTCAACTGCATTAGTTTTCTTCTTCTCTCGTCGCCTACAAATAAGAACTTAATTCTTACAGTATTTACCCTAGGCTTCTTTGTCATTTCTTTCTCCTTTCCTTTTCTTACTTTGTACATGAGTATCATTTCTTTTTACACATCAGGTGGTGTGTTGTCTGCAAACTAATCTGAAAAAGGAATCTCTAAATTCAAGCAAACTAGTGAATGGGCAGGATTTGAATCACCACATGCAAGAGCTTACATTTCAAATGTGGATACATGGATTTTCCCTATTTTGATCAATAAGCAACTAGACAAGTGTTCATAGACAGATCACTTCCTATGGTCTTCAGCAGTGGATAGAATTTGTCTTTTAATAACAGTGTAGGAGAACTATAGTACCTCAGGAGTCTACTTCATGCTGAATACTGTGAAGCTGTCAGTTTGCCTTCCAAAATGCTCCTATTGTACACACCTGGGGTATGTCTTCACTACCCACCGATTCGGCGGGTAGTGATTGATCTATTGGCGATCGATTTATCGCATCTCATCAAGACGCGATAAATCAATCACCAACGGCGCTCCCATCAACTCCGGAACTCCAGCTCGCCGAAAGGCGCAAGCTGGAGTCGACGGGGGAACCTGCTGCCGACGTGAGGACGGCAGGTAAGTCAGCTGAAGATGCGCTGACTTCAGCTATGTTATTCACATAGCTGAAGTTGCATATCTTCAGTTGACCCCTTCCCCTAGTGTAGACCAGCCCTTGGATTGCTGATTGCATCCAAGTATTTTCTTAAGAGAATCATGTCTTAACATTAAGAAAATTACTCCTATTGTAAAACCTTCTTTTATGCTTTTATACTTCTGCTAGCTTTGTAGCAACAGGAGATAACTGATAAATAGCATCATTCAAATTCCATGGTGGCTGTCTGCTGGTTTCTTTATTTATTAAACAAACCAAAAAAATCAAACAACAACCTGCAGCTTCTCAGCAAGAAGAAAAACTAAATGGCTGCCTGGAGATGAGAATCTCAGCCTATGTGAGAACAAAATGGCAAATTGCAGTGCAGTGGAACCTGCGCACTTCAGCTGCGCAAAGGGGTAGGAGCAGGATTTGGGAAGGGCTCGTTATAGGGTATACAACCTCTGTGCATTGTATAGCCCATTACCATACTGTCTTTCTGCAAGGCATTGCTCAGATGTTAGCCCTGGAAAAGGGGCAGGGTATGACTTGAATATCTGCCACTTTGTGTATTGTGTTATGAATAAGTGATGTGGCAAGTAGGCAGAGTTGTGGGAAAGAGATCTTTATTGAGTATGCTAAGTGGCCAGTGTTACAAGCTGTGGCTTTAGGGATTGACACGTAAGCAATCTGGGCCCAGCTTGCATTTCTGAGACCCTCAAGCCACTCTCAATCCTCCTGGAGACTTGACCCTCTTTCCCCAGTTCTTCTCATCATAATAAAGTGTGGATCTTTGCTCCTTTGGCATTGGACACATAAGGGCAGTAAACAGCTGTTTTAGGCAACAGAGTGAAATAGCTTTTGTAGTTGCTGTATAGGAGAAAGCGAGAGAAAGATTTCTCTTACCCATAGTGGTGCATCACCTCACATCTGTCCACTGTTCAGTCCAGCTATTCAAGTTGGGTGCTCACATGAGAATTTGACCCAGGGTTATGAGGGATATAGACTAAATGGTTTTGCCTAATTGTTGTGAAATGTTGTGGATTTGAAATTCTTCTCATGTAACTGGGCTCATATTCTCTTTAGTGACTGCTGCAGGAGGAAAACTGGATAGGAAAAAATGGAGAAAAACGTGGCAGAGAGAGGTCAGAGTGAAATACAAATAGAAATTCTAAGGAGAAAACACCATATTACACACACCACACCAAAGGTCCCACTTATGCTGGCTTCATTTTAGAAAGAGGTAAGAGTGGTGTGGTAGATAGGACTATTATGCTTGACCCAGATTGTAGATTTCTTTTGAGCCAGAAAAATATATTCTATAATTTAATCACCCTGGATAGAAATATGTTACAAATACATGGTAGAATTATTCCAAACCCTATAAATACTTCTGTTTTTTAATGTCTATGTACACCTAGAACTTGAAAAACAGTGTGAAACTATTAACTGTGGTCTTCACGTGTACAATTATAGTAGTTAATGGTAACTTTTTCAGCTTTAAAGCTAGTTTACAGCAATCTTTATTGGAACCTGTTACAAAAGAAAGGCAAGAAAAACCCATACAGTCTTTAAAATTCATACATAAGTACGCACATTTTCTTACCAGTTGCGTAGTCAGCTTCAGGAAGTGGTCAATTGATTGATGTGGGTCATCACCCAAGAGAGAGTCTGTGTGTTACTTATCACCAGATCTTTACTCAGCTATCAGCTTTCAGCTTAGTTATTGCAATATCAGCTCCTGCTGTGAACAAACAGGTGGAGCAAAGGACATACATGACTATAGTCATTTCCTGGTGCACTAGTGGGAAATCTGAATTGCTGAAAAGTAGAAAGACACTTAAAGGTGCCTATCCAATGTCACCAGGAGAACTCCCAGGTGGGCAGCCCAGGACCTCAGTCTTCTCCCTTCCAAGTATCTTTGGATTTCAGAAAGAAATATACTGAAGGAGACAGGTCATTTTATCCTATTTCTGTGTGGTGGTCCAACTTTGCTTCTCTTCTTGGAGGTGGTAGCATGAACCAATCAGTTAGTGACCCACATTTCTTTCAAAGTTTTGAAATGTCCAGCCGAAGGGTCCTCTCTCACCAGGCAATCAGGGAAGAGACATCAACTTTTGAGTTCTTGCAACTGGAACTGGATTTTTTTCTAGACTTTTTATGCAACATATCTTGCCACACTAGCTTGTGTAAGAAAAATTAGGCCATAAATGTTGATACAACCCTTTTGGGACAAACCTTGAACACCAGCTGATTTGCTCTCATCAGCAATTTACCTCTGCAAGGCTCTGGGAGCCCTTTTGTGGTGCATCCCTTGGCATTTTTGCAGTTAGGCTTGCTCAGGTTGCAGTTTCTCCATCAATACTGTGCTAGCTGCTGAAGTGTTTGTTTTAAAATTCATATAATTTATACAGAGTTCATCTATATTCTCTGATGTTCTTTAAACTTTTTTTTAACTGTCCGTTATACAATGCAGTCACTTCTGGAACTGTTGTTCTCCAGCAGGCCACAAGGGTTGTATAAATCTTCCATTTCTGTTCATCTTGTTTAACAACAATGGTAAGACCTTAGTATATATGGCTGACTAAGTCTGTGCATTATTAACCAAGCATTACATTTCTGATTATTCCACTCTGTGATCAGGTGTCCTTATAAACACACTACTTGGTTTCATTTCTTTTATTTACTCTTCTTTCAACACAGGTATATTTTACTAACTTTATAGCATAAACATGCTTGATTGCAAACATTAGGGGAATAGGATACAGAGGAACCTAGAGAAATTAGAGGATTGGGCCAAAAGAAATCTGATGAGGTTCAACAAGGACAAGTGCAGAGTCCTGCACTTAGGACGAAATAATCCCATGCACTGCTACAGACTAGGGACCAAATGGCTAGGCAGCAGTTCTGCAGAAAAGGACGTAGGGGTTACAGTGGATGAGAAGCTGGATATGAGTCAACAGTGTGCCCTTGTTGCCAAGAAGGCTAACAGCATTTTGGGTTGTATAATTAGGGGCATTGCCAGCAGATCAAGGGACGTGAGCATCCCCCTCTATTCAGCATTTCTGAGGCCTCATCTGGAGTACTGTGTCCAGTTTTGGGGTCCATACTACAAGAAGGATATGGAAAAATTGGAAAGAGTCCAGCGGAGGGCAACAAAAATGATTAGGGGGCTGGAGCTTATGACTTATGAGGAGAGGCTGAGAGAACTGGACTTATCTGGTCTGCGGAAGAGAAGAAGGGCGAGTGGATTTGATAGCAGCTTTCAGCTACTTGAAAGGTGAGTTCCAAAGAGGATAGATATAGACTGTTCTCAGTGGTACCAGATAATAGAACAAGGAGTAATGTTCTCAAGTTGCAGTGGGGGAGGTTTAGGTTGTATATTAGAAAAAAACTTTTTCACTAGGAAGGTGGTGAAGCACTGGAATGGGTTACCTTGGGACGTGGTGGAATCTCCTTCCTTAGAGGTTTTTAAGGTCAGGCTTGAAAACCCCCTGGATGGGAATGATTCAGTTGGGGATTGGTCCTGCTTTGAGCAGTGGGTTGGACTAGCTGACCTCCTGAGGTCCCTTCCAACACTGATATTCTATGAAATGTAAAGAAACTTGTTTGTCTGAGAAATTGGCTGAACAAGAAGTAGGACCAAGTGGACTTGTAGGCTCTAAAGTTTTACATTGTTTTATTTTTGAAAGCAGTTTTTCTTTTTTACATAATTCTACAATTGTAAGTTCAACTTTCATAATAAAGAGATTGCACTACAGTACTTGTATTAGGTGAATAGAAAAATACTACTTCTTGTTTATTACAGGGTAAATATTTGTATTCAAATATAAAGTGAGCACTGTACACTTTGTATTCTGTATTGTAATTGAAATCAGTATACTTGAAAATGTAGAAGATATCCAAAATTATTTAAATAAATGCTAATCTATTATTTAACTACGTGATTAATCACGATTCATTTTTTAAATTGTGCAGTTAATTGCGATTCATTTTTTAAGGGCTATAAAAACACCCTATCCACCTAAAAATCTATATAAATAGCATAGGGCCCATACCTACGCTCTCTATTCAAGCAAAACTCCTTGGGCCAAATACTCAGCTGGTGTAAATTAACAGAACACCATTGACTTCAGTAAAGCTGTGCTGATTGAAACTATCTGCAATTTGACTAAGTGACTTCAATGTGTGTTCTTTTCCTAAGCAAAGACTGAGGAAAGATTGCAGGATTTGGTTCATAGATAATATAAATAAAATTAATAGTTTTTTTAGCACATTTTGGGCAGCAGAGAACAAATGCACCACACATGCTTTCTTGAGCAAAACTGGTGTCAACTGATATTAAACTGATTTGTGTCTTATAAAAACAGTTTTATGCTAAGAGATGAGCAGTATTAGAAAAAACAGCATTAAGGAAATCTCTAGTTTAAAATATTTCTGTTGCTGTATCATTCTTTACTTACAATACATGAAATGCCTATGTTGGGGGGGAAATTACTTCAGACTAATAATACCTTAGATTATTAGAATTGAAAGAATTGTAAAAATCCCACTCGCTTTCCCCATTTATGCTCTTTCTGTCTTGTCTTTCGCTCAGTGTAGACAAAAAATAGCTTAAATTCCCTCTTATTTTTAGTCAGTTTTTCTTCATGTCTGTCAAGTTCAGGCAATAGGTCTGTTTCGGCTTTTAACCCTTTAAAAACAAAAACAAAGCAATTCATTGCAAAATATTCATTCATTCAAAATTTTTACATTCATATTGGGTTTTTACACATCTCCATGGCCACTTTTTCATGATATTAAAAAAAGGAAATAGAATGGAAATAAAGAGTATTGGAAAATCATGTAACATCTTGGAAAATCAACACAGTCAGGCAAGTAGAAAATGGCTTACTAAAAATATTGCTGTTATAATTATTGCCCCTGTCTTATCTTAGTGGGGCTCTGATTGCCCCATTCATATTAAAGATTATTGCAAACAGTGCTCATTGCAACACTGATACTGTAACACAGTCTGCTCCAGGGTTCAGGAAATGATTCTCCATATTGTAGCCTGATCTTTTGTGGCTTATAAAAACCTTTAATTGAGCTATACTTCAGTGAATAATGCATTTATTCTCCCCTTCACAGTAGCTACCAATGTTGTAACATATGCTTTGCCTGTCTGCTTCTTGCTATGCATATTTGCTTTCCAATTAGTCTGAAGATTTCAGAATGAATCCAGAACAGCATGTCAAACCATTCCACTCCCTGCCCCACCATGAAGTGCTTTTCATCACTGAGGATCCCAAAAAGTTTTCAGCATAGAGGAATGAAGGTTTACTAAGGAGGCATCTCCTCATGTCTCCCCCATCTCCAATGGTTAGCAGATTTATTAAATTTGTGTTTACATCTCTCCCTGGCTGGCAGACTTTTTAGAGGGTTCTCATGGGTACTTCTCCCAGTTTCCTTGCCCTGATTTGGCTGACCAATCTGACTGTGTACCTAGATACTTTTCCCCTGCTTCCCTCATCCCATTTGATGAACTGAAAAGGGAATAAGTAATGCTTTTTTCCTGCCTTTCTTCCCATCTGCCATATTGAGGGGTTCTGCTGTGTCTCTTGCCGTTCCTTAACCGTCAGATTGACAAGATCTTGGATGCTTCTCTCCAGCTTCGTCTTTAGATGGCAAACTTCTTGGCAGGGAGGCAAGGCAGGGCAGTGGCTACTTGTAGCTATTCTTTGCTGTTTGGCAGGCTGTACAAGTGCCGTCTTCTCATTCTGAAATTCCTTCCCATGTTGTCAGAAGGGGATAGGTTTTCTTCATAAAAATAAGTTTGTGTGGAAGGGAAGGTAAATTATGAGGGAGCTCTTCAAGGAGCTAAAATTACAGCAGCATATTTTATATATAAATTGGAGATGGTCTGTAGCTCACAAAGTGAAGTCAGTGATATTGGCTGTACCTTACTTTTCCCCAAGAACCTTGAGAAAAAAACAACTCAAAGAGGAGGCATCACACAAAATTAAGAGACATCAACTATTGTCATAACTTTACTGTCCAAAACAGCATTTTATTAAGTGGTATCTCAGCAAGATTGGTGCTTGAATTTGGAAGAGTTCTTTCATGAGAACTACCTTTTACACACACACACACAACACACACACACACACACACACACACACGTTCTCACACCAGGTATATTTGTGCATAAGAAATACATGTGCTTAGATTTGAGTCTGCTAGAAATTATCAGACTTGTATTGAGCTGGGATGGCGTAAGTGCACTTTTTGACACTACCCCTTTTCCCTTCCCCTAGTGGACTAGGAAGAATACCTATTTTCCCCCAGGCAAATGAGTTGGAGTAATGGCAAGGGTTTGGAAGTTTTGCTAGCAACACTGGCTGAAATAATATGGAGTTGAAGCCAGATGTCAAGTTCTTAGTGGGAAAAGGGAGTGCCTGGCTAGTAAGAAAGCGAGAGAAGCAAGATTTCTTTGTGCCACTGGATCAAATAATGAGGAAGGCAGTGGGTGAGAAGGCAGAACTCGGAGCAAAGGGATGTGAAGAAGACATCTCATTGGTAGCACTAAGCTGATTCTTGAGCAGTGAGACTAAACACACCTCAGACTGGGGAAAAGCCTTGTCAACCACTACACATCCTGTAAGTAGGCTTCCTTCAACCACAGCAAAGGTACTGATGGGGACTCTCAGTGAGTGCCTAGATAGAGGTACAGAAGCAGTCCAGGCTGAGAGCATGGGAAGGGAGCCTTTCAATTAAGAGTTTGGTTCTGGATGGCTGAGGCACAGATAAAGGAATAGGAGGAGAGATGGAAAATGGACTAAGAGAATTAAGAGGATAAATGGAATGATGGAGGAAAAGAAAACATGTCTATTCTTTTTTGCCAATAGGTCCTTCCACAACTGGCATATCCTTTCCACTCAGACATCTCTTCCACTTCAGCCATCATTAGTAGGGCTTTAGTTAGTTTAACAGATATAGCTATATGTAATCAGATATGACATTTTCTAGTTTGTGTTTTACAATTTGAGAGCTCAAGCAGGGTAGCCATAGATTTGTAGTTCTATAATGCCTTCCCAAACACCAGCACAAGCATTCATGAATTAAACCTCATAACTTCATTGTTAATCTAATTTTATATATGTGGAAAGTACCGTATATACTGTGACAAAGTTCCGAGCCCGTATTTGTGGGTCCTTCGCTTCCTGGCAGATTTAGGGGCCTCAGAAATTCATCTAGGCCCAGAGTGACCTCCCTTTCTCAGTAACTAATTAAGGGAGGCAGAAAATGGGGGAGCCCAGGCCCTCCCTCTACTCTGGACTCCAGCCCAGGGACCCTAATAGTATCAGCTAAGATGGCTGACCTTTTATCCACAGAACACAATACAATTCCCTGGGCTACTTCCCCACAGCAGTCCTCACTTCTTCAAACTCCACTTCACCCTTACCTCAGGGCCTCCTTCCTTGCGTACGATATGTTGTCCACCACTCAGTCTCACCAACAGCATAACTTCCTCCCACAGCTCCTGACACCCACACCCACCTGACTACTTGGGAGGTTTTTAACTGGTTTCAGCCAGTGCCTGATCGGGACACCTGAAGCCAATCAGGCTAGCTGTTTCTACTCCTTTCTAGAAGCTTCCTGATTGGCCTGGAGTAGCCTTTGTTTGGCTATCCAGGGAACAGGGACCTGCACATCCTGAGGCTGATATACCTGCCTTCCAGCACTCTCCTATACCCTTCTGGTCTGACTCCATCATAATACTCATTAATTAACCCATTTGTTTATAAATGGGTTATAATTTATGCCCCCCAAGATGGGTAGGTAAAAATAGCAAAAATAATATGACCCTTTCATAAGCCACCCCTATATTTCAGGGGTTGGCATCACTTCCTGCAGCTCCTATTGGCTGAGAACAGCAAACCATGATCACTGGGAGCTGAGGGGCTCTGCCTGCAGACACTCCAAGTAAACAAAACATCCCGACCCACCAGCAGCTTACCCTGACAGGCCAGGAGCCAAAGCTTGCCAGCCCCTACTATATTTTAAAAGTTGGCATCATAAGAAACACTCAAAAGTTTTGCTAGAATAATTTTAAGGTAATCTAATAAAAAACGTGTTATTATAATAATAACTGAACAAATATGTATTAACCTGCAAAATTACAGTCAATAGTTAAAATCAGTAAATTGATATTTAAAACAAGTACCCTAGAACAATACGAGACTTTAAAAAGTCCTAAAATCCTTTAAGACTCTGATTTAGTCTCTGATTTATCAAACATTAAACTTGGCATCAGTCACAGCTGCACCTGCACTGTCATGGTAGATGTCGCCAGTGTTGTCTTCAGACTCAGATTCCTTTTCGTCATCAGCCTCTGTTGTGTCATCATCAAATATGGCATCATCTTCTGACCCGTCAAGAGTATTGCTGATACAGCATTTCCAAAATGATTTTGCTATCATTTCCAAGGGAATGGACATCCATGCGTCCTTGATCCACTGGGCGACCAGATTGATTTCTGGCTTTATGAAATTCCCACCTTTTGTCAACTTTGCCATGCCTGAGTACATCCATTCAGACCACATTTTGCATAGCCTATCTTTAAAGGATTTGTTCAGGCAGATATGAAGCGGTTTTAGAACTGAAGTTAAGCCTCCAGGTATTACAGCCAAAGTAGTTTTCATATTTTTGGCCACATTTTTCTCTTCATATGTCCTGTGTGCCCTGAACATGTCCTAAATGACCATAGCAGGTTTCTTGATAAGTGCTCCTGATCTCTTATTCCACCCTTTTTCCAGCCATTCAATAGTCCCACTTTCAACCATCTATCCTTTTTCAAGTGCATGTATGATGACACCATCAGAAAATTTCATGTTTTTAGGCAAGGTTTTATATCAAAACCATGTGGAACTTGTGATGTGTTGATGAAAATGTACTCATGAAGAATATTAGGGGAATGAATTGGATGTAAAAATACAAGTAAATGCTCATCACAAGTTGGCTGGAGAAATATTTTAGATAAAATTGGCCTGCTTCTCCATTATTCTTGACTTTTATAGTCACTTAAACCAGTGCAAAATGGATGTAAAATGCTACCAGGTTAGAACAGTAACACTTCACAACTACATTTAACTATTGTCAATGACTACCCAAGATGCAAGGTAACAAGTCCAATTACTATAAATGTGGAAGCTCTGAGATATTAGCATGAGTACTATTTCTCCCATATAAGGTCAGTGACTGGGCAGGATACCTAGCATGTCTTCTAGACAGGCCAGCCTATATGTTTCTAGCCTCCATACCTGTGCATGGATCGACTTTTGACTTCTTGCCACTCTGTTGTAGATTGTCAAGAATCAGGTTAGTCAACCAGCACATTGTTACTGTAGGTTAGCACATCAATTGCTAATGCAGTAAAGCATCTGGAAGGTTAAATTTCTGCCTGGGCCAATTTTTTTTTTCAGTTTGTTTCTTAATTTATTTATCTTACTAGATGATACACAGGGAAGGAGCTCCTTCTCTCTGGCTGCTCTCAACGGGGAAATAAAAAAGAGATTCTTCATGTGGAATGAGGAGGTGGAAGCTCTTGAAAATTTTACCTCCATAGCAACTTGTGATACAGGAAGGTCAGGGAGCTGTGGTAGAGTGCTTGAGGGGAAATATGTAAACTCAAGTCTAATTAAGGCATGGTTCCCTGTAGACTAGGGAAGATGGTGGCGGGTTAAGTGGAGCACCTGCAGTCAATTAAGGCCCTGTTAGGAACGGAGGAGGAGGAGGAGGAGGAGAAGAAGAAGGCGGCGACGACGACGACTGGAGTTTAGAGGTGTACTGAAAGACTTGGAGAATCAGAGAATCAACGAAAGGAGGACCCTGCCCCTGACTCCTTTCATCTGCATCTAAAGGACTGAAGGTACCTCACCTAAGGGGGAAGAGGGTAGGAACCGCTGGGGTTGAGAGGGGCTGGGGTTCAGAGTCAGGAGCAAATCCAGACCCCTCCCCTGCTTCCCTCCTTTACTACCTTCCTGGGCCACTAACGCGACCATCGGCACCCCAAGAGCAGGGGCAAGGGGTGGCACCTTAGCCCCCTGCCAAGAAAAGCACAGGACCCACCATACTAACGTCAGCCATCTTGTCATAACCTCTACACCAAAGTCCCATTTTCAAAAGTGAGTTAGGCACTTAGGCCCAAATCCTCAACCAGCTGGAGTTAAGTGCCTAAATATGTTTGAAGATCTGGGCCTTAGGGGCCTATATCCCAGTGACTTTCATTGAGACATAAGCTCCTAAAAGTCTAAACTGTTTTTGAAATTTTTTACCTAGGGCCTGGGAGTGCACAGGCTATTAGAGCTAGCAGCAGCATTCAGCCATTGAGCATGAGGTACTGTCCATAGTCAATGTTGCTATCCTAGCACTCCTGTGAAAATAGATGCAGTCAGTTTGTAGAGTGTCATTGATTAAATTATTAGACCTCTATGACAACTCAATCCAATTCAAGATTTTCCACCAAATATACTGAATATCCTTAAGGGCCTACTGAACTTGAACTAGAGAATATGTTCAGATTTATGGAATATGTAATGGGAATGCCCATTAGTAACCTCATTTCTGGATGTGTGTGATGTTATTGACATACTCTGGGACCATATAGATCATTGTTGCAACCAATGTCCTGTAGCAGCACCAAATCTTATATAAAGGGGGTCATATAAGGGGTCTAAGATTAGGTTATGGTTTGCTGGTTATGATTATTTTATCTTGATGCATGTGTCAATTTTGTATTTAAAGTTATAAGTATTGGCTCTATAGTGTCTGTATCAAACTTCTGCTGTGCTTCTGGTGACTTCCCAGACAAGTTGGTTTCAGCTCTGCCTAGCCTGCTTGATGGCCATTAAGGACCATCAGCTATACAGTTGACTCATTGAGAGAAGGCAGACAAACATGCAGGGATTTGCCCATGTGACTCCAAACTCCATTTTGCTGTAATTTTCCACAGTAAGAACAAAGAGGTGTTCTTACAACTGGAAAAGACTACAAAAGGCTGATGACTCATCTCCATCTTGTCTTCAGTCCTGCTTCTTACCTCTGGAGGGACTTTGCTACAAACTGAAGATCTGAACAAAGGACTGAAGGACCCATGCCAGCTGTCCCAGCTCAAATCCCAGAGACTTGATTTGAACCTGCTGTTTATTTCATCACTGCTACAAGCCTGAACCAAGAACTTTGCCATTACTGTATGTAATTGATTTCATTTAACCAATTCTAGCTCTCATCTATATCTTTTTCCTTTTACGAAAAAATCTTTAGATTTTAGATTATAAAGGATTGGCAACAGCGTAATTTGTGGGTAAGATCTAATTTGAATATTGATCTGGGTCTGGGGCTTGGCCCTTTGGGATCAGGACAACTCTTTTTCTTTTACTGGGGTATTGGTTTTCATAACCAGACATCCCCATAACAAGTGGCTGCTGGTGGTGATACTGGAAAACTGAAGTTTCTAAGCGAATTGCTTGTGTGACTTGTAGTTAGCCAGTGGGGTAAAACCAAAGTCTTCTCTGTTTGTCTGGTTTGGTTTGCCTTAGAGGTGGAAAACCCCCAGCCCTGAGCTGTAACTGCCCTGCTTGAAGCAGTTTGTCCTGAACTGGTACTCTCAGTTAGGTCCCGCCAGCACCAGCACCATTACAACATGTTACTCAAGAGAGCTCTAGAACTGACTATTTTCACCAGGACTGGCCCACAACATTTTGGCACCCGATGGGGGGAAGCTCAAATGATGCCCACATACCCCCTTCCTTGGGCCAAAACTTTGAAAGGTCTCTTGTGCCCTCCTTCTTCCAGCACAGCATTCCACCATCTCTGTGCATCTAGAGGAGAGAGAATACATATGCACGAGCAGCAGACACAATTTTCTGGGTTCTTGTGGTGCCCCTTGCCCCGGTCTGGCACCTGAGACAGCTGCCTTAGTTCGCCTTATGGTAAGGCCAGCCCTGATTTTCACTATGAAATGGTTTTGCTGTTCACAGTAAAACCAGGAGCACATGCTAGAGTAGTTTATTTCTAATTTAAGTAAGATGTGGTGCAAAATAAACCCATTTGATTATGCAGTTATCAATAAAAGCACAAAAACAAGGAAGTTAAAAAATTCTACAATATATTTTGCAGTGAATTCCACAGACTCCTTTTCACATACATCCTGAGTAACATCTTTCCCTCATGTTTTTTAAACATGAGCTAAAATGGTCCCTTAGGGTATATCTATACTTCCCACCCCTCTGGCAGGTAGTGTTCGGTGTATCAGGGATCAATTTATCGCGTCTCATCAGGACATGATAAATCGATCCCTGAATGCGCTCCCGTCAACTCCGGAACTCCAGCTCCGCAAGAGAAGTAAGCAGAGTCGACGAGGGAACCGCCGCGGTCAACTCACTGCCGTGGGGACGGCCAGGTAAGTCGAAATAAGATACTTCGACTTCAGCTACGTAAATAGCGTAGCTAAAGTTGTGTATCTTTGTTCGAATGCCCCCGCTAGTGTAGCCCAGGCCTAAGTGCCACACTGGCATTTAAAAAAAAAAAAAGCTAATAATTTTGGAAACCAAGGCGACAGCATTGAATTAGCTCTTGCCTAAGGATAGCAAAGTGTGAAGTATCTCTTGTGTATAGGATAAAGACATAGTCTCCAACAATCAGAGTTAACTGCCTTTCTAGGCCTCTGTATTGATTAAGGGGAAGCAGAAGAGCTCCTTTATCCAGCAAAACCACAGCTACAGTTCATACTTAAACTCTTTTAAATCAGCCTTATTTTCATCAAAATGCAGTACATAGCATTTCCAGTCCACATGTGATTCTATATGATTACTACTGGCTACACTTGTCTCACTATTCTGGCTCCGCCCCCACCCCATCTCTTTAACTCTTCAGAGCTACCTGAGCATCTTGTCTCATTCCAGAGAATTGCAGCAGTCAGCATCTCTTCGGGATTAGGCCGCTAAAACATGATTCAAAATCCATTTAAATTAATGGGAAAAACTCCTAGGGATTTCACTGGAGTTTGGATCAGGCTCTTAAGGAGTGTCAGGTCACCACCTCCTGGTAAATAATTTTAGTTAGATATACAAATCTGTTCTGTACATCTCAGTTAAAGTTGTGCTGCTCTTCTTCTATTTTTAATTCCAGGAGTATGAGCATACTTTTGTGACAGTAATTCTCCTCTCCCTCTAATTTGGTCTCTTGCATATATTTAAAAGTACATAAAATGCATTATTAACATGATGGATGGTCTATCATAAATGGCACAAAGTAGGCTTTATGCAGTGGGGAGAACTCCGGTCATTTTTTTCTTTTGAAGAGTATAATCCAAGTTTACCTATATGTACATTTTACATAGTTTTTGTTCTTATTTCACTGTGCATTTTTCCTGATTAATCAATACAAAACAATATTTAAAATGTTTTAGAAACAAACACTGCAGACTAGAGCATCTAGTTCAGTAGTCTGCCTGCCTCCAAGAGTCACTTATATCTGATGAAAAGATGGGTATAGACACATGCGCGCACACACACATACATTCTCCTTCTCTTTCCCTCTTCACACAGTACTGTACCATGAAGGCAAAATCCCTTCCTTATCATAGCTGGAAATCAGATAATATTATGAATCATAACTTCTTTCCTAACTAATGTAATTGTACTCTATTTTTTCAGTAAAAATGTGTATTCCTCTGAATATTCATGAAGGTATTTGCCTCAATAATACCTGTGACAATGAGTTCCACAGATTAATTGTCAGCATAATTTAAAGTGAACTTATCAAGTGTGTCACTTGGATATTTTTTTTATTTTTAAATTATGGGATAGGATAAATAGGAGCACTGGTTGTCCTTCATTATACTAGTGTAGTGTATACTGTACTAGTACCAACTTCTGTACTTGTATCCTTTTACTTCACTCTTTGTCAGATAAAATACAGCTTGAGGCAGACTACTCTCAGTCCTATCCCTAGCTTTTTATATTTTTGTCTCTTTAGGAAGCCTACTGTGTGTCTCTAATCATCTCCATGCCTTTTGCTGCATTATTTCTAATCGTGCTCTGTTCTCTGTGATAAAAAGACCAAAAACTTTTGTGCACTATATATAATGGGAACATTACTTTACTTTTCCAAGCCATTTCCAACTTTTAATTTGTATTTTAAAAAGTACAGTAGGCTGCTATTTAATGCTCCCTATTTAACTTCTGTAGTAGATGGTGAAAGCTGAAAGTAGCTCAGCCACAGATGAAAGTGGTAGAGACAAGTCTCATGGGAATAAAAATTGTAATGCAGTTTTTTTTCTTATTTTTAAAGCATGCACCTGTTGTTGCTGCTTTCAATTATGCAGGAGCAGTGGCTATGTTCCATTCACACTTTAATTCCTATTTAAAAACAGGTCTGCTAAACAGCTCCTGTCTTCACCATTTTTATATAATCTATTCTAAAATATGAAAAGGGGCCAGCTGCTACTGAAGTGTTGTTGGCACAGATAAGGGCAGAGGAGACTGAGCTGGTGAGAATAAAAGAACATGTTGCAGATGAAGAAAAGCAATAAAATTATACTTTTTATGATGTTTGTTTTGAAAATTTTTAAATAAAAAAAACTGAACAGAAAAAAATACCATAAAACAAACCTTACTTGTTTTAGATTGTACATATTCCTAAAACAAGAGTTTCAGCTGAGATGGGGGAGGAAAATATAAAACTGGATTTTCTTATCTTTTTTCTTATGTGTATTTTATTTTTGGGGCCTTAGCTTGCTCCCATTTAAGTCAACAAGAGTTTTGCCATTGATTTTGATGGGCCCTTCACAGGTTCCAATACATCAGTGGTTTGCAAACTTTTAGAGATGAGTCCCCGCTGCTGTGTTTTTAGTTGCACACCCCTAGCCCCGACAAAAGTAGACACATGTGAAAGGATGCTTAATAGCCTGCTTATAAACCTAACAGAGACCTTCATGCAACTTTAATTAAATTACCTATGCCTGCAAGTTTCAAATACACAGATACTTACCAATGGCACAGCCGAGGATTCCTAACCAGTGGGCTGCTTCTACCTTGCAGTGATACTGCATCACAAGAGCAGGTCCAATACCTGCTCCTCCCCTCTCTTGTTTTCAGGGTGTGGGAAGGTACATGTGATGATGTCTGGGGGCACAGCTAGCACTGGGCATGGAGGTTGTCAGGAGCAGAAATCAGCATGGCCATGGTGGATATTGATACTGACTCACAGGCTGAATGATTGCTGAGGTGAGTCAGGGCGGAGGTGGAGTTCCTTGCCCACTCTCCCCAGGAGGGCTGGCACAAGCCTCCTGGTGTTACCACTGGCCTCTCTGTACACCTCCATGCCGTCCTATTGGAGTATGCCCCACTGTTTGAAAACCTCTGGTACATGGTATGTAAACAAAGAATTGTAGATATAAGGTATTGCTACATTTTCAACTCAGAAAGGGGTTCAGGAAAAAGTCATTTATAAACCAACCAGAAAATATGCCATATCATGCCTAAAATATATTAAAATCAAAATTATATAAAATAAAAATATTATGACATTGCATATTACATTATATGTGGATATGTTAATAAATATATTTATATGAGCTGGATGAAACTTTGAGTTTCAAACTTTGAGGTTTGGGTTTAAACCTCTTTGAGAGTGAGTGTGACTGTACCCTTTAATTAAAATAACTGTCACAGTGTGTTGTGAACTCCCCCAGAGTTTGAAGAGCGAAAGACAGGGAGAGGCAAAAGAGCAAGATAGCCAAGCGGTAGCCCATGAGCACAGGGTGACCTTGGAAAATCCTAGAGTGAGAGCGTTTGGGTCTGTTGACTAAAGAGCGCTGGGACTGTAAGCTAAGAAACTACTCTTGTTTTGGTTCTTCCTGTGTTTGGAGAAGTAGGACTTTGTATGTTCCTTGTATATAAACAACATTGCATCAAAGAAAATACAGACTCCATCAATTTCTGCTTCTAACGTAACATTCCTTGGGCCCTGAATTTTGACTAGCTGCTCTGGTTGTAAAGGGGCTAAGATATGTTTAAACAACATAACATAAAAAGCAATTCTGATAGCATGACTCAAAGAGCTGGCTAAACAGTCTTGTTCACTGGTCATATCGCAGGAACTTCTCCATATGAAAAAGAAGTTGCTGATCACTCATCTGGTCAGTCTTTCTCCCCTTCATACTTAATATTAACATCTCAACACCAAAGAGTAATAACTAGAAATGGGCCTGATTTAAGAAGCTCAGATTCATGTCAGTATTTACTGAAAAATTGGGAAGGTTTGGATCTGCTGTTTCGGTTTGGGCCCATGTTGTCTCTACTGACAACCCCTACAGGGTATCTGCAGAATCCAGGCAGCAATCTTTGATTGAATAATTCTACATTTTTCCCCCTAATAATTTTTCTCCACACACCACCCTTCTTTCATCTGCCCTGACCCCGGTAATTGACAGTATATGAGGAGCCGTGGGTTCTCCAAAAGTTCTCTACCAGATAGCTCTATCTATACTAGGAAAATTTTGCCCTTTGGTGATAGCAACATTGGGAATCTTAGTGCAGGTGGGTTGTTGGCTACGATTAGTTCTGCTCCGAGCTGAGTTAGATGACTGTCTAATTTGTGGTTGCCAAATTGGCCTCTGACAACCCCATTGATCAGAGAGCAGAAGCTGCTTTTTTTCCTACGCTGGCACAGGGATATGTCATGGCCACAGTGCTTAAAATGCTGTCAGCAGTTGGTGATCTATCTACAATATAACTCCCACTGTTAATATGGTGGAGGAACACTGGTGTTAATAATAGTCAAAATTGTTTGTGAAATTTCCCTAGTGTAGACAGGATAGTATTTAAATTTTGAAAATTAGGCAAAGTTACTATAAAATGCCACTCAGGAAGGTGAATCATATTTTCTGGTGTCAGTATAGCCTCATGGATAACAAGCTTGAGAGATCCTCAAATCCAGAAAGGAGAATCACTCCCTAGGTCCTTTTTGACCATGTGAACGTTCATTATTCTATGCCAAGTTATACTTTGGGTAACTGTTTATAGCAAAGGTCTGTTCATGTGCGTACGTAGCCTTTGAAGAGTAAAATTTGGACTTGATCAGATTGTGATAATACTTGATTTCTCTATTCTAGTTATGTCCTGTACCCAGGGGGGAAAAATGGGGATTTCAATCCCATATTGTATTTTTACCTAAAAGACATAGAAGCATCAAGGAGGGTCATATTTTCTAAAGGAAGACACATTTTTATTATGCACCCTGTCCTGTTTGTTTGGATTCCAGTATTGTCTTGAATATAACATCTCTGAATGAATATTCATGACAGAAAATGATTTCAGCTGGCTTTGGATAATGCAAATGCCATACCACTGAAGGGATTAAATCAATCTGTGATCTGACTAGCTGAAATCAACTTCATTGGGCATAATATTTTAATATAGAAATGCCACAATCTGTCTCATTCATATATATATATATATATATATATATATATATATGATCCAAGAATAAAGTAAAATACAAATTTGAAGTGCTCCATGAAGACATTACCCTACAACAACACAGTTAAAAAGAGGCAGACCGTGATTTATTTGTGACATTCCTGGAGTGGAGAAGTCCTGAAGCTGTTGCCTGAAGTAATTCTGTTATAATACAATGATACAAATGATAATTCTGACCACAAAAAATATATATAATAGTGAGCAAAGGGGAGGAGAAGCAGAAAGGAAAAAGTATATTCCCCAACATGAAAAGTCAGTGATTTGAGCTAGGAAACAGAATGTTTGTTTTTTAAAGGGAGATTTTCCTGGTTCACCTCTCTGCAAGATAAATTAATAAATACAATTAGTCAGTTTCTTAATGCATTTTGAAACAATACATTGCTTGTGAAATAAACTGGACTCTGTATACTTGAACTTTTAATTTGGCAGTTGTAATTAATTTCCTATTTGTTCTCCCCACCCCATAGCTTTAATTCAGCATATATATATACAGCATATATATACATTTAGATACCTAATGTAGGCACATGGCTTTGAAAATGTTGGCCTTTTGAATAGAGGTAAGAGAATAGTTTAATCACAACTGGCTCTGCATGCAGACTATTTAATCTTGGGCTCTCTTATAACCATCAGCCCTGCTTCCTTTCAGACCCACACATATTATATAGGGAGAGTGGAACCCCTGGGTCTGCAATGAGTGGACAGAGACAAATACTTGGGTGGGAATCCATGGGCTTGCAATGCCTGTGGTTCTGCTGCTAGAGATCTTTTTGCTCTGTTAGGGAGTTTGCTGCTGCCCCTTGTGGCAGGTTGCTCAGTCCTAATGAAAACCCAGCTCCTCGGGAATGCTGGGAATGTTGAGTCAGGGACTAGCAAACCAGAGAGCCAGGCTCGCAGTTTATTGAGGGAGACTCGCCGAGGGACAGAAAGACGAGGGATAGAAATACACAAATCTTCCCTGACTGCAGCAGACTCCCTCTCTCCCTTGCCTCTTAAATGTTCGCCTGTTCCAGCTCTCCACGCTGCCTCTTTCCTCAGTGTAATCAGCTGTCAGCTAGACTTGATGTTGTAAAATCCATGTGAGGAGGAAAGACAGATGCAATGATTTGAAAGGTGAGAAGCTTAAGCAAGAATATGGCCATACTAGATTTTTTGTGTATTAATTTTGATTAACGAAATTGTTATATATTGCTATCTAAAATTATGTAGTGGCTGAAAATGAAGAAAGAAATGGCAAAAAAGGTTTTTTCCCCACCCCTTTAATACATTGCAATAAATGTGACCAAGTGCACATCTTCTTCTAGTAGCAATGAGTGCCTCTCCCTACAGAATCAGCTACACACCTTTATTGCAATTTCTCCTAAAATCAGCCATATAATTTTCATTTTTGTGAACAGTTTACAACTATTATTATTAATTATTATTATTGTTGTGTTACAATCTAGCATGGAATTTATGAGAATTTAAAATTCCTAGCTTTGTAGCCCATATAATTTGTAAGGCTTGGTTTTTTTATGACAAACTGTGTCAGGAAAAAAACTGATTTATTTTTTCTTTTTGTGGCAGGGAAAGGGAAATCGGTCAGACTAACAGGATATTATTTTGCAGTTATATAATGAATGAATACTTAGTGGGGTTGCACGTTTACAATGCTGTGTGGGTTTAAGGATCATTTTAGGTGGCCGAAGATTATGATGCAGATGATAAAACCCAGGAATATATTTATCATACATACAATGTTTTTCTTAACAAGCAGGAGTAATAATGTGATGGGGAGAAGGGTGGTGTCTGTTTTATTAGTGTGTGATTGATTTCTAGGCGGCTACCTGCTAAGCCTTGTGATGGATGGAAGGGAATCTACTCCCTTAGCGGCGAATTGATATTTCCCTTTTGATGGACAATCCAACAGGCCACTTGCACTGGCAGAAACTGGCTCGTTGCAATGAGCACGGCCAATAGGTGCAGCCAAGAGGAGGGCAAATCCCACTTGTCAGGGATAGTTTCCTGCTCTGGCTTTTTAAAATCAAGGGTTTCGCTTAACCATTTGTTATTTTTCCAGACAGTTTCGGGCCCGCTCTCCCCCTCACCACCTTCAGTGCCCGTTCCCCACAGCTCCACTGAAGGGGGGAAGAAGCCTTCTCTAGCCCCCGTTCCCCCCACAGGCGGGCAGCGTCCTCCCTCTAAGTGGCTGCTGCGCTGCTCCTTCATTTCCCTAGGGCGCGGGGGGAGGTAAGAGAGACTCAGCACCTGCCTCGGCCCCCTTTCCGGGGGGGGAGGACGTGCTACGTGCCAACTCCCCCGCCCTGCCATCACAGGGACACAGACAACTTAGTGCCTTCCCCAGCCGCTCTCCGCCCAGGGCGATGAGGAAGAGACCCCGCCCCTCCCCCGTACCCTAGGTCCCTCCTAGCCCTCAGTGCACCAACAGGCTTGTTTCTTTGCCCCCAGGCTCCCCTCGCGTGCTGGGGTGTGCAGGGCGCCACCAGCCTCTAAAACTCTCGCAGCTTCCACCCCCCACCCCTGCATGTCACGTGTGTGAATGGACCCCAACAGCCGGGGAGGTGCTTTTTCTCCCCCGAGCCTGCTCCAGGGGCGAGAAGGGGGCAGCTCCTCGCGCAGCACATTTTCTCCTGCTTCTGTGGAAGGAACAAGCTCCCACCTGCCCCGCACCGCTCCAGGGGCCGGTGTCCCTCCCCCCCACAGCGCTACCCGCTGGCTCACGGGGGTGAGACTCTCCCCCCGGCTCCCGGATAGCCAGGGAGGAAATGGGCTCAGTTCGGCTCCCTTATCTGCCCGCTGGGAGAGGGAGGAGAGACACCGCCTCATGAACGGGAGAGGTGGCTTCCCATCTCCCTTGGCTGCCCCCGAGCAGGAGGGGAAAGAGTGATGGCCGCTGCCCATCACTTCCTCTGCTAAGAGGGCGGGAGGGATCACAGCTGTCCTCACTGTCCTCTCCCTGGGAAGAGGAAAAGAGACGCCCCTCTTCAGTGAGGTACGTTAGTGAGACACTTCTCCCCTTGCGCTTCCCGCTGCTCTGGGGTAGAGGGGTGAAAACTCCTTCTCAGGCTCCTCTCACTGCTGTGGTAGCAAGGGAAGGACTTGCCCCACCTCCCCTCACTGCCCATGGATGGGTGAAGAAAAACATAGATTCTGGCCTGAGTCCCCTGAAGTGCCTCCTGGGGGAGAGAAGAGACTTCCCCAGTTCCCTTACTTCCCTATATAAGGAGGGGAGAAAGAGTCTCTCCAGGGCCTCTTATTGCCCTATGTGGTAGTAGCAATGAGGCAGAGAGTCTCCTCAGGTCCTTTCACTGTTTTATGGTCTGGGGGTGGGAAGAGACTCACTCAAGCTCCATTGACTGCCCAGTTGGTGTTGGAAGCAAGTCTATGTTGCTAGGATGTTAACATGGAGGCCCAATTCCCTCACTCCCCTATGCTGGTATAGGAAATTGACTCTTTCCAGGTCTTCTCACTGTCCTATGGAAGTAGAAGGGTTTAGAGGGACACCCCCAATATATGTGTGTTTGGAGACCCACCCTCAATAGTTCTTCAACTGCCTATGTGGGAGAAAAGGCTCTGCCCTCCTAAACTATTCTACTGCCCCCATAATATAAGAATGGCCACACAGATAAGCTCAATGGTCCATCTAGTCCAGTATCTTGTCTTCTGACAGTGGCCAGTGCCAGATGTTTCTGAGGGAATTGTAGGACAAGTATTGAGTCATCCATTCCCTGTTGTTCAGTCCCAGTTTCTGGTAGTCAGAGGCTTGTTGACATCCAGGGCACAGGGTTGCCCTGATCACCTTGGCTAATATCCATTGATGGACCTATCCTCTATGAACTTATCTAATTTTTTTGGAACCCAGTTATACTCTTGGCCTTCACAACGGCCCTTGACACCGAGTTCCAGAAGTTTACCGTGAGTTATGTACTCCTTATGTTTGTTTTAAACCTGCTGCCTATTAATTTCATTGGGTGACAATGATCCCCTGTTCTTGTGTTATGTGAAGAGGTAAATAATAATTCCTTTTTCATTTTCTCCATATCGTTCATGATTTTATAGACTTCTACCCTATCCTCCTTATTCTTTTTTTCTAAGCAGTCCCAGGTGTTTTAATCTCTCCTCACAAAGAAACTGTTCCATGCCACTAATAACTTTTTGCCCTTCTCTGTCCCTTTTCTAATTCTAATACCTTTTTTGAGATGGGATGACCAGAACTGCATGCAGTATGCAAGGTGGGGGTATACCATGGATTTTATATGGTGGTACTGTGATATTTACTGACTTATTATCTGTCCTGTTTCCTAATGGTTGGCTTTTTTTAACGGCTGCTGCACTTTGAGCAGACAGGTTCAGAGAACTATCCACAATGACTCCAACATCTCTTTCTTGAGCAAATGTAGACCTCATCATTTTGTATATATAGTTGGGATTATGTTTTCCAGTGTGCATTACTTTGCATTTAGCAACATTGAATTTCATCATCTATGGACATCTCAATCTGGGAAAGTTCATCAGATTTGTCACCTAAAAAGAATGGCTTAGATGTGAGAATTTCCATCACATCCTCAGCAGCGAAGACCAATGCGAAGAATTCATTAACTTCTCTGCAATGGCTCTGTCTTCTTTGAGTGCTTCTTGAGCACCTGGACCATCCACTTGCCCCACTGATTGTTTGGCAGGCTTTCTGCTTTTGATGTACTTAACATTTATTTTGCTGTTGATCTTTGTGTCTTTTGCTAGTTATTCTTCAAACTATTTTTCGGCCTGCCTAATTATATTTTTACATTTGACTTACCAGAGTTTATACTCCTTTATGTCTTCCTCAGTAGGATTGGACTTCCACTTTTTAAAGGATGCTTTTTTGCTTCTGACCACTCTGTGGTTTAGTTATGGTGACATTATTTAGTCCTCTTACTGTTTTTTTTTTTGGGGGGGGGGAAATTGGGGAGTATATATTTAGTTTGAACCTCTGTTTATGTTTTCAAATACAGTAAAAGCTGCCAAGAGTGACCACTCATGGGAGTTAGCAAAAGTGGTTGCTTCTAAGAGGTGGTCTCTCTTCAAAGATTTGAACACCAGAGAGTGGTGCTCTGCAAGCAATCACTCATGACAGGTGGTCTCTCTTCAGAGGTGGTCTCTAATGCAGGTTTTACTGTAGTCACCATGCAGCTTGCAGGCATTTCACTCTTGTGACTGTTCTTTTAATTTCTGTTTAAATAGCTTCCTCATTTTTTGTATAGTTCCCTTTTTTGAAGTTAAATGCTTCTGTGGTGGATTTCTTTGGCATTTCCTCTCCTCCTTAAAGAATGTAAAATTTAATTACCTTATGATTGCTATTATTGAGCAGTTCTGCTCTTGGGCTGAATACTGTTCTGCACTTAGGACTAAATCAAGAATTTCTACTCCCTTTGTGGGTTCTAGGATTAGCTACTTCAAGAAGCATTGGTGTCTAGAAATTTTATCTCTGAATCCCATTCTGAGGTGACATTTATCCAGTCAGTATGGGAATAGTTGAAATCCCTCTTTATTATTGTTTTTTTGTTTTTGTAGCCTCTCTCATCTCCCTGAGCATTTCACAATCACTGTCACCATCTCAATCAGATGATTGGCAGTATGTTCCTTCTGATATACTCTTATTGTTCAAGCATAAAATTCTGTCCATAGAGATTCTATTGTAGTGTTTGATTTTTCATTTAAGATTTTTACTATGTTTGATTCTATATGCTTTTTCATGAGTAGTGCTACTTCCCCACATATGCAACCTACTCTGTTATTCCTGCATATTTTGTACCCTGATATACAGCCATTGATAGTGTTCCATCAAGTTTCTGTGATGACTGTTATATCGCTATCTTCATTTAATACCAGGCACTCAAGTTCATCCATCTTAGTATTTAGACTTCTGGCATGTGAAGAGAGCCCTTATAAAATTTGTCTCTATTTAGTTGTCTGCTTTCATGTGATGTAATTGGATGGGATTATATTTTGTTTGATTATTTATCTTCAGTTCCAACCTGTACTTTTTCAGCTTCTATCATCTCTTCTTTATTAGGATATAGAGCAGGGGTTCCCAAACTTAGTTCGTGGCTTGTTCAGGCTAAGCCCCTGGCGGACCGCGAGATGCTCTGTTGACCTGAGCATCCACAGGTGCGGCCGCTCGCAGCTCCCATTGGTCTGGAACGGCAAACCATGGCCACTGAGAGCTGCGAGTGGCTGCACCTGTATATGCTCAGGTAAACAGAGTATCTTGTGGCTCGCCAGGGGCTTACCCTGAACAAGCCGCGAACAAGTTTGGGAACCCCGATAGAGTATTTCCTTTAATAAATCCTTCCCTGAGGGATGTTTCTGTCCAAACTGTATGCTTTCATGCACTTGTTGGGTTTCCCTCAGCCCTTAATTTAAAAACTCATCTGCAACCTTTTTAATTTTACATGCCAGCAATCTGGTTCTGTTTTGGTTTAGGTTGCACTCATCTTTCCTGTATAGGGTCCTCCTTTCCATAAGGTTCCTCAGTTCCTGATAAACCTAAATCCTTCCTCCCAACTCCACCGTCTCATCCACTTATTTAGATCCTACAATTCTGCCTGTCTAACTGGCCCTGCATGTGGAGCTGGAAGCATTTTAGAGGAGCATTCCCCCAAGGTCAAAAGGAGAAAGAGATCTAAGGCTACTAAGGCCTTTGAGTGTCTTCTTCAGAGACAGCTTCTCTCCCAGTATTTATAATACTTCTATCCATCCTAACATATTGTGTTTTTGATCTAACATAGACTGTGAGGGGCAGAGTCAGGTATTTTTATTCACTGTAAAAATACCACGTGCAACTTTGTAATATTCTTGCATGATTTTTGCAGTGTTGAGGCTGATATACTGTGTGCTCTTATGTATACTTTTTCCAGTCTTCAGGGTTCTTTAGTGTGTGCACTTTGAGCAGATAGGTTCAGAGAACTATCCACAATGACTCCAACATCTCTTTCTTGAGCAAATATATTTTTTCAATATAAAATGATAGTCTTCTGGATGCTTTTATGTGTATTTGGCAATGTTGAGGGTGGCTTACCAGATGCTTTGATTTTTAGTTTGCAATGTTAATGCTGGATTTTCATGATTTTTTATTTTCTTTACAGTCCTTGAAACAGGGCAAGTGTTATTTAAATGGAAAAGTAGGTAGCTTCATTTTGAGACTCACAGGTCAGCAGGGAAAACTTGGAAAATGTAAAATACACCACATTCTTAGAAACTGCATCAAAAACCAGGGGTACAGAGTAGCTTTGGCTTCAGGCTTGCAAAATTAAAACCCAGTGACTGAGACTTCATGAAATTGAAAGCAAAACCATCATCCCCTTTTTGTCCCTCTCTAGTCCGTACCAGCAATGGTGATTCTTCTGTACGATACTAAAAAGAAGAAATTGAAAATATAATCAGCAGAAAAATCAATTAAAATTGTTTTAGAGCATTTTTGCCTTTTATTGGGTTCACTTTTTGTTTGAATGTATGATAATGACTCTTTAAAAATGATCTTTTTGAAGGAAAGTGGATTGGATTTATGCTAAGCTATTGCTGTCTATATCTAATGTGTGAAGTAATTTTTTTTTTTCTGTTCTGTCTTGGAATGGTTGTAAGCTATATTTGGGGTTTAGGCAAGGCTATAAACTTAGATATCAAACGTGCATTTGTATCAAAACATTTTGGGTTTCCATAGCCATTCTACTAAATATTAGTTCCTGAGCTTCAATTCTAGTGCTCTGTGTTATTATTTATACCAGACAACTGTTGCTTTTTATCTTTTGATAAATTCCATTAAGGACAGAGGTAAGTGCTTCAGATATTTAAAATTAATGTAACAGTTTTGGCTCTTTTCAGGGAAGTATAGCAATTTACTTGGTTTATTTGCCTGTGATTTCTAATCCCCACTTCTTAAAGTAATAATAGGTTCTTTCCTTTTTCCATGAAGAAACTGGTCCAGCAAGGATCATAGTTTTTCTGATAGCACAAGTTAGGCCTTGTCAGCCAGGGTGTCCAAGATTTGGAGAGAGGTTGCTGATTCCCCATCTTCCTCTCTGGGACCATCTCCTATCATGCATTCAATATATCTATAGAACACCATTTATCTATGTCTGTTGATGTTGCTCTTGAAAAGATTTTCCTGCAGTGATAATGCTTTTTGTAGCAGAGAATTGCTATGCTAATACACTTACATGGCAGCATACTACCACACATGAGAGATCTCATGGAGCTGATGCTGGTGAAAATGGCTTTAGTTTCCTGTCATTTTTAGTATAAAGATATCAAGTCTCAGTCTGGACAGTGGAGAAATATTGATTGTCTTAGGGTCCAGGCAGCAGTCTTTAGTAGCATATAACCTGCGGTTGGTTCCAGTACAAGCTTATTCCGCCTCCTCCGCCCCCCTGCTTTTTATGGTAGTGGATAGGGTACATCTGAGGATAAGAGCTTGGTTCCACCTTAGGGTTACAAGCTGTCCTTGACTGCCTAGATGGATTTGCCCTTCAGTTGTCTAGAGAAATTCCTCACTTCTGAAGTCATGTTCTGGAAATAAGGAGCAGATGAATTTTCTGAGCTAACACAGACCATTCTCCAAGAAACCTACTTTTACAGTATAGCTCTTATTTTAAGTGAGAATTTGGAACAGCTACTCTGGCCAGCCTGCCTTCTTTCTTGAATGACCAAATTACCATTTTTTTTCCCCAAGTGCTGTTCCATTTCTAATATGTCTATTTGCATATTTAAAAGTTTTAAACTGATCTTGTGTCATGCTAGCACATTTTAGGATACTGCTCTCACTATTCATAGCCCAATGCTGCAATAGAACTTATTGGCTGATGTTTGGAGAAATGGAGAATAAGTATCTTTAGCAAGTAAAATGACTGGAAAGATTATGCTTTAGAGTTTGACATAATTAAATTAAAAGAATCTAAAAATTTAGGATATAAGCATGAAAAGATAAAGGGGAGGCAAAAGATCTGAGAGGAGAGTAAGATATATGGTAGCTTTACCTGTGAAAACTGCTAGTGTTATTGTCATTCAGATAACTATGTGCAGCTGGGATAGGTGTTGCTGGAAAAGAGGAACTGGTAGGACAGGTTATTAGCTGCCAGTCTGGTTATCAGTATGAATGCAAGGGAAACAGACTTGTTTCAGAGGAAGTGAGAGAAGTAGAAGTATAGTATTGCCACTCATTCAATAAGGGTATTGTTAATAGGATACAGAGCATTTTACCGCCAGGTAACTAGTTCAGATCCAGTGCAGCTGATGCTGATGTAAGGTTATTAAAATAGGATGACTTGCTCAGTGGCTTATATAACATACACTCTTGGTCTCAGTCCCAGTTGCAAATGAAGTTTACAAAGTCCAACCTCACAAATGGAACCAATAGCATCCTTTTGATTCCCAGAGGCTGTTAACTGAATTGACCTGGAGACTGTACTATCTCATTTCTGGAAATGGTCCCTTCATGTCAAATTTTGAGGGAGATTGCATTGCTGCTGCTTTTTTAGTCTTCAGTGCTGTTAGCACAGCACCTTTCACAGGCAATAAGATTAATTTAAAAATTAATTTGCCGAGAGATATATGACCAACGTAATATTTCATTGTGTGCATGTTATACACTGTATGAATCTTCTGTTTCCTAAAAAAAGACATCCAAGGGTCTAAATTTTTCTGTGACTTCATGAACTGTCTCTTTACAATTTTCTCCCCTCTCCCTAAAAGAAACATTATTTTTTTGAACTACAGCTTCCATGTCACATCATTTTTTGAATAATGAGACAAGATTAGCAAAATAGTAGAACATGATAAAGCATAACTGCATTCAGTCTTGGTTCTTTTTCTGCTGCTATTACAGGAAGATACAGGTGCTCCTAAATGCTTCTTTTGGCCTCCTTCTTTGGAAGAAACAGTTTGCTGTGAAAAGCGTATTTACTTTTGATTGCCAGATATTGGCAGATATGCTGTACTGTGGATTTTATACAGGCATCTTTAAAAAAATATTTGTAAATCTGCTCAGACAACTCTTTTTGCTAAGAAGAGTAACACTGAAAGCAGATGTTAGATGTTCATATTAGATGTCTACAATGATGGCTCATAATTTCTTATGAATTGGTGTGGATAATGCTCAAACAGATTAGGCTCAACTTTTGTACTAAGGCAGGAAAGGAGGGTGTAACACAGCAGAAAGTACTATGAAATATTTAATAACCCCAGTTGTTTGGGAATTCAGTTCTGTGTCCTCAGAAAAATGGCAACTCCAGTAACAGAGTGCCATCTAATAGTATTCTAGGGAACTGGCTCTGTACTGCCTCAGAGGGCACCTACATAATCACCAAAACCATTTTCTACAGTACCTGCATAATCCTTAAAGGGCTACAATATAAGCCTGGATGAGATCCAGCCCAGTTCATTTTGGGCACAATCCTGAGAAGTGATATGCACCCTCATCTCATGCGGAAGACAATGAAACTGATGGGTGCTTCAATCTCACAGGATTGGGTTCTTTATGAATTTTGATGAGAACACAGCTTAAAATGTTATGGTGCAAATCATAGTACATACACAGGCATACATATCCTTACTGGCTCAAATAGCTTGTTCACATCATTTTGCTTTATATTTTATGACTGTAAGAACAAGTACAGTTGTGGAATTCAAAAAATGTAGATTACAGAGTGGATTTCTTTACACCCTTTGGTAGATTTTTAAATAATCCAGAACGTAAATATTAAAACAAGCTTTTTTGCATATAATTTCTCCAGTTTAAAAGAGAAAGTGAAATGTCATTATAAACACAGTGTGAACATCTGACACTAAAACCAGATGAAAAGTAATTTTCCCTCTCTTGTCAACTGTTGGGAATAGGCCACTTCCATCTTAATTGAATTGGCCTCATTATCTCTGATCCCTCCTACTTGATAAGGCAACTCCCATCTTTTTTTTGTGTGTGTATGCATGTGTGTGTATATATCTATATCTATATCTATCTATATATCTATATATCTATATATATCTAGATATATATATAAAACATACTGCTTACTGTATTTTTCACTCCATACATCTGATGAAGTGGATTTTAGCCCACAAAAGCTTATGCCCAAATAAATTTGTTAGTCTCTAAGGTGCCACAAGGACTCCTCATTGTTTTTGCTGATACAGCCTCAACTGCTACCACTTTGAAACCTAAAAACAGATGTTATTCTATTGTTTTCCTAAACAAAAATAATGTTCTTATTACTAAAAGGAAAAATTGATATATGGTTTTATCCTGCAAATAGTTGAGTGTGTATAATTTTACTAACAGAAGTAGTCCTAAAGAATTCAGTGAAACTACTCTATGCATGAAGGTCTGTGGTGTTTGATGTGTGTCTGTGTCTGTGTGTAAGTAAGTGTAAGTGTTTGCATAATTTTTTAATGACACTTTAGGTGCCTATGCAATGAAAGGATGAAGTTTTAGATACTTATTTGTTTAATAACAATGTTAGTAATCAGATATAGAATTAAACACAAATTTGCTCAACTAGTTATCGATTCTCTTGAGTACTTTGTTTGTATGTATGTATATATATATATAATATAAAAAATATTTATTTTAGGGAATCTTGAAGCAGTTTTATCATTACTTTCAACTCCTATTTGTGAATTCTTTATATGAAAATAAATAGCCTATTGTTAAACTCCCTTCCTATAATAAATAGGTCACGCTGTATGCTTAGTGTATTGACACTTTGTGCTTAAAAAAGTTATTTAATTTATAATCATTTTGTGTGTATATATAGACAACTATAGATATTTGAGGTACTATAGGCATGTTTTACATGCCATCTGGTTCCTATTCTACCAGTAGCTCCTACATTATGCAAATAATAAAATTTATTTTGGATTACTGAAACCTCCATCATGCAGTCCATGTATGACTTTTACAAACATATGTTAATTTAATTTATAAGGAAAGAAATTATTTTTATATCATGACATATTTATCACTTTTTGATTGAACCAGTTATCGGTATGAGTTTATTTTGTAGTTTGTAGAGCTGATGAATTAATAGTGTTTTAGGAAAATCATGCGTCACTTATTGGATATCAAAGAGAAAACAAATATAGAGAGAGTGATCCTCCATAATGAGTTGATATTGCGTTAAATGAGCCTGTTGCATGAAACAATATAAAGGGCTCTCCTGTCTGTTCCACTTTTAAAAATCAAATATGGACTTCTCTACATCACAAGTTTCTGTAAAGTCTAAAATATAATAGCTGCTGTACCCATGGTCTTTTACCCCCTAAATTTTGTATGGGTCTTTTTCCCAATCCATATTTTTACAACATAGTATAAAAAACTAATGAGTGATTAAAAGAATTCCTCCTAAAACATCTAAAATTATAAAAAACTTAATTTCTTCTACTGATGGGCTTCATTTATCTAAGGGGCCTGAATGGAAGAAATATGCACAAATATATTCCCTATGAGAAAACAGGCATATATAAAAATCAAGCCTTAATATAATAGCCTTTATTTATAAATAAGATTTAAGCCTTAATCTTGCAATTGGATCTAATAATGAAGGGGCCTGAACTAACAAATCCAATTGCAGGACCAGAGTCTTAATGTGTTTGCCAAGACTCACAGCTCTTTATGCACTTAACACACATTCTCTCTGTTTTGGTGAGATGCCGAATTAGTTGTACCATGCTGTATGTATGAATTGTACCTGACTGCTTAAACTGCAATTGGACACTCAAATGCAAGTTATAGTCTCCAACTGGGGCAAAATAGTGTGAATATTTAAACTGTAATATAAGCATAATGCTTCTACTTAGTCTTATCCATTTTTGTTTTCTATTAATTTTTTAAAATCTTTCTCATTTTAGACTATTCTGCTAGCATTCTAACAGTATATTAACAGGACACTTTCCTTCCTGCTGAAAATCTGGCCTAATATGATGAATCATTGATTTATAATATGTATTGTATATGGAGTTACATACCATTTATGGAAACAATAGCTTTTTTTAATGTCTGGAACCCCCTCCATACTCCACTTGATTTTCAAGATGGTCTGCAAAAGAATTTTTAAAAATTGGGTTTGTGCCATTTTTTCTTTTTTATGACTTAAAAACACGGCCTGGAAGATAGTTAGAAAAGTTTTTTTAATGCATGTAAACTAGAAGTATCAGGAATTGGAAGACTGGTCTTCCCTAAGTTTGCTCGTGGACCTTTTCCAATTTTTTGCAAGCTCTGACACCTTAATTGAAAGAGAAAATGTTGCTGAATCTTTAACCAAGACATCCTTTATTCTAACATTGAAATTAATAACTGAAGTTAAATAGGTGTTAACAAACAATATCCCCACATTATATGCTACCAATTGTGCATATTTTTCATGTTATGATAAATTGTTTTCCCAATATTAATTAAAACAATTCTGTCCCCAGAGAGAGATCTTAAATTTCACTGTGTACAAATGTAAAACTGTTTGTAGTTTTTAAGCTCAAAAGACCCAAAATCATGATGTAAAATATGAACTTTTTAAAGACCTGTTTTTAATTGATTAGCACTCATAAATTAAGAGATTTACTTCATAATTATCTGTGTTCAGTCTTTACTGAGAGATTGTGCTGTAAATTTTGGAGGATGAATTGTATTTTTCATGCAATAAAAAGAGGCTGAATCTTGGCTTAAAAGGAAAGTTGAACCCAACCCTAACTAGGATGTAACTACAGCTCTCCCATAATTACATATATTTTTAAAGCAAGTTTAAGAAAAACCCTATAGATCACACTCTCTCATCTTCGGGGAAGTTCAAAGTCTCATCCAAACAATGGAAACTGGACCCGTCATTCTAAATGAAGACTATGGGTCAGATCTTCTGCTGGCATAATTTTGCATACTTGCATTGGCTTCAGTGAGCAAAACTCATTTAAACCAGCTAAAGAGCTGACTCTGTAACTATCATACGTTATAAACTCTGTCCATTTTATATGCTGACAAGGTTGAGTGGTGGAGAGACATATCTTAGAAGAGATGTGTGTCAAAAAGTCGCCACCTTTGCTCTCCTTTTATTTTGGGCTGAATCCCACCCCTACAAATTTGCAACCTTCTGGCACAATTTAAATCTGCTTGGTGGCAGTCTTCAATTGTGCTGGCTGTAATCCCAATCTTCTGGCTGCTGGATAAGATACCTTTAAGGGAGCTTCTTGCTGGTGGACCAGCACAAAGCTACCCCTAACATAAATGAGGATCTGCTCCGTCATGTTAAGGTTGCTTCAAGCTGCTTTTACAAACAAATGTTGTAATGAATATTTTACCTAATGCTTTTATGTGTGGGAGAAGGTGCTTTGATTCTGTATACATTAATTAATTGGGTAAACCAAGAATTTAAGATTTTTCTAAGAAACTAGGGTTAATTTCAGTCTGTAATGGTAAATACATCAACTTGAAAATTGGGAGGGTTACAATAATGGCTATTTTGTTATATGTCATCTTAAATCTAAAGTTGAATTGTGATGAGGGAAAAATCAGATTTTATACTAAAAACCATGTCTTTATGATAGCTGTAGTAACAGGTTTTTTTCAGTTTTAGTTTTCAGCTGAAAAACTGAGCATTTTATTCAATGAGATGTCAAAGTTAAAATAGTACAGCACTTGCCAACCTAGTCAACTCCCTTAGAGACCATACTACTACATAGAAAATGTGGGTTAGGAAGAACTAACTTCTGTGTAGAAAGGGTCAGAGAAGTGAGATTTGTTTCTTCTAGGTGGAAATAGAATCATTTCAAAGCACCTCCTAGCATTTGCAGGAGCATTCGATAAACATATTAAAATCAAAACAGGGTGGGGAAATTAAAATAATAAAAAACTATTGTTCCAGCTCAAAGGAATGCAGAAGACCTACACAGGCTGACCAGATAGCAGGTGTGAAAAATCAGGAGAGGGGATGGGGGCGGGGGGAGTGATAGGAGCCTATATAAGAAAAAGCCCCAAATATAGGGACTGTCCCTATAAAATTGGAACATCTGGTCACTCTAACCTACTGAGCCTGAAATTAATCTTCTGAATTCTTATTTGAGGGCGAGGGGGAAGCTTCCTTAATCTCTAGGCAGTGGTGAACAATATGCGGCCCACAGGCTGCACGTGGCCTGTCAGGATAATCCACTGGTGGGCCGTGAGACAGTTTGTTTACATTGGTGACAAAGAGTCCTGTGGCACCTTAAAGACTAACTGAAATTTTTTCAGAGCATGAGCTTTCGTGGGCTAATACCCACTTCGTCGGATGCATGCCTTTGTTTACATTGTTTACATTGTAGGAGCAACCGGTAAAATAGTAACCAGATGGCATGTAAAACATGCCTATAGTACCTCAAATATCTATGATTGTCTATACATACAGACAAAATGATTATAAATTAAATAACTTTTTTAAGCACAAAGTGTCAATACACATGGCTGCCTGCAGCTCCCAGTGGCTGTGGTTCGCTGTAATTAATCATTGGAATATCAAGAGTTGCGATATAGTTTCCATTACTAATAAATTTTAAATCTAGATTGGATCTTTTTCTAAAAGATATGCTCTAGGAATTATTGGGGTGAAGTTCTGTGGCCTGTGCCATAGAGGAGATCAGACAGGATGATCACAATGGTCCCTTCTGGCTGTAAAATCTGTGAAAGTTTTAAAGTTGTGTATGTTTGTTTTGGTGAACTTCTGTTTTTTTTTCTGTTTTGTTTTTACAAAGCAGACTGGACCTATATTTTTAAAAGTCTCTAGTGACTAAAGAATTAGTGAAATAATGACATGACAAGAGCCCAGAAGTGTGAGAATTGAGCACCTGAGAGGGGAAAAGACTTGTAACCTAACTTTTGGAAACTTTGCTTTTTGTTAGCACCTAGTTAAATTCAATTACCAACATTTTCAATAGAGGATTTTATTATTAACTATCCTTGGCTCTTTCAATTAAAGAGCAAGAAATCAAAATAAATATGCACGGAGAGATCCAACCTTCTTTGGAAGACAATTTGCTGTGTAAAGTGTGTTTATTTTTGATTGCCAAGTATTGGTAGATATGCTGTACTGTGCTGCTGGAACGGAGCCGAAAAAGGCTCCACGTGGCCCTCTCTGGTCTTAATCTTGGGAGTTGGGGAATGCTGGGCAATCAGCGCCCCTCTCCTCCAACTAGCCAATGGGTGACAGATTCCACTGGGAGGAGTTACCTATGATCCTTTGGCAAGTGCCTCCCTCCCTTACTACTTGGGACTGTCGCCATCAATTTCCCCCACACTTTGATATGAGTGGGTGGCATTTATAAAGATATGCAATATGTTCTACAGCAAAAATTAGGGCAGATCAGACCTGATAATTCTGCTATTCCTCAGGCCTGGTCTACTCTAGAAAATTAGGTCATCATAACTCTGTTGCTCAGGGACATAGGCGCTGAGTCCATGGGTGCTCCAGGGCCAATGTCCCTCCCCTTCCTTCTCCCTCCGCCTCCTGAGTGTGCTGCGTCCCCGCTCCTCTGCCTACCTCCTAGCTGTTTGGTGGCATTAACAAGCTCTGGGGGAAGAGGAGGAGCGGGAACGTGACATGCTTATTGGAAGAGGCGGGACCAGGGTGAGGAACTGGGGAAGGAGTTGATCTATTGGCAGGGAGGGTGCAGAGTTGGGGTGGGGATTTTGGGGAAGGGGTTGCAATGGGAGTGGGATGAGGTGGGGCAGGAGTGGGGCCTCATAGAAAGTGTGGGGTGGGGAGTGGGGCCAGAGGTAGAAGGGGGGTTGAGCACCTAGGGGAAAGAGGGGAAGTGGGCGCCTATATTCATGAGTGTGGATATTTCTCATCCCTGAGTGGCGTAATTAAATTGACTTTCATCCTCACATAGACAGTGCTAGGATGACAGAAAAATTCTTCCATCTACCTAGCTGCTGCCTCTCAGAGAGGTGGATTACCTATGTTAAAGGGAGAATCCACCTCAGGGCAGTGGGTTACTTACATTAATGGCAGACTCGGTGTAGATAGTGCCTATGCTAAAGCACTATGGCACATCTGTGCCATTGTAGCATTTTTAAGTGTAGACAGACTCTCAGAAAATCCATAAAATGTTTTTAAAAACAAAACACATACCTTTTCAGGCTTTTTGATGTATCATAATAACCCTCCTCCCCGAAAGCCAATTCAGGTTATCTGGACTCATGCAGAAGATGAGATGTTTGGAATAGTGTTAATAAGAGAGATTCAGATTAGACTTTAAAGATTATTTCTTTACACTGTTTAAGTACTATCTAAATGTAATGTAAAGGCTGAAAACCGACCAAACTTTAATGTAAATATTTAATTAAAACATGGGTTTAGCTTTAAAGCTATTCTTAAAAGTTAGTTGTCCAAAACATTTCAGTAAAAAAAGTGATGGTTTAAACACAATGCAGAGCCAGGACATTTGAAAAAAAAAGAGTATTGCTTTTTTTGTCTTTATTTTGAATATTAGAGTTAGCAAAAACCTAAACCTCTGAATTTTTTTAAAAAAGCAGTACTGACTTTCTACTCACCTACATTTGGTAATAATATAATTGCTCATTCATTCAGCGTGCCTGCTATCCAACATGTTTAATATTGGTTTTCGTTGTGACTACACAATAAGTATTAATTGCTGTCACTGTGCCTGACAGCAGTAGAATGCCTGACAGCTTTATTTTACCATATTATACATTCTAAGATGCATATTCTACAGCCATTCCTCTTCTCTCCTTCATTTGCCATTCCATTCATTAGCTAGATTCAAATCCAGGAAAAAACACCTCCTGTGAGGTGATTAATGCCCTCAAATTCCATTAACATTAGTGGGAGTTGAGGGTGCTCGGCAACGTGCACAATAAGGTGGTAATAATCAGTTAAATTCTCATAGACAGATATATACATTTTGTTGTAACACACCACAACAGTGAGTATTCTGAAAATTTCTGAAATTATTGTTTAAATTATATGTTAGATGAAATTTACAATATTAGTAAAAAGACTATAATAATACCAGTAATCCAGTTCCAGAGCATGATTTCAAAATAATCTAAATTTGAATGTTGCCATTTGGGATATTGCAATGGTGTATGTTAGCAACATTTTAAAAAATCTGAACGTATCAATATGTATTTTTATCACTCCAGTTTTTTATTTAATTTTTCAAACTCTTAACAAATATTTTAAAACATAAAGAATCATATTGTATGGTTGTGACTGGTTTACAATCCCCTCTCTCATTTGATCATTGCTCATACCTCCAACCAAGAATGGACATTTAAATTTTGATAAACCCAATGTCTAGTGCATATATTAACAGGCTTTTTGTTCATTATCTTTTTAATATAGATACAGTAAAATGACGAAAGTGCTGTAGAATCAGATTAGCTACTGAATTGCACCCTTCTATACGTTTCACTTCTCCATTTTCCAGTTTTTCCTCACTTTTTGTTCTTAATGCAGTAATAAATGTAAAAAAAAGAATACTCAAAGAAAATTTTGCTTGGTGATATGTTGAGCCACAATTAAAACAAGAAAAAATATCAGATAAAGCTAACAATAAAGCATAAATACCTCCAGTTCAGGGCCACTGGTTATAAAAGTATGCATCCCTCAAAACTTGGATAAGTCCTGCTTTCCATTCTGTAGTGAGGATATATTTTAAAGAATTCATAAAGGGTGCCAAGACACATTTATTTGTGAAAAAGTAGGTATGCATCTTTTCCAGAAAGCTTTTGTCAACTGAAGTGTTTAAAATGTTGGAAAGATAAGTTATAAGGGAGAGTATAGAGACACTGTGTCTTCTTTCTTTCTCTTATCTCCCAGTTCTTTTTATATCTATTATTTTGTTTTCCTTTTACCCTCTTGAAACTTTAGAAGTACTGAACTAT
The DNA here is from genome assembly GCA_007922305.1 of Dermatemys mawii. NCBI lineage: Eukaryota > Metazoa > Chordata > Testudines > Dermatemydidae > Dermatemys > Dermatemys mawii. Next base: position 5,595,506 of record ML677372.1, on the reverse strand, counting down.
GTCCAGACATAGTTTGGAAGGTTTTCTGAGCATGTTAAAAATCAGGTTGATAATGTCTATACTTACTTGGCAATGCATATTATTTTGTGGTTTTTAGTAAGCTTTCAATGAAGTTACAGATGTTGGAGCTCTTGGTAATGAGAACATTGGCAAGTCTTTAAGTGTTTCACTATTTCAGGAGTAGCCTGTTTCCAGGGTTTGGTGGTGATAGACAGGAGATGCTGAACCAGAGAGGAGAAAGAGACTGTAAATGATGTTTAAGGTTCCCCAGTGGAGTTGCCAGGATTATAGTGGTGCAGTTATGCCACTGTAGTTAAGGTTACATCTCAACTTCTGTTTAAAGATTGACATGCACATGACTAAAACTGACATGTTTAGTCGGATACCCTTTGAAATTTGATGGGTCTTACGAGAGTGCAGGATAGGGTTAGTGACCTAAATTTGGGGTCATTTGAGCTAGGAGTTGCAGAGATATAAACCCTGAAAAAATTGCCATTTTTTTCAAAAAGTTTTTAGGAGATGTGTTCTTGGTTTTGCTCCGAGCTAGAGATCAAATTATTGATGTGATACAGGTCAAAATTGTCTCTTCTTTTGAGTTTTGCCCAAGTTTAGTACCTACTAAATCTTTGGGGATCCAGACTGAGAATTATGTTTAAGAAAATGTACATTTTTTACATTGCACATGTACCAATACAGAAAAACAGCCAGAGCAATGGTTCTTAACCTGTTTACCATTGTGGGCCCACATAAGTAGCTTTCTGTGTTATGTGGGCCGCATCCACACACTGTGTATATATATAATATAATACACATATACATACATACACACACTACTGGTATGGCCCCGAGGGTGTCACATGGGGCAGAGCTGTATGCTGATTGGGCCACAAGCAGGCTGTGGGATGAGAACCACTGAACTATAGGGTTTCCATTTCTGCCATTCTATATGCTTTAAATATTAATTCTTGTAAGTGCTTTCAAAGATAATTGGTTACTCAGATTATTATGAAATTAGGCGGGTCTCATCGGGGTGCATGGTGACCATACTGTACTAAATTTGTGGTCATTTGACCAAAGAATTATTAAATTACAGGTTTCCCCCCAGCAGTGTCTTCTTTCTGGTGCCTTGTATTGTTAAAGTGAGATGTACTAATGCCTGGATGTATCACAGACCTTGTTGAGATTGATGGCTGTAACTCACCCATCAAGTAACATCAATAAGAATCATTTAATCACAAGCTCTCACTTAAGAATAAAGGAGTTTTGGACTAGGTGGCTGGAAGTTGCTACTGTTTGTAAGCCAAGGGTTCCAAATTTATTTTGGAGGGATTGTAATCAAAGTCTTCTGGGAAAATAATTAAACATATGAATGTGTCTAGGTACAGTTACCACCTGGCTGGTTTCTTTATGTATTTTTCCAGTTGCCAGAATAATAATTTTTTTTTTTTTAATTTGAGTCTCAAGGTTTGTATTATCACCATACACTGGGATATCTAATGTTAAAAGTTTCTGTGTCCAGCTAAAGATGCTGCATAGTTTCCAGCAGTTTAAGTGATACCAGATCAGAACTGTTGAAAATACAGCAGCTATCTGCCCACCAACATGCAAGTGTATTTTCTCTCTGTGTGTGTGTGTGTATGTGAAAAGGTTTGAGTCACTATTAATGGCTGTCTAGGGAAAAGCATGGCTGTCAAAAGGGGGATGTTGCGGAGTTGCCTTGGGAGAGATTGCTGGGGTTTTTTGCATTTTGTAGGTGGTAACCCTAGTCCAGCGAGGACAGTGGTATTAGGGGGCAGAGGAATGTGAAAATAGGTGAAGAGGTGAATGGGTTGCAGTGAGGGGAAGGAGGTTATGAGGAGGGGGATAAAGTGCAATGAAACAGCATTGAAGGATACTTTTTCTCTCAATAGCAAAGAGTAAGTTCCAGTTATCCTGAAGTAGTGTCATTACTTGACCTCTTGAGGTCCCTTCCTGCCCTATGTATAGCTTGCAAAATGAGGTTGAAAACTAATTTCTGACTGTCTTTTTATAATTTAACTGCAGTCCCCGTCTATTAGTCTCATTTAGCAAGTGGGCAATCACCTTCTTCACTGGCTGAAGGGTTCCAGTGATTTTCCATGTGAAGTGAATTATGAATGATGAATTGGCCTAAAGAATTTGATAAAATTACATATGACTAGAATATAGTCCCTTACTATTTCAGATGTATTAGAGAGTCTATAGGGACCTGGCGGCTGCTTCTGGGAGCCAAGTGGAGCCAGGGCAGGTAGGGAGTCTTAGCACTGGGCCCCTGCTGCACCATCAACTGGACTTTTAACAGCCTGGTCGGCAGTGCCAGAGTCCCTTTTTCATCAGGCGTTCTGGCTGAAAACCGGACACCTGGCAACCAACCTCATGTGTTTTTGTTTGTTTTGTTTCTTTGTTTTTGTTCCTTCAAGGTCTATAAGTCACAGACCAGGGAGTCTATGGAATATAACACAATCATCAACATTTTACATGTAAACTGATTGTCCAGCTTACAGGTGCTCAGATGCTACAATGAGGGATATGTTATAAATAGACAGATATCATCTATGCATACAATCCGCTTGTGATTTATTAGGAGATAAAAATATAGACGGGTACAATGTAGAAAATTTCGCTTTTAATTCATTGGAAGTGATATAGTGCTAGCAAAATCCAAACACAATCTTAACAAAATTAGTGGTTCTGTGTAGAAATATGTAAACAGGATGAAAATATAATAATGAATATAAAACAAATCTTAGAGCTTTGTGAAAATTATATTCTTGCAGGAAAACTTTATAATGTATACCACAAGAATATTAGTGCATTTGGAAATATAATAGTAAGGCAGTACTAGAATTAACAGCTTGAGTTTTTAGGTTAAATAAAAATACATAGTAAAATTCAAATAAAATCCAGTGTGTGAGACCTATGAAGATCATGTGAGTCCATGATATTATTGTCAGCAGAGTACAGTTGATGAGATGAGGCAGAAATCTTGAAAATAAACGAAACCTAATTTAGAATAGCCATCAAGAAGTACTTTCTTCCTATAATAGACTATTCCCTATTCTCTGAGATCTTCAGGAGAGTCCTTAGAGTAAAATATCCAGTAATTTTCTTTCTGACCATGCTGCTTAAGAGGCCCCAAATCCTTTTATACATTAAATAAAATTGTATATTAAAATAATAACAGGTAGCTTTAGAAATTAATATAAAATACACATTTAAAAGCTATTAGAATAAATTGTTGATACAATAAATGTGCAGTTTTTAATATTCTAGTGCCACTAAATTGAAATGTTTGGATTTTTAAAAATCGGAAAGCAACTGTTTAAAGAAAATATGACTCTGATTCATATCTAATATGGACCAAATCCTACACTCTGTGCCAGTCCTGAGTAAATGAGCTTGGGAGGAAGAGGGGCCACAGAAAAGTGTGGGTGGGGATGGGGAAGAATGCAGTCCTCCCAAGCCAGTCCAATAGCTGTATTGGAGCTGTTCCAGGCCTGCTACTGCAACCTCTATAGCTTCAGTGGCTGGTGGATGCATGTGGTGGTGAATCCCCTGACTTTGTTTCTAGAGCCCCTTCTAGGGTGATATGCAGGAGATGCTTACCATTGGCATGGTCTCTCTTTGATTTGCTCTCCAGCCTCCATGCCCTGGAACCACCCTGGTTTTGTTCTGGGTTAGGACACCACATGCTTGAGTGATGGGGGCAGCAGTGTTTGTTTCTAAATGAATTACATTTGTTGTTGATAGCGTTTATTCAAGAGAAACATTGTAAATTTAATTTAATTTCCAGGGTCTTAATCCTCTGCATGTACCTCCTCCTCAGCCAAAGCTCATTAACTGAGTTTAGTGCCAGTAGATTCTGTAAGCCAGGAGTGGCCAAATGGTGGCTTTGGAGCCGCATGCGACTCTTCAGAAGTTAATATGCGGCTCCTTGCATAGGTGCTGACTCTGGGGCTAGAGCTACAGGCGCCAACTTTCCAATGTGCCAGTGGTGCTCACTGCTCAACCCCTGGCTCCACCACAGGACCTGCTCCCACTCCACCCCTTCCCCAGAGCCTGCTGTGCCCTAGCTCCTCCCCCTTCCACGCAAGAGCCTCCTGCACACTGTGAAACAGCTGATTGTGATAGCGGGAGGCATGGGGAGGGAGAAGGAGGCGCTGATCCGAGGAACTGTGGGGAGCTGATGAGGGGTTGCTGACATATTACTGTGGCTCTTTAGCAATGTACATTGGTAAGTTCTGGCTGCTCAGGCTCAGGTTGGCCACCCTTGCTATAAGTGGTAAGGGGTGGCTGCTGCTATGGCCGAGGTAAGTGTCCCCTGCTGCTCCTGGGCTCCATGCTGGCCTGAATGCTGATACCTGGGGGATGCAGGAAATCCTTGCAGAGCTAGCGTGTATGGATCTCAGGAAGGGGAACCCTCTATGTAGGTGCCCTCAAAACCTTTCTTGTCTCCTCCTTGCAACAGTTCTAAACTACATCTGGGGCTCTTCACAGCCATACAGAAAGGGGCAGGATTTTCCCACAATTAATTGATTTGCTCCCACATAAGGAATCACTTTTTTATGCTGTATTTCACACTGGCTACATTTTGCATGCAATTCTGTTTAATTCAAAATAAATTGCAAATTAAAATACACATGAACTTCAAATGTTTCTTAAGTAATTTGCTGTTTCTTCATGTGTTTTTTTTTCTTGTTTTCAAACCTTTCACATATAGGTTACATTATTAAAACAAAAATGTGAACATATCACAAAAGCACACAGTAAAGGAGAGGTCTAGGGAAAAGCATGGCCTCTTTCTACAAGCTCAGCAATAGGGATTGATGAAAAAAATCAGTGTTGAACAAGACCCAAATTATCGCTCTCTTATAGTCATTAATCTTACAGACTTCAAACATGCTGGAGAAGGAAGGTAACGGACTACAGCTTAAAAAGGAGGGCTAAGTGAAAAAGGAGGGCTAAGTAGCTTAGTAAGTGAATTAAAGGAGACAATGTAAATCATGCCCATACCAAATTGTAGAAATAGTGACACTAGAACACCAGACATGGTCCTGATATACTGTAGGTAAGTTCTATGTTTCTTTGAGACACAACCTCACCAATGCCTCAACCCTACCACATCTACAGCTTTTAAGTGGGCTCAGTTTAGATAATACTTAGGATTTTGATAGTCTATTACCACTGCATCTCCTTGCTTATCACTGTGCCAACTGCTTATCGATGTGGAAGGGAGTTGTTCTTGGTGGTGGGGAGCACATACAAATTAGCTGCCTGATCTTTGAGTTGCTGTATATGGATCCTCACTCTGTACCAGGGGTCAGCAGTCTTTCAGAAGTGATGTGCCGAGTCTTCATTTATTCACTCTAATTTAAGGTTTTGCTGCCAGTAATACATTTTAACATTTTTAGAGGGTCTCTTTCTATAAGTCTGTAATATATAACTAAACTATTGTTGTATGTAAAGTAAATAAGGTTTTAAAATGTTTAAGAAGCTTCATTTAAAATTAAATTAAAATGCAGAACCCCCCAGACTGGTGGGAAGGACCTAGGCAGTGTGAGTGCCACTGAAAATCAGCTTGCGTGCTGCTTTTGGCATGCATGCCATTGGTTGCCTACCCCTGCTCTATACCTGTTGCACTGTTATGGGGAAGTGGAGATCGTCAGAAATCTCTGACTATATTACAAAAAAAAAAAAAAATGGTGAGAAGGTGATTGAGGAGTTATGAGAGAGGATCAAATTGTCCCAACCTCAATAGTCATGAAGTGTTGTGTGTTCTCTGCTTGAGTGACCTTAACTTCACTCCCTGACTATCTTGGAGTTGAGGTGTCAGAAATATTGTGTACCCTAGTGAATCAATTGCAATATACCATGTGGCAGCTGGAGCTGGCAAGACAGAGATTTCGTCTCTTTACTGGGGTCATGTTTGGATACCCAAATACTAGGATAATAGGCACTGCCATAAGAGCTTAGATAGGGAAACTGCATCTGGGTCTTCTAGGATTTGAGTTTGCCTCCATTGCAGTAGAGTCCAGTAAGATTCCAGATGGCTTCAGAGCTCAGTTCCTTGGGCAAGGCTTTGGCCGATATGATTAAAACGTTTCAGCATTACTCTACAGGCTGGGTAGTTCCCATTGACTTAATTGGAATTTACTTGTATGCTTAAGCAGAAGAGCATTGCTAGAGTCTAATTTCACATCCACTATTTCTGCTTAAATAGTCAAAATTCCAGTACATGTTGGAATGGAGGTGCCTGTGCGGTACCCTGTAAAATTTCGACTTATTTCTACATGCAAGAAACATCTGTATTTTGGGACAACAGAACTGCCTCTCACCTGCTGAGGGAAATACAAACCAACAGAAAACAGTGACTCTCGTTAAACTGATTAATACAAAACAATGTTTTGTTAGCACTAGTTGATCCAGTTTGACTAGGGCTGTATTTGCACTAGAGAAGGGAACTATTTGAAATTGAGCTGCTTGTATAGAAAGTTTCAGCCCAAACAGTTCAGTGTGTCCATTTTAGCCACACTGAAGGACATCAGAACCTTGCATTTTTGCCCCATATCGACAAGCACTATTTTAAACCTTTTCCATTGCAGTGCCCTCCAGGTACAATTCTTATAATTCCTTGCCCAACTCGCAAAATTGGATTCTGGAATATTTTTTGAAAGGACACTGATGCACTGCAGAATAGTACTGAGGGGACTGCGAAGAAACATTTTAGCATCTCAAAATCCATGCTGGCAATGAAACAGGTCAAACTGAAGTGGGTTACACTTCACTGATTCTTAGACCTATTTAAAACCTAGTCTACTCCCAAGAGTTTTTAGAATCCATGTAAACCAGTTGGAACATACTTGTATGAGGTCATGGATGGTTTACAAATCTTGGAGATTAGAATGGTTTGCAATGGTACATTTCTCTAGTATAGGGATAGGTAGGGGCTATGGCCAGTGCAGATTTTGTTTTTGTCTTTGTTTGCACTAATGTCCATAATTGCTTTATATAAAATGTTTCAAACACAGTGGCAATGATTTAATATGCTAGCTGTTATTCTTGGTTTAAGAATATTTACATTTCTTCCCCTTCAACCTCCCTCTCCAACCCCACCAAAAAAACCCAAATAAACCTACACAAGTGTAGAATGGACATTGTAGAATTGGAATAGGGTACCTGTATGTAGTGGTAATGTCCCAGGGAAATGCTTAAAAATTGCTGGATTTGAGTGACTTAGACTTGATGCTGCTGCTCTGAACTAATCATCTCTTTAAAAAATTGTTTTAGATCTGGTTTAGTTGTTGCTGCCAAGTTGCTTAGTTTCACAGATTGCTTGGAATGCTTGCTTGTTCAAAAAAATCAGTGAAGGCTCATATTTATAGGTGATAAATGTGGATCAAATGTTCTTGTTATTATCAGATTATTATTTTATTTTTATCAGCTATGTAACTCTCAACTTTAACTGTTCTGATTATTTAAATCAATTACAAAAGCAAGCCTGCTACAGAAATACCAGTATGACACCAAAAGCAAAAAAGGAAAGAATTAGCTGTTTAGAATATACATTTTTCCTTAAGGTAGACAAGCAACAAATACCAAGATGCCTGTGGTTTATAGTTGTAGTCATCTTTCTAATAATTTCTAATTGTTCCCAAGACAATTATTCTCTGACAGTAACTATCTTGTTCTAAACCTTGAAATTTTAGCTTAACAATATCTATTTCTACTGCTAAAGCTGAACTGTCAGAAGTACTGGGTTTTATTTAGCCTCCTCTCTCCTGCTCTCCGTCATGTCCCTACCAATATGGTATTAATTCAGCTAAAGTTATTAAAGGAAAACAGATATGTTGTGTTTTTAAAATATATGCTTGACCTCTGGTTTCAATTTGTTTTTGTGTAGACACCAGATAGTTTTATCCCTGGTGTAATTTCATTATGATAATTAATTTAAATGAATTGACTTAAATGACTGAAGTTACATTAGGGATATATTTGGTCCACAGTGTTACTTAGTCAAAATGCCAAAAATAATATCTAGCAAGAAAAAAAAATGAACACTTGTTTCTCCATTTGAAGTTCCATTAAATGTGGAAATTCACAGTTAATAATCCTAAATGGAAAATACAGTATTGTTCTTATTTTAAAAGTAATTATTCTAAGACCAGCTGATGTATGCTGTGCTTTCTGACCCGCTTTCATCATTGTAAAGTTAATTTATATTGCATTTGCTTTAAGTTACTTTACTCAACTTTAATTATTTTTTTTCCAGATTTTCAATGTTTGAGAAGTCATCAGTTTTTGCCTACTCGAAGAATGCAGTGAAACCATTTGCCAGCATTATTATCTGGAGTTATAGGTTTAATATCCAACATCAGTGTTACTAATTTATTATTAAATAGTACCTCACAGTAGTAGAAAAATGTATGGAAGTGCAAGAACAATCAGTAATTTGGAAGGCAGTCCTTCCAGGTCTCCTCGTTTGCCAAGATCTCCTCGTCTGGGCCACAGGAGAACAAGCAGCGGGGGTGGTGGAGGAACAGGTAAGACACTATCAATGGAGAACATCCAGTCCCTTAATGCAGCCTATGCAACATCTGGACCGATGTATCTTAGTGACCATGAAGGTGTAGCATCTACTACTTTCCCAAAGGGCACAATGACTCTTGGAAGGGCTGCAAATCGAGCTGTGTATGGTGGTCGAGTCACAGCTATGGGGAGTAGTCCAAATATTGCTTCAGCTGGCCTTTCTCACACAGATGTCCTTTCTTATACTGATCAGCATGGAGGTCTGACCACATCTTCACATCATCACCACCATCAAGTTCCCTCTATGCTGAGACAGGTAAGGGATAGTACCATGCTAGATCTACAGGCTCAGCTCAAGGAACTACAAAGAGAGAATGATCTTCTGAGAAAAGAACTGGATATCAAGGACAGTAAGCTGGGATCTTCTATGAATAGCATCAAGACTTTCTGGAGTCCTGAGCTAAAAAAGGAAAGAGTCTTGAGGAAAGAAGAAGCTGCCAGAATGTCAGTTCTTAAAGAGCAGATGAGGGTTTCTCATGAAGAGAACCAGGTAAGTAATCCTGAAAGTTTGTTTCTACCAATTTACAACTAAGCACTTAATATTTTGCTTATGATACTGTGACCTGTGTTGGAGCAAGTTTGGCATCATCAACTGGAATTCTGTGTCTTGCTATGTCTGCCTCTAGCTGCTAAGCAGTAGGAAAGCATACTAATAAGAAGCTGGATGTAGCTAATAATCTCCTTGATGCAGCATTCTTTTACATTATTGCTGAGGAGAATGACTGACTGTTTGCCACTACCTGTTTTCTTATTGTGAGACATTCTGTAGTATTTTTTTCAACAGCAGTCTAAATACATTCTTCAGCCTTTACTGAAGAGGGAATTGCACCACTTCTACACATAGCTAGAAAAGTATGAATAAGTATGTGGGGACACATTTTGCATGAGGTGCATAGGGATTTAGTGGCCTAGTTTCCATGAAAGCTAAAGGGAGACGTGATATTAAATCCCATCAATTAAATTTTATAATATTCTGTATTATACCAGCCATGAAGTAAATTTGAATTGTGCTCTGTCAGCTACTTTCCTTAAAGAGGAAATGGACAATTTGAAAATGTTTAGTTATATCGAAAGTGTAATTACTAATGTTTCCATTCTCTGTTATAAAATGATGATTCAGATTATTCATGATTAAATATACAATGCCATCAGCAGAAAAGTAGCTATTCTGTGCTGTTTCCAAGAAGCTATACAGATCAATGGCAGAGGTGAGATTGCAAGTTCCTATTTTGCACAAGTTTCCTACATGCACTTTCACTGATGGTCTTGTATATTTAAAGCTGCCCCTTTTTAGAAAATCTATTGATTCTCTTATGAAAAAATATAATACATTATATATTCTTCAATCTTACAGATCTCCAATCTGTATTCCTCCATTGATAGGAAAGCAGCAACAATCAGGGTTTTTGATGCCTTCTTTTTCCCAGGTTTCTGATCTCCAGCATTGCTTTCCCTCTGCAGAACCACTACTAGTAGTGTGCCTCTCTGAACTTCCTAGTGCATTTAGATGTTTCAGTATATATTACTTCTATCTCCACAAATATTTAAGTAGTATATCATGTGTGACTGAGTGAAAGCACTATGTCAGCTTTTCAGACTTCATTTTTCAAGATGTGTCTCAAGACTTTCTGGAGTCCTGAGCTAAAAAAAGATCTTTCACGATATAGCTCAAGATTTGTTTCAGTTCTAAAAATTAAAGTATTGAGCAAAATTCAGAATTTTCATACTGTGGAAAGTTCTGACATTTTCAACATTTTTTTCTTCATTCTAAATCGGAATGAAAAGTTTCAATATTTCTAGTGTAACAGAAATTCAAAAACATTTTCAGAAGTGTCACATTTCTGTTCTGTTTTGATCAATTGTTTCAACATTGTTGATCAAAATAACATTTCAGCATTCCCAAAGTCAAAACATTTTGGGTTGGTTTGTTGAAATGACCCCAAATGCTTCATTTCCAGTCAGTTCAACATTAAACTGCATGTTTCCTTCAATGCTATTCACTCCCTGCACTGCTGCCTGTCAAAAAAGGAGAGAAAACTAGCACCATCCATTTGAACCGATGATTCCAACAGGAAGAACCACCATATATAATTCTACTTTTGTGACATTGCAATAATTTACTTAATCACACTGTGATGTCCATAAGCAATAAGTATAACACAACTGAATGAAGAAAAAAACTACATGTAAATGTCATTATCTAATAGTTGATTATCAAAACAAATAATCCACTATTGACTTCACTGGAGTTACACTAAGGGTTAATTTGGTCCATTGATTTTTTTGTAAACTAAACTTCCTGCAAAGATAGTTATTATTTGCTCTTTGAAAATGTATTATAAATTATCTGATCTTTTATGTTGAATTTTCTTCTCTGTTATGATAAGAGTTTGCTTCTGATTAATGAGAAAAAGATAAATGATTAGAAGGATAATAGCAAATCCTCTGAAAGTTCAATAGGTTTGCATGTAAAAGTGTTCCTTAAAATAGGTGGTGCACATCTACAGAAACATGAATGAATTGTGGATACTGCACTTATAAGGATAAAGCTGATAAAAGTAAGAAGATTTAATCAATAAGATCCACATATGCAAAGTAGTAAAATAACTTGAATTGAGACTGGCTCCTCCAATGTTAATGTATGATTTAAAGACAAGTGTCCAGAACAGTCAATAAAAATATATTAGCAAACATGCAGGAAGGTAGTTTCACTTCCTAATATTAATTAATTCACATTTAATTACAATCTGGCATGATCAAGCAAATATATTAACTTGAATTTATAGGCTTTACTTTTCTTGCAGTTCTGATGACATTGCACATCAGCCAAGGTATACTTTTTTATGTTTATCATTTTGTTTGGCTGAATGATCTAATCTCTGAGTTACCCATATAATATCTACTTTCAAACTAAGGCCCCAGTGCTGCAATGAGCTTCATGGAGATGAAATGGCTCTGCATGGGCCTAATTGGAGATCATTGTAGAACTGGGCTTTTCTTTGTTCTTTATCTGCTATGCAGTATTGTATATCAATGTATTCACACACACACACATAAAAAATATCACAATTTGTCAAGTTGTTGTACATACACATCATAAAGAACAAGGGTACATGCACAATGATGATCTGAATAACTTGAGAAGAGCAAGTACTCTATGCTTGTCTTATGGGTCTTCGTCAGATGTGTTATCACTTTTATAAATGGGTTGGTTACAAAATCCCAAAAAAACATTACCTGAAATATTTTTATTGAAAGTTTCTTTCACCAAGATAAAGTAAGCCATTTCAATTGTTTTATCTCTACTTCATAAATCAATATTTAAGACATTATTAAAGTCTATTTTAAGGTCTCACTTTGAGCTTGTAGTTCAACATGCTCATACTCCCTATTTTCTGTTTCTCTGTATTCTGCTGTTCTGTTTTCTTTAACTTTTCTTTTTAAAATCTCTTCTGTGTTAACAACTGCATGTTTAGTTGCTGGTTTTAACTTTATTTTGGATGGTATTTTCATTAAATTCTTCACTTTCATTCATTGAAATTGATGACATTTTAGGTAAGTGAGACACCATTTCCAGTTTATCTTTAAGATGTGGAAAAATCGTGAAAAAATACAGGCTTATTAATAAAACTGTATAAAAAGACCACTATGAAACTAGACACCTGACTGACAGTCGAAAGGTTCCAACTATATCTGGCACAATCACGTAGGCATTCTTAAGTAATTTATATTAAACCTTCTTAGAAGAGTTTTTATTGTGATTATAACTATAACCTACAGTGCTTGTTACCTGTGTAAGTGTGTGGAGTGCATTAAATATTAATTTAAGAACAAAAATGTTATAATCTAAAAACACATGAGGAATGAAAGACTGGCCATCAGTATTTTGTGATAAATAGGACCACAAACATGGAAGTTCTATCAAATGGGTTGTGTTGGTTGGAGAAGTTCTTCATACATCTTTGCGCTGTTCTTAATTGACTCTTACTGGAGGGCTGGGAGCTACTGTGATATAAATATTACACAATATTCACATCTGTGTTATCATTTATCAGAAACTAATTTATCTCTTCCAGCTGTGCAACAACCAGGCGTGTAAAAAATGACCTGATAAAGGCCAGTACCAGGTTTACCATGATACCAGTGGTGCCATGGCACCAGGCCCAGAATTGGAACGGGCCCCGGCCAGCTGAGCTGTCCAGGAAAGCTGCTCCCAACCCTGCTCCGCCCCAGCCTCAACCCTGCTCCACCCCAACCCACCTCTTCTCACCCCTGCTCCCCACCAGCCCTGCTCCCACTCCACCTCTTCCCCGCTAGCAATGTCCTGGGGGACTGCAGCAGGGGTCGGACACACCCTGCATTCACTCGCAGCAGGAAGTAGAGCGACCCGACCCCAGTCTGCTCCACCGCCTCGTGCTGGGGGACGGTTTCCCTCCTATCCCCCAAGCCTGGGGAGGAGATAGAGGAGTGGGGAAGGGGCATGGGATGGGGATGGGAGGAGCGAGGGAATGGGTAGAGAAGCAGTGGGGAAGGAAGGGAGTGGGATGGGGAGGAGATGGAGCAATTAGGAAGGGGCATAGGATGGGAAAGAGAAGGGGATAGGAGAAGCGGGGACCCAGCTTGCGGATCCCCTTGGCAGCAGCTGGGGCTCCCCTGTTAAGCAGGCCCATCAAACCCTCACCCTGGGAAGTCCCACCTCCCCTGTATCTGTACCAATGAGCTCCCCACAGACACCCTCCCCACTGAGCTCCAACCACCTACACCTGGACCCCTACATCCCCTGCACCCAGACCCCTCCCCACTAAGCTCCAACCACTTTCACTTGGTCCCCCCTGCAAACTCCCATTGCCCCTGCACCTGGAACCTCCCTGTGCATCCAGATACCCCACTGAGCCTCCTGCACCCAGACGGCCCCTCACAGAACCCTCACACCCCTATCTGGATCCCCCCACACCAAGTCCCTCTGCACTTGGATCCTGCTGCCAGTCTGTGCCTCCCTGCCCACATCTGGTGTGCCTGGTTCAAAAGGGGCAGGGCCCCAGGGTGTTTCTGTGGCGGGCATGGCCCTTGTGCTGTGTCAGGGTCAGGTTCAGCCTATATCAATAGGGTAAAAAAACACCCTTCTGTTGATGTAGGGAGCATCTGTGCTACAGTTGCAGTGTAGTAGCAGTGTTGCTGTAGGTGTAGACGTATCCCTAGCTGAAGGGAACTGGTGTTGAATTTAAAACAGACTTCCTTTCTCCAAAGTGCTAATTAGACGTTGAGGTTATATAGGTGTTAGCAAAAACAACTTTAAAAAGAGTTGTAATAAAGCTGACAAAAAAAATATTACTTTTTCTGTTGAACAACTCTTGGCTCTTTTGGTAATGTCATTATATTCTGCAATAGTCTAGGCAGGAGCTGAATTTCTGATGTAAAAAAGTGGTCGAATTCTTTTCATAGAGTGTTTCAAGCCTTTTTTTTTTATACATCAGAAAGAACTAAAAACAAAACAAGTCAACTTCTGAGGAAAGATGGATACTACATAGCTGAACAGACTAGTGGAACTTTACCTGCTGCCATATGACACAGGGCTGTGAGCTCATCAGCTCTCAGATTAAACACATGCATGCTTAGTTAATATTGGGACAGTAGATCTGAGAGTACTACAAGAAGTGTTGGTGATTCAGCAAGTGTTTCTCTTTCCTCTGAGTGCACTGTACTACTAGATATCAGTATCTAGACAAGTTTCAAACTGGGTAATTACATTCTGTTCACTATAACTGTATGTCCTTTGCCATTTCAGTTGGGTATGATATTATTCGTTTCCTGTCCTGATTTGTTTTGAATTAGTGCTATATGCTGTTCAGTAGTTGCTGTCTCATACATTTCTATGTGGAGTGAAATGATATTTGTATATAGAGCCCCAATTCTGACCTGAGCTTCTAAGGCAGGCCTGCACAACATGCGGCCCTCACGGGCTCACTGTGCAGCCCGCGGGAGATAAGTAGGGGTGGGGCAAGCCAAGCGGTGGGGTGGGGAGAAGCGGATGGGGGCGAGGTGAGGGTGGGGCTTTTCAGCCTGCAGATGGTTTTTATGCAGTAATATGGCCCTCGCTGCTTTCCAAGTTGTGCAGACCTCCTCTAAGGTGCACAGCTCAGCAGGGAGTGTGTGTGTGTGCGCGGGGGGACAGCTGGCTTTGTTACCTTTGTATTTCCTGGGTTCTGGGCTCCCAGTGCAACTTAAATCAGCCTCTTCTGCAGCTTTCCACAGCTACTTATGGGCCATTCCCATGGCATTGAGCAGATTCAGTACAATGTGCTGTGGATATGCCCTCTCTCATTCCTTGTCCATCCTCTGAACAAGAGGTTGGAGGGCAGCAGTGTTCCACAGGGAGCCATTTTACACTGCCAGAGTGATGTAAAAGGGACATTGTGAGGAGAAAATTGGGAGCTGTGTGTGTAAATTGCTTTGGGTTCCACTGGAATGAAAAATGTTGGATGCAGCGCACAAATAACTAGTTATCTGTCTAACTGAAACTTTTTTTTTCTTTAAACAAGGTTTGTAATGAATATGTCAAGTCAGGAGAAAAAATTAAGTAAAGATTTTACTTCATAAATTAGTACAGTTCTTCACAAGTATTGTATATTGTACATCAAACATAATTTACGTCCCGGGTACATTTTTATTTTCCTTTTTGTTCTTCCCCCTCTGGGGGATCCACTGTGATCATGATGAAGCCCTGAGGAAATCTTACATTTTCTCTGTATCTTTTAGTCTCTATAAAATGTTTTCCTTCTCACTGTCACGGTGACGCACGCGATGCTGTGGAACTCCTCCATACAAAGCCAGTCAGGACTTTGGGGGAGCCTTCTCTCTGTGAGCAAACTGTCTCCAGGGCAAGAAGCTTCACAGCTTCGACCTTCTTGCAGTTGATCTCTGAGCATTCGACGTCCCCTTCCTCACCGTGCGCTTCCCTCAGTGAGTCCGCACAGGCGGGGCTCGTGGGGAAGCCAGAGGGTCCTGCATTACAAGGCCGCAGTCAGACATGACTCTCAGCCAGCCAGTAAAACAGAAGGTTTATTAGAGATGACAGGAACACAGTCTAAAACAGAGCTTGTAGGTACAGAGAACAGGAACCCTCAATCAGGTCCATCTTGCGGGGCAGGTAAGCCAGACCATGTCTGCGCCTCCCTCTACTTTGTCAGCCAGCTCCAAACTGAAACTCTCCAGGCCCTCCTCTGGCCTTTGTCTCTTTCCTGGGCCAGGTCACCTGATCTCTTTGTTCTCCAGCATCCTCAGTTGGCACCTTGCAGGGGAGGGGCCCAGATCATCAATTTCCAGGAGGCTGAGCGTCAGCCATTCTCTGTACGGACACCACACTGGCCCTCTTGGGCTCTGCAACAATCACACACCCTTATCTTACCACTTAGATACTTAAGAAAAGCATAGGTGAAACTGAGGCTCCCACACAGTATCCAGAGAGGACATTAAGAACATTCGCACTTCGTCATACTCACCTTTAACCCAGAGGCCCCAGGGTTAGTTTGAAGAACTAATTTTCAGAGAGTGGCTATATTTTCATCATCAGAATGGCAAATGGGGACAGTGAGAGATGGGATTCACTTCTTTCCTGTTATAATGTTTAGTCTTTATTGGTTCAGACACTGCCCCTCATTTAGGTTCTTTCATCTTAATTTTTTGAGTGTTGCCCCTAATCTCTCTGTCAGATAGTTGACAATGTCATCCTGAATTAGTCTACAGCAGAGAATTCCTCTGTGTAAGCTATCTCTGATATGCAAAACCTTTTTAGGTACCCTGCAGAACATTTAGATAGATAGATAGATAAACTTGCTTGCCATCTCCTGACTTTCCTCCTTTCTTGCTTTATTTCTAAACTCATAGGAAATGTTTCAGATTGTCTTCAAAGATACATTCAGATGTTTGTAATGCTGTGTCAGAAGAAGAGAACTTTAAGATGGTGACTAATCGTGAGAGGTGCTAAGTTATGGGTCCTTAACACTTCCAGGATCAGGCCCTTTGTCAGTCACTTTCTCTATACAAAGTACATCCAGTATTCCTGGCTATAGGACTGTGTTCTGCCCAGGTGCCAGAAGGCTCTCAGGAGAGCTGTTTGTCATGAGCTTTGACCTGCCACTTTAACTTATTAGGTCTGTGTCTGTTGGGTCAGCTGTGGTAACATTCTTGATATATTTTATGTAGTAATAACTTATTTCCTGATGCTACAGGCAATAAATGTTTGATTTTTAGTACTGGAATCTTTGGCACATGGGTTCGGAAGTTTATTTACTTTTCAAATTTCCCAAGGCATCTCCCACAATGCAGTTATTTCTCTGACTTCCAGCATTTTGAGATGGTAGACAACAACAAAAAGCACATGAAATCAAAGCTCTTTCAACCTTGAAATGAAGGGAACACATGCTTCTTTGCCAGTAGTAAAATCCTGAGGCAAATAAATGTAAATATGTTTTAATTAAAGGGTGAGAGAGCAGCAAGGTCTTGTAATATAATCTCTATTCCAGGGCCCTCTATAATGGAGTGAGAATGTGGGGTCTCCACTTCACATCTCTATAGAGAAAAACAAAGGTCAGCATAAACTGGAGGAGAAAGGATAACACAGTGAGATTCAGCTATAGAGGCAAAGTAAATTCTGAGCCATCATCTGCTTCTTCCAGAGACCCATGTTTTCCATCATTCTGTAACAGTGTAAATGGCTGCAGAATCCAGGTTTCCATTGAAAAATTGCATTTTTAATGGCTTTTGTAGTTGTGAAAAACCCAGAGCTGCTTCATATGAGCCAAGTGTAAATGAACACAGTGTTGTCTCCTTGAATCTGTAGATGACAGCTTGAAACCATGACTTCCAGAGGGGTGAAAAGTCTCCATTCACCTTAGTGTGATGTTAATGTCGAAATCTAATCATGACAATTTAGTGTCAATTTTCTTAACTATTTCACTGCAGAAACATCTAGCTAATATGCTTATCTATTGCTGCTAGATCCAGTGACAAGATACTGGGTGCATGTGAGGATAGCAGAAAGATGAATAGCGAGTGAGCTGGTTGCTGTGAGGATCTGATCCAGCAAAGTGTCTAATCACTGATGTAAATTTAAGCATGTGAATAGTTCCATTGAAATTAGTTGTGCTATTCACATCCTTAGGTTTACAAACACACTTTACTGCTTTGGGACATATGTTATTGGAGTAGGAGTCATGCATCTCCTCCAAATTTTTTCAAGGCGCCTACACTGGCTCCCCAGAGCCAAAAACCTCCAGTACTCTTCAGGCACCAGAGACCTAAACTACTTCCCATCCCTTGCTAGATGGATGCCAAAAACCTCAAATTACCCCTTTACCAGCAGCCAAGAGCTCTAGGTTCCCGCACACAACTCCTACAATGCACTTAACTGTTGTCAGCACAAAATTCTGTGGAAGATTGAAAGATTTTCTATATAAAAAATTGAAACATTCCAAAATAGAGTTCTGTACTGAATTTAGTATCAAAACAAACAATATGAAGATTATTATATTAACTGAGTTGGTTTTCATGTTTAATTCAATAAGTAATCTGTTTCTGAATGTAGTTGACCTCTATATATTGCATACAATATCATTGGGGACCACACTGTATTAAATCTATGAATGGTTTATATATGATTGTGTTCTACTCCCTTGAGGGGAGGGTTACCATAGCTTCTACAGGAACTGAAAATGGTGGGGAAGTGGAGTAATTAAGGCAGTCATTGAGAATAAGAACTCTAGGGAACTCTACCCCTGGGAGTGGTTTGCATATACTGGTTCAAAATGGGTTTTACCGAGACTGGGAGACAACGAAAGAACTTTTAGTATAAAAGTCATATTGAACTCACACCAGGCCACCTTTCTGATCCAGCACATGGACAAGACCTCCTGTTCAATGGGGGCCCCAACTCTTGGAGAAGGGTTGGAAAATCCTTGGCCTGCTAGGGCCTCATAAGAATGGCATGTGACTTCTGATATGGTTAGTGTGTTTTTCAACCTGTTTTTTTTCTTCTGCATGTTTTCACTGTCACACTTTTACCTTAAGAATAAAGGAAAGAGTTGTGTGTAACTTGTAATTGCTGACAAAACACTGTAGCTGTGAGAGAGAAAGCAGAGCACAGGTGTTGACCTTTGGCAGATTGGCTTGCTGGCGATATCACAGTGTAAGGCAGAAGCTGTACAGCCTTACAACTCCTGGTGAGGAGGGAGAGAGACATGGTTCTCTGCCCAAGAGAGGTGATGGCTAGGAGTCAGAAACCTTCAGTTGGTGCTTTTGAGGGACCACGGAGCGGGAATACATATGCAGTTACACCTAAACCATTACAAATCTTGCTTCAGAAATGGCATCGTTCCACTGAAATAGCATTCCTTTGGTTCAGAAATTTAAGGTTCTTGCTGCAGAATTTAGAGTGAAGAGTACACATCACTTCTTATAATAATGTGTTTTATTTCAGAGGGTATGATATATTGGTGTATGCCAACGTAGGTTTTACCAGAGGTTCCTGTCCCAGTTCAGAGAGAGAGAGAGAGAGACAAGTACCTGGTATTCTGCAGTCATAATTTTCAACCTGTATTTTGTTTCTTGTGTTTTAGAAGGTAGTTCCCCCATTTGTGACACCAAAGGTATCCATCGTAAGCCTTGCTAGTCTGTGCAAGGCTCTAGAAGATTTCAATATAAATGGAATGTATGACTTTATAACTAAAAGCAGGCAATGTAATACTTTCTTTACTTTAGAGAAGCATGTTTTGCCCTCAAGTTCTCCTGAGCCAATAAGAGCAGGAAAGGTAAAGAAACCACAGTTGGAGAACAAAAATAATTTAAGAAAGCAAAGGCAAGCAATCTTCATTTTGGTCAGACAGCTCATTCCCTGAAGAGGGAAGGCTGTCAGAATGAGAATCTGAACAATTAGACAAGAATGCCCACTGTAGACTTTTCCCACCTGAACATTTTGGATGTATTATTAAGACTTTAGAACTGCAAAGTGAGCAGTCAGAGCTAGTCCTATAAAGCTTAAAAGGATATATTTCCAAAGCTAGTTCCAGAAAGAAGTGTATCATTCCCCTTTACGAAGCTGTAGTGGGTATAGGAGCACTCCAGCAATAAAGGTTGCAAGTTAAACTGGCAGACCATTACATTTTACAAACGCTTAAAAGGTCTTTCACTACACAAGGTGTCACCTAAGTAGACAGAGGGGTGTCATTCCTATCCAACCAGGCTACCACCTCATCAGGAGAATTTTTCCTCAAAAGATTCAAGTGATGGGAAAAATAAAATCTCCCTGATGACATTTTGATGCATCAGCTGTAGCTATGCAAGTATTCTCTCCTTTTCATGTACTTGTTACAATGACCTTGGAAATAATTACTGAATGAGTTGAAGACAGTATCTTGAAATCTGCCATTCTAAAACTTTCTTAGCAGTATATTTTGTTAGATGCATCTAGAAGCATCATTTTGGTCCAAAGGCTATAAGGAGGGGCGGAAGTATGGAGTTGCAGATAACCTTGCGCATCCATGGATTCACTAGGATCTATGTTAGTCTCTCTGTCCTCCTTTCAAGGCTACACAGCAACACCTTGACTGACACTTGCAACCAGGAATTTACACTTATTGACCGGTTGTCATTGTGTATATTGCCTCTAGTTTCTATGAAAAAGGACACATGGCATGGTCATACAGTGCAATAGTTCTCATTTCCCTCCAAGATCTCTGTATATTCCTCATCTCTCCCCTTTTGGGCAGTCCTTTTTTTCTGCATGTTTCCTTGTCTTTCACTTCCCTTTTGGCATACATAGTCTGTCTTTCTCTCTCTCTCTGTGTCTCTCTCTCCTAGATGTTCTTTTCTTCCAGCCCTGTCTTCTCCTCATTAACACACCCATTCCTTCTTGTCTCCCCTTCATATCTTCTAGTTTCCCCTCTCCACTTCTGTTTACTCCTTTATTTTATTCTCCATGTTTTCTCTCAGGAGCTCTGACCCAAATTTGCTCTCGCCCCCGATATTCTCTTTGTTTTCCTCGTTCACTATTTGTAGTGTTTTGACTATGGTAAGGGCTTGATGTGGTCTGCATGATCTGATGTACCAAAGTTCCTGAAATGAGCCATTAGTGAATTGTAGGCAATTATTTGTTACTAATTAAGTGTGAATCCCAGGACAAACTGATTTACAATGTGTTGTTATGTTGCTACTTGATGTATTGTTCAACATCTCAATTTCAAAAATATTTTAATAGTGCACTGTTAAGAGAAAATATTTAAATCAAATAGAGCTGTGCCAACTTTTTCCAAGATTGCTCTTAAATAATATGTGGTTTCAGTGGTACTTTTGAATTCTGTCCCTATATTGCTGGTTTCACTCTCAACAATTTTATCTTCAATAACTGCACTCATGCTTCACCCAAAATAGATTATCTCAAGTGCTGTTGCACTTCTCAGTACTTGAACAGACACTGTAAATTATGGTTAGCATTTGTGACCCCATGCTGCATAGTGTTATTCCATGATGTTTGTATGGAATCCCAGCATGTGCATCAACTTCATCTCCATAGTCCCATTAAGATTTTGTACCTGAAGATGTATGGGCTTTTCCTGTTAGCCATTCAGCTAGAATTACTCTCTTACTTTCTGCTCGGTCAGAAAGAATTTTTACACTTCTGTGACAAATGATTATGAGGAACCTGATGCTGATGATATCAATCCAAATTACTTAAGCTTGCTGCCCATTACATGAATTATTAGCTAAACACCAATTGCTCCAATATTGAAAGCATGGTTGGATTAGTTTTTATGTTTTTTTTAAAAAGAAGTGAAATGCAGTAAGCTCTAATTTTGGTATAAGTTCAGGAGATGCTGGAGTAACATTATTTAGAGTTCTAAAAAAAGAAAAGATAAAAAAATACAAAAGTAACTAAAATAACCATGTTATTAGACTCTACTCACACTATTTTGAGTGCTAAGAGGTATAATTGTTTTGTTTGGAAATCTAACAGTATGCTGCAAATTAACTTTTTCCCTTAGAAAAAGTGATTTTTTTTTTGAGATTATGATGAAAAGACCAATTAAAACAAGAAGTGAGGTATTTCCCTTCTGGGTGGATCTAAGATGGATTTCTATTATTCCCATGAATTTTGCATTAGCTTAGGTAATTAGAGAATAGGAAAGGAGAATACCCTAGTAAATGTAATCCAAATAGACAAACAGTGAATTTGTATAAACTTCTGAAAGCTATCTTTTATTAAGTCCAGATTCCTAAAGTGGCTGCTGCTGTTGTATCTTTGGTCAAAAGTATGTAATCCAATCAGAAGCAGATTTCCCTGAAGGTCCAGAGGAATCAAAAAAATATAATCTTTGAGAGAGAATTTTGTTGCTTTACATGCAGTTAGGCAGCCATGCTATATCTGCTGCATCATTTTTAAAAGAGCTATAGTAGCATAGTGCAACAAATCTGAAAAAGTCTGCAGAAGATAAATTGTTTAGATCTGTATTGAGTAAAATGCACCATCAAGCTCCATCTTTTATGTTAGGTGCTTGAAAGGATGCTCTGAAATTATCTGCTAAAGTTATATATGCAAATACAGTGTAAAAATACTCGTGTGATTACACCCATGACAATAGATGGCCATGATAAGTAGCTGCTAAAATCCAGCAAAATTTTGTAGAGTGAGATCATTTGGGAAAATATTTGAAAAGGCTGTAGCTGAGCATGAAGAAAACAAAAAGCATGTTCTACCCTCTGCAAAGCTTCTTAGGAAAGTGAACAAAGATCATTCCTCTATGCCAGTAAAATTGTTTCAGCAAGAAAATCAGATATTGAGGAAGTAGATTATGGAAAGAAGAGGAAAGTTGGCAAATTAGCCCTCTTTTAGCATTAAATCAATTTATGTTGTCAGAATCGCTCTCTCCAATGAAGAAGATATCAACACTGGAGAAGATGGGTGCAGTTTCAGCAACAGCAAGTGAATATGTTTGGTAGTACCAGTTGATACAAAAATGTTCTGTGAATTACTTGAATGAGAAAAATCTGCTTGCTTTGGCCACACTCACTACTTTTGCGTTCACTTTTCACAAACATTTGAATGAATACGGTTATGTTTGCAGCAAACTAATTTCAAATTTACTTCAGGAATATTAACATAAAATGTATTTTAAGCAAACAAAGAAAGGAGGCGAATGAATATCTAAACACAGCCTTTGCAGCTAGGGCTGCATATGCTGTGTGTGTGTTTGTGTGTGTGTGTGCGCGCGCATGCACGTGTGTGTATGTGTGTTCTAAAAGTTAACACAAACTGATCACGACAGAAACCTACATACTGATAAATATAATAAATTGGGCATATTTTATACAGGCTGGGAAACTTTTTAACACAGAAGCGGGGCAGGCTTCCCAAAATTCCTCATCAGACTCTCCTGGCATAGAAACAATTCAACCAGCTAGCCAATGCAAATAAAGAAAAATCTGACAATAAAATAAGTCTGACAGCAACCTATTTTGTTTTATTTGTTAGGAATGATACCTTTGTGTGGCCCAGAAAAGAAATGTGTTTTAAATATTTCTATAAATAAGATTAGGACAGTATCTGTTCGCTTTCTCTGAAGTGCTACATCCCCAGAGATTCAAAATCATAGTGATTCCCCCTACTCCCAACTGTTTATTTGATTATAAGAGTTATGATTGTCCAAGTAATGAACAAAATCAGTACCGGGTGACTCCTGGCTAATCTCAACTAATTAACACATATTAAATGTTAAGGACATAGGAATGGCCATACTGGTACAAACCAGTGGTCTATCTAGCTCAGTTTCCTATTTGTGACAACGGGCAACATCATACTTTTACAAGGAAGGTGCAAGAAAGCTCATTGTAGATGGTAATGGAAGGGGAAGTTCCTTCCTACTTCTTATTGCTTAGTGGCTTTCTTATGCCCTGAAGTGCAAGTGTTTATATCCCTTCTAAAATGTTTCTACCTTATCTGTGGATGTTCTTATTGTACCTATAAATGTCTAATCCTTTTTATGAATCCTACTGAGCTCCTTATTTCAGTGACAACTTCTGATTCTGCATTCCACAGGTTAATTTTTCATTGTGTTAAAAATATTTCCTCTTTTAAAATTGTTTCATGTAAGTTTCATTTATTGTCCTCTTACTATGACAGAGCTTGTTTTACCCTTTCTATATCATTCATTATTTTGTATACCTCAAGCTCTTATTCATTTTTTCCTGAACAGTGCCAGTCATTTCAGTATCTCCTAATATGGAAGTCTTTTTTTTCTCATACTTCTCAATCAATATTGTTATCCATCCCCAAATAAGTGGAATAGCTAACACTCTGTAAACAATTCACAGAGCATCAGAAAAGACATCATAACAACTAAAAGATCTTGAACTGCCCCTGGATATTCTGTGAGCAGAAAATGAGCCTAATATTTGTCAGGTCATTCATTGTAAATTGAACCCTATTTGTCAGTCATTTTCTTACTGCTAATCTACTAATATGTTATCCATTGGATACTTGTATAGGCACATTAACCCTACTTGGCATATAAAGTGACCTCTAAAGATTCTTTGTGGCAAAACTTCCAAATGTAGTGTGTGAAGTTTCAAATGTTCTGGTAAATTCTCCCAGTTTAATTGCATTTACTCTGACACAAACTTCACTACTACATGTCCTACTCCTTGGACCTCAGAAAAATTGCTATCTAAATGATTCAAGGAAAACATCTGCCGGAAACTGCATAGTAGTGCTGATTTTCAAAGGTGCTAAGAACTCACAGCTCTAACTGAAGATAATGGCAGCCGCTACTCATCACCTATGAAAATCAGGCCTTAAATAATGACCATTATTGTAAACTGTTAGTAAGAAATAGTAGTATTACCTAGCAACTGTTGTCAGGTTTCAGAGAGTTTAATTGGACAAGAGGGCGGAGTTACCCAATTAACAAAAATGATTAGTTGTGGTCTAAAGTGTAGAGGGTAGTTTTTTATTCGAATTCAGTTATCTCTTTTTTTTTTTTTAAGTAAACCAAATATTTTGTTGTGATCTTTATTGATCCTTTATGATGTGGAAATGTGGCTCACAAACATTTTAAAAAATATTTCCCTACTTTGTTGTATTTGCAATATTAGGTCTTCACTTCACTCCCTCTCTCTTTGCTGGTGGATCTTCACAAGGTTTTTGGAGGATCCGAATAATACTGTAACATGAGGCTATAATATAAGCTTTTGCTGTTCCTCTCTTTTAGATGATCTAAGAACTAGTATCCTCTCCCTCATTTAGGAGTTGGAGTGGAAAGCTGCAGTTTACATGACATCCCTATCAAAGTCCTTAGCCAGGTGTAGCCTTATATTTCTAAAGCTAAAAGATAATCAAACATAAATGGTTAATCTACAACATTCTTTTAAAAAAAACAGCCCCCAGCTCTGGAGGTTTGTGAAGAAGGTGATAGATTGGAGGGATGAAGTGGGAAGTCAGGAGTGTGGCTGATTTACAAAGTCAGAAGTAGGTGTAGGCTTTGGAAAACCAAGAGAGCAGTTTTAAATTGGATTTGATGCTAAATATAAAGGGATAACAGATAAATTCTTGGGACTATATTCTAGATCCTGATGTGATCCCATTGCATGTTCTGCTGGCATAAGGCGGCCATAAAGAAACCAGAAAGAGCCCCCTGGAGAATAGTCCTGTCAGGGCCGGCTCTACCCTTTTTGCCACCCCAAGTGCAAAAAAAACCCCCCAAAAAACGGCGGCTGGAGTGGAATGTACCGCCCTAAGAATGGACGAAATGCTGCCCCCTGCCACTCCAAGCAGATGCTTCCTAGGCTCGTGCTTAGAGCTGGCCCTGACTCCAGTGCTGGGGGAATGTGTAGGATGAAAGTAGGGACACTTACATTGCCCTCCTGTGTACGCTTCAGGTTATGAGAATGCAGGAGTTGTGGGAGACCACAATGTGCTTTGGCTACTCTGAGGTGCAGAGCCTTACCTGGCTCCCTATGAGCTGCTTCTGTAAAGTAGAACAGTACTCAGGGCCATGCCAGCTTCCAGAGCACCTTAGGATTAGGAAGCTACAAAGCCGCCTTTCCACCTCTCCTGGGCCTTCTGTGCTGAACCAAGCTGTTCTTTGATTATAGAATCTGGTCTCCTCAAATTCAGAGTTACATTAGGGAACATCAGAAAAGTGGATTGCGATTTTGGGAAGTATGAATAGCATGCCGATGTATGTTTACTCATAGTTTAGAAACAAACTCCACTTAATCAGAAACTAGCTCATTCACAGAAGTATAATAAACTTTTAGTAAGCTGTAATGCATTGCTTATAGGATAAAGACAGAATATATGTTTTCTGTATATCGGTCAGGATGCAGATTGTCTTATGATACAATGAAAATGTGATAGACTGGTGCAGTGCAGTATCAAAAGTTTCTGTTTTGGAGAATTAACAATGTACTGTTTTATTTCCTTTTGTTTTTAAAAATAATTTGGTCAAAAAGATAGTCACTGTAGTATAGTGCAGTGACAGGATAATAGTATTCCATTTTGAAAATGTGGCATGGGGCTGAAGCCAAAGCCTGAGTTTTTAAGTGAGGTGAAACTTGGGGTACACAAGATAAATCAGACATCTGAAAGAGGTATAGTAGTCTTGAAAGGTTAAGAACCACTGTTTGGGGGGGAAAGGAGGGGGGAAAGGTTGAGGGGGAAAGGTTAAGAACCACTATTTGAGAGGGAAGGGAGGCGGGTTTCAAACTAAGATACACAACTTCAGCTACGCTATTCATGTAGCTGAAGTTGAAGTATCATAGGGTATGTCTTCACTACCCACCGATCTGGCAGGTAGTGATCAATCTTTTGGCTATCAATTTATTGCATCTCATTAAGACGAGATAAATTGATCACCAAAGGCGCTCCAGTCAACTCCGGAACTCCAGCTGGCCGAGAGGTGCAAGCTGCAGTCAATGGGAGAGCCTGCTGCCTACCACTGCCGCCATGAGAGCGGCAGGTAAGTCGGCCGAAGATGCGCCGACTTCAGCTACATTATTCATGTAGCTGAAGTTGTGTATCTTCGGTCGACCCCTCCCCCTAGTGTACACCAGCCCTTAGTTCGACTTAACTGGCTGTCTCCACAGTGGCAGGTCAACTGCGGCTGCTCCTCTGCTGACTCTGCTTACTCCTCCTGCCGAGGTGGAGTACAGCCATCGATTTGGGGATTGATTTATTGCGTCTATATGAGACACGATAAATCGATCCCTGATACATCGAGCACTTCCCGCCGATCCAGCAGGTAGTGTAGCCATACCCAAAAGAATGCATCAAGTCTTCCTGCTCATTACATTCCTCCTGCTCCTGTATCTCCAAGTTCTCTAGTAGTGGGTTTGTGCTTTGCAAAGGGCTTCCACCTCCAGCACTATTGCTCATGCAGTGGGTCTCCTGCACTTCTTTCTCTAGCATGGTTGTGCCATATAAGAAAAGTGCACAGATTGTACCAGAGAAAGTGGGCATCGTTGTCTTCTCATACATCAGCCACCATGTACATTTTGTTCCCCCATGATGGGTCAGATGATGACTGTAACAGGCTTACTGATGGCCTCGGATGTAATCCCAGAGCACTTTTCTGTGCCTCTTTGTATCTTCTTTCCCACATCCATTTCCTCTCTCACTATTAACAGATAATATGGGATCTCAAATGCAGGGTATGATGATAAATGTATTTTTGAATCTCTGAAGGGTCAACCATCCTATCACCTACCAATTTTATTTTTTACATAGACTTTGAAACTGATGATCTGTTTGGGGGGAATTAAATTACTCTTAACCTATAGGGAGCTTTTCTTCCTGTCAGATTAAAAATTCTAGATTTCTGACAATACAGACTCCGTTACTGCAAGTGTACCCTCTATTGTGTCTCTTCTCTGTGTTCTGATGCCTGTCTTTCCCTCTTTGTTTTGCTCTCCCCTATTCCATTGTCAGCCCTTTCTTTCTCTTTTCACTATTTCTCCCTTTATTCTTCCATTTGTTTTTTTTAAATATCACACATAGGAAAATTATCCATCTCTTCAGATGTATAATTTTAATATAGAATTTTATCTTAGCTTATCCATATAAAAGATATTGGGTGACATTCAGCTTTTTGGAGCCATATCAGGCTGATATTAGACTGCAGTTTTCACCATAACTATTTTTTGTTATTGAAGTGACTTTCAGAAAACCACATTCCATTATCTCCTTTATTCAGTGACCCGTCTCATACACCTCAGTGTCCTCTGTTCATCATTGGTCGATGTGACTTAGTGTGACTTTTGGAAGCTCACCTATTGTGTATCTCTGGTGCAGCCTTCCTCAGGTTGTTTGACTGTAGTAAGGATTTTATTGTCATGGATTAGGTTTTTGTGTCTTTAATATTCTCTTGTTAGCCCAGGGATTTAGTTCATTTATGCACATGCCACTTCTCCCTCCCCTGCAAAATAAATAAACTAAAAAAGGAAAGGGGGAACTTAGCTTTTGGAGAAGGAGCTGAAGTGTAGACCCAGCACTTGCTCTAGGCTCAGATTCTCACCAGCTGGGATTAAGGGATGATGACAGGTTTGATATCCTGTCAGGCTATCCTCACCCCCACATCACCCTGTGATTGATGCTTTGTGAGGCTCCCCTATTGAGATCAACAACAGGACTCACTCTGTACCAGACACAAACAGGTTTTTAGAAGGTCTGTTTAGCATGGTACTGAACATTAAGTTCTAGTTATACTCCCACATGCTACTGAGAAGTTTTGTATTATCACTTTCTAACTCAACAGAAGCATTTATTAAAGAGAGAGCATCACAATTAGGGGTGTATAAATTAGCAAACAGGTCATTTTATAGAAACACTTTGTCTCTTTATTAGGACATGTTTTTATGTTGCGCATCTGTTAGATTTTCATACCAGCAGTTGGAAGAAAATGTTTTTTTTCACAAATAAATATCACAGTTCCCCTACCATGTAGGGAAATTATGAGGAGGCTTGAGCTTCCTATTGACTTCTTGGTGCTGTTTGTGCTTTCAGAGGAGAGGATTTCCTTTGGAAATACTATATGTGGATGAAGGTTTTTAATAAATCCCAAACATTTTCTAAAGGCTATGTAGATGTCTTGTATTCCAAGAAATTACAATGAAAAGTTTATTTATACTACAGTGAATTCAAGTAAAAGAAGTGGAAGAAGGAAAAGATGGGAGTTAATGAGAACCTGCAGGGCCTTTGAGCAGAATGCATAATAGTGTAATAAGGCTACATAAACACCTCTGCTCTCCCAGTATCCCTCAGAATAGCAAGCAAGTGTAAGTAATTGAACACATTCCGGCAGTTTCCTTCATTCCACTGTCCAAAATGTTTTTGTAAACACCACAAGGAACAAAATTAACACTCTAGATGTACTGGTAGGCTTTGTTCAGGTTTCAGACCAAAAGATCTATGGGCTGTTTATATCACTGAGGTTTTTTAAAAAAATCCTTAGAATCAAGGCCCTGAATCAACAAGATATTTAAACATATGACTTCACTGGGACTACTCACTTGCTTTAAGCACATGATGATTTTAAGTACTTTGTTGAATTGAGACCTTAGCCTTGCTCTTACGAATTTTCCATTCAGCTTGATAATTCTTACATCTGGAGCAATTTTCCAGATCACTTTACTTATCTGTTGTGGCTGAAGTGCCTTATTTTCTTTCTTTGCAATTACTGATATGTTGCCTAATCTTCTTTTCTGTATGCTTCAGGCATCCGTATTTCGAACTGAGCAGTATCCATGCAATGGTGTATATTCATATCTGATGAAACATCATTAGTTGCAGCGCAGTTAAGACAATGATAGATTTATGTAAGGTCTTCTAATGTATGTTGTTAATTCAATTTTAGTTTAGTTTAAATTGTGGGGAACTTGATGACACGGGATTGGTACTGTGATATGGAGTCTTTCAGTTGTAGAGGCTCAGATTTTTAAAGATATGTACGCATTGCTCTACTCATCATTGCAAAGGCCTAAGTGACTGAGGCCTGGTCTACACTATAGCGTTAGGTTGGCAACGCATGTAGACCTAGTTAGGTCGGTGTACATACTATAGCCTTTCTTCTTGGCTCCCTGCTCCCCACCAATAACAGGACAGCCAACCAGACCCTGCAGGTGGATTTCCATGCCAGGAGCCTGGCTGCCCCGGGCTCTTGACCTCCCACCACGAGCACTACTGCACTCGGCTGAGAGCTCCATGTCCAGAGTCCAGTTGGCTGCCGGGTTCCCATTGGGGAGCTGCATGCAGAGCTGAGAGCCCTCACTCTCAGACCCCAACCCAGCCATTGTCCCTCACAGTGGAAACGCTCCAGATGAGGATACACACCACGGATAGAAGAAGGGCACTGTGGACATGAACCACTGCAGTAATATAGGTCTTTAGTGTAGACATGCCCTTCAGTGGTTAAATTCCATTTTTAAAAATGACCTGGGGCATTGAGAAGCCTGAGTCTCACTGAAAGTCAATGATGCCTTGAAATGCTGAGAAGAGCAACATCTAAATATCTTCAAAAATCTAGGTCAGTAGAAAGTAGTTAAAATTTTATGTCTTTGTTCATATAAATTGATTGAAGTATGGTTCAGGGAGTGACTAGTGAGTTTTGAAGGCCAAAGAGGCAAATTTGAATTAGATTTGGAAATGGATAGCAAGCTAGTAAAGTTGACGGAGTCTGAGGTTTGTGTACTCTTATTTTTGGAAGTGAGAAAATAGTTGCTAGAGCATTTTGGAATACAGACTTTTAGAAATTAGGATTTAGCAAGACTATTAAAAGGTAATTGCAGTAATTTTAAGTGGGAGGGATTTAGGCATGAATAAATACTTCAGCAGAGGCATAATTTTGTTTGTTCTCTTCATTCCCATGAAAAATGTCAAGTAAAGGTGCAAGTTTACAGTAACTGACACTGTTCTTACACTAGTAATTTACAGTCTGTACGTATAGGTTCCTTTTTGTTCCCACTGTGATCATGCTCTTTTTTTGGTCAGAAAGAGTTTGAACCAAAAGAGTTAACTTGTTATGAGTTCTTCTTCCAAGTTTTTCATGGTGAGATTCTCCATTCTCTGGATCATAGGAAAAGATGCACTTCAAATTGTACACAAAGCTAATGCAGACTATTCAGGAAGACTTTTCTTTTCTCAGACTGAAACCTCCCCTTCTGGTGTCACCCAAAATTATTTTTTTTCTGATTCTAAAAACAAATTTGGCTTCCACAGCGCCAGGCTGCTGTCTGCTAAATTATACCTGTGCATTTAGATGGGAAAGCACTAAAGACGGGCAGAATTTCCTAATCCAAGAAGAACTCTGCTTCTGAAAAGAAGCTTGTCCTCCTTTTTCTTCCTCTTTTGTGTTATCTGTGCAGCGTGGGAAGAGAGACTACTATATTTCTGAAAAAGGCGAGATCTTGCAGCTTTATCATCAACATTAGCAAGAATCTACACCTTTCTTGTTACTGAGTTAACATATTTACTGTAGACTGCTGTTCGACAGTCCTCTGAGATTAACTGTTTGGGGTAGAAAAAGTGTTTTACAGTATTGAGGACCATGTAATTTGTCCCTAAAATTACTAAAATTGTATATTCTAGGGAAACAAGAAATAGTACAGTTGTCTTTCTTGTTAAGAACATAAAAACGTCCATATTGGGTCATACCAAAGGTCCATCTAGCCCAGTGTCCTGTCTTCAGACGATGGCCAATGCCAGGTGCTCAAGAGGGAATTGTTGCCAGTTCAGAGATGTGACTCCCACTCTTTTACACACATGGAGTTCTTGCTGAGCCCAGGAGGCACCATGATTAAAGACAAAATAATCACAAATGAGTGACTGTTATTTTTTCTTTTCTTTAATAATAAAACACAAATAAGCAGTAAACAATGATTACTTCAGTTACAATCTTCTGTTACAATTACAGTCTCCTGTATGTCTCTGAATTGTTCTCAGCAGAAATTGCCCCTTAAAAGTGGGTTCACCTCTGATGGGGACATTCTTCTCTAGGTGATTTAAAACCAAGTATACTATTCCCAATATCAGGAATGAGTCCTTTCTTAGTGTATCTTAGTTAACTAGAACAGTTTATGGATGGGTAAAATAATTTCATCCAAGTGTTGGTGATTTCTGTTGTGTTGATTGTAGATAATATAAAGATCATATTAATGAGCAGAAAGGTAAGTTACTTATAGTAAGTCATGAGAAGCCAGTTACTTAAGCCATTCAAAGAATGAACTTGAAACAGGAAAAATAATTAATATTAGGAATTGTAAATTCAAATTAAATCCCACGAATGTTCCTGTTTACAAAGGTTGTCACTGAGGCGGGGTTCAGGCTGCAGTGCATGGGCTGCTGCAGGGCTGGCTGGGAGTGGAGGCTCCATGAGGAACGAAGGTCGGGGAGAGAGAGCCGGGCCTTGCCAGAGCCCTTGGGGGGAGCATAGGGCAAATGGGCGGGAATCCGCTTACCTCTCCCTAATCCCCCTCCTGCCCTGTGCCCCTCAGTCACCTCTGTCCTTCTCCCTGCAGAGGCCATGCTTAGAGTGATCACTTCACTTCTCCAGCCTTTTAATTGTTCTCACCCACTATTGCCAGTTACAAGTGGGCTCTGGTGGTGGCTTCTTTGTTTTTTTCTCAATTGTCTTGTTGCTGCTGTTTGCTTGCTTGTAGAGATGAAATGAACAGGCTAGGCTGAGGGCTGAAAGCATGAGTGGAGAAGAGTTTAGGATCCTAAGTATAAGAGTGTAATAAAAGTAGTGTAAAAGTAACCAAGAGAGCGTATAAACCCAAGAAGCAGTTCTCAGTTCAGAGGAATTTACTCTTTTTTATTTTCTATATTCTCACTGACTGTGAAAAACTTTAATTTTTCCCACCTCCCCAGTTCCTTGGCTGGATTCATATGTCACTGCTGTTACCTTTTAATGGCTCAATTCCTTCATGGAATGGTCTTGGTAGCATCTTCAGCTCATCGATATGCCATTGTTAATGTATATGCAGGAAGGCTGTAATTCTTCAACTTTATGATTATATTGCTTTTGTGTTTGTGGAAATTTTCAGAATATCTTTAAAAATAGAGCTTTAACTGCTTCTTTTCTCAGTTCATTTTCTGAAATATTCCTTTAGTTCCATCAGGTTTTAATAGGAGTGGAAATTCTGTTTCAAATGAGCCCAAACTCTCCTATTTCTTATTTGAATGTCTTTTAGCTCTTTTTAATTTAAATGATTCTTAGAGAGTCTTTAAATGATCATGAGTGAAGGTATTATCTTTTCTTAACAATCTTTGGAGAATTCTTCTTGTCTTCGGTAAAGAGGTGCTTAAACATGACCAGATAGAAAACTGTGAGAAAGAGAGGTTATAAAACACACATTACTTAAGTAAACTATTTAACCAGTTATGTCTACTAGGTTTCTCACTGTTCTTTGGATCTGTATTACTTAGCTAAAATACAAATTGGAGAATTATTATAAATTTTAGTTTTATTAGCTAAAATAGCTTTTAAAGCAAATAAATTACAGCAGGCAAAATAAAGATAGTTAGATTGTAGTCTTCACAGTGTCAAATTGAACTCCATATGGAATGCTACAGCTTTCAAGACCTCATCATTCAGTTCAATTAATTCAAGGCTTTATCACAATCTTATAACAAAGCAGACCTTTATCTAGTTCTGTACTAGCTTAGGCAGTTGACCTTGGTGCCAACATGGAACTCTGGATCAGGGCTGGCTCCAGGCGCCAGCCAAGGAAGCATGTGCCTGGGGCGGCCCATTCTAAGGGGTGGCATTCCAGTCAATCTTGGGGCGGCACAATTCGGCTGCCCCCGTGTTTTTTGTTTTTTTGCTTCGGCAGTTAGGATGGCTTTTTCTTTTTTCCTTGAGGTGGCAAAAAAGGTAGAGCTGTCCCTGCTCTGGATCCTTATTTATTTCCGGTCAAGTTTATAAAACAAAGGAATTATGGGACTGCTCATGCTACTTAATGAAACAATTCTAAAATAGAATTTAGAAATTTAGACAAGTTACTTAATTATCAAATAATGCCAATTCAGTTCAAAATTACCTTGCCCAGCTGATACTCATTGCCACTTACATATGCAAGACTATCACATATTAAACCCAAAACAGGTAATAACTTTGATGTTATTCCAATTTCTCAGGATTTTCATCAGTATTTTAAGCTCTTATACCTCTTTAACCAAGGGGTCAAATAGTGATATCAGTCAATTAAAAGCTTCTTCCTCTTTTTGTCTAAGCAGCAGTCAGTTCTCTAGACCACAAAATATGTGTATTATTTTTTGTGTATGAAGTCTTTGAAACATTCAGGGTCTCTCACAGTAACTTTTGATGTAGCGGAGCACAATTTCCTATTGCAACAGTACTAGATTTAGTGAAATGAGTTTCTACAGCCTTAACATTCTCAATTACTTATTGATTTAGACTAACTTCTCAACAACTTTAAGATTGGCAGCCGTGTTAGTCTGTATCCGTAAATAAAATGAGGAATACTTGTGGCACCTTAGAGACTAACCAGTTTATTTCAGCATAAGCTTTTGTGGGCGATAGCCCACTTCATTGGATGCATAGAATGGAACACATAGAAGTAAGATGTATTTATATACACAGAAAGCAAAAAAAGTTGTACATTACCATACCAGTTCTAAGAGGCTGTTTAATTTGGATAGGCCATTATCAGCAGGAGGAAAAAAAACCTTTTGTAGTGGATCTGTGTCTGACAGGTGATAAGAACTTTTGAAGGGAACTTAACTAGGGCATTTCCTAGTTAAGTTCCCTTCAAAGGTTCTTATCACCAGTATGGTATCACCTGTATGGTATCATCTATATGGCTGAGAAGCTACGAGGTGGGTATATGGCCGAGAGCAGCGACAGCACATTTTTGATCAGTGCTTCCTTCTGCTTTAGCTCAGCCACAGCTGACATGCTTTGCAATCGTTGACTCTGCATACAAGGTAGGCACCTGTTTAGGTTCACAGTCACACGAGTGATAGGAGTGTTGATGGACTCCTGTGTGGTGAACTTGCTAGCTCAGCAGCAATAACCTTGTTATTGAAGGATTCATTTGGCCTGCTGAAAAAATTTGAGACCAAAGTATTGCTCTTGTGAGTCTTGGTGTTTTGTTCTTGATTATTTGAATCCGCATAATGCTTAACATCAGACTCTCTGCCATGGCAAATGCTAAATTCCTTCCTGCATGCTTTACAAAAGGCTTTTGAATCACACTTGTAGGACTTCTGAATCCAGGCATAAGTGTTTTCCCATTCTTTCTTGTATCTGCACTTTTTTTGTTTTTTGGTAGTTGGCACCTCACTTGCTGTTGCCATTTTGGGTGGGGTTTTCGGCTGAAGACCATTAGCTAGATAATTAGCAACTGAAAAGAACCGTGCAGTCTCTGTGCTGCTTACATGTTGTTATGCACCCACTGTATTTGGTGCTATGGCAGGAGTGGACAAACCTTTTGGCTCGAGGTCCACGTCGGGGTTCCAAAATAGTATGAAGGGCCGGCTGGGGAAGGCTGTGCCTCCCCAAACAGCCTGGCCTGGCTCCCACCCATTTCCTGCCCCCTGACTGTCCCCCTCAGAACTCCCAACCCATCCAACCCCCCCCCCCGCCGGCTCCTTGTCCTCTGGCCGCCCTCTCCAGAGACCCCCTGCTCCTACCCATCCCCCAGGACTCCACCCCCTATCTAAGCCCCCTGCTCCTTGTCCCCTGGCTGTCCCCACCTGAGACCCCCCAGATCTCCGCCTCTACCTGTCCTCCCTGTCCCCTGACTGCCCCGACTCCTATCCACCCCGCCCCCCCCGGGACCCCATCCCTTATCTAAACCCCCTGCTCCTTGTCTGCTGACCTCCCAACCTAACTGCCCCTCCAGGATCCCATCCCCTGCCTGTACTTGGACAGGTACATACTTGGGAAGCAGCCCCTCCTGCTGCCAAGTTACACCCTGAGTCCCAGCTCAAAGTTCAGACATGCCCTTAATTATTCAACTTCCATCTCCTCTGTGTGAAACAGAAACAACATCTTCTGTTTGATTCTTTAATGATTTAGGCCTAAAGTATACCAAGTGTTCTGGCGTATGTGTGGATGTCTAAATATTATTTTAAATAATTTCTGTATCATTACTACATAACTAATTATCTTCCCAATTAATGTAAAAATATATTCAAATGACTTCTTACTTAGTAACCAGTTATGGCATCAATTGGCCTTCACATATTTGTACCCATATTTGTCATTTTTGCCTAAATTCTTGTTTGTTAGTTAACAAACTGTGTAGTCCTGAATTTTACTGTAATGTCTCATGCATACTTGAAGAAGAAAATAGGGTTGTATCTGTATAGATCCTACCGTAGGTGTGCTTCGTGCATGAGATCAGAGTCGTTGAACTGCAATGTCTGTTGGGCTGTGTTTACACTGTGCATGTTCTCACCTGAGGACATAAAGGGCATAACTTCTGCAACTGTCCCTTAGTTCCTTGTTGCCACCATGGGCAAACTGAACAGAAGGTATCCACCCACTACCCCTTAACAGACTTTGACTTTTTGTGATTTTTTAATCTAAATAGGCAAGGATAACTTTCAGTGAAATTCCTCCTTTGTTTCTTTAATTTTTTTAATTGAAATTAAATTTTAATTTTATCCTTGGCACTTAGCACTACCTTAACCTATAGTGGCATATTCAAAGCCTTTGAGCTGCAAAAAAGAACAAGAAAATTCTCAGCGACACTCAGTTGAAGTTGTACCTTCCCAAGCAATTGATGAGAGGAACTTCAGATCCTGAAGAATGAGCATTGACCTTCAAGATGAGATTAGTCACTTCTAAGTCACACTCAATCAGTGCCCCTGTTAGCTGGCACACAACACCCAAGGTCAGTACACCAAGGATCTGCAGCACCATTGGATAAGGAACCAAGACTAGTGAAAATCATCCAAGACTGATTCTGCCTCATCAAGAGAAGAGAGATCAGAAAAGTGGACTAAACATGATTCCTGATGCTGATCCCCCTCTTTTCTCCCCAAGGTGAAGCTTAAACCTTCACTCTTCTCCAAGGTATAGAGCAGTAAGCCCACTCATACAGCAAGGCCAAGTAATGCTAGCTCAGCATCTGGCTTGGAACTGAAGAGACGCAAGACACTTGATGCCTACACCTGACAGTGCTGGTGATCTTTACACAGATCCTTTTGTTGCAGAGTTTGCTGACCCTTTAGGCTGATGTAATGGAGACTAAAAAAGAAGACTTGAAGTAAGATGGTATAAACTGCATTCAGATGGGCTCAAAGGTGGGTTCTATGGGGCTGGTATGTTCAACTGGAGAGGTGTGTCCTTTTGGAAGCAAAGTTTTTTTTATCTGAAAATGGTTCTGGGTGTGATATTCCATCCTATTTCGGATGCCTCAGTGATCAATGTCTTTGTAGGAGATGGTGTGGAGAAGGGTACCCCCTTTTGAACATTCTTCAGTGAAAACAGAGTGTGAGCTTGGACCACAGTGTGCATGTGTATTTGATGTCTCATGGGGTTATACACGGATCTTCGCCAGCCTTGTAAGTGAAGCCTCATTACTATCAGTGTCACCCATGTGTACACTGACATGTGGCTTAGAAGTCTGAATCGGTTCTTACAGTGATTGATGGATTCATTTTGATGCTGGTGGTAAATCACCTGGATAGAGTGAAATCTGTCCTCAGGTAGAAATTCTTTTTGCTGATTTGGAGTCAAGTAGGGCAATGACAGATCTCTGGAAGAAGATGAAGGACATTGGTAAGGTAGCTCAAGACCTGCCTGTTCTTCATCTGCAAACTGGTCTTGCTGCTTCCTGTCCACAGTCAGTGGTTTGACAATTGATGAAATAGAGTGTGACCTCTGAATCTTTTTGACGGTTGGAGGTAGATCAGATCCTAGATGGAAGTCTCCAGAATGTCAGTTAGGAGCAAGGTGGAACATTGTAGGGATAAGGATGGTTAGGCTATTGCCATGTGTGAAGTGGACGAGTTGGAACTCTGAAGTGAGTATCATTTACTTGGAGAGAGCCTCTCCTGGCATTTGAATGGGTAGAAGGTTATCTATTGGTAAGTGTAGAGAAGGTGGGTTCCAGTGAGCAAGAAGAGGAGTACACTTTCTCTAGTGCTGATCTTCGAGGTGACATCAGTACCATGAGGTCTGAGATGTGTACTGGTGCAGAGTGTACTGCCATTGAAGCCAAGGTTGGTGCTGGAGATGTATCAACTTCCTCTAACATGAGGTCAGCGAGCACTGATCATACTTCTGTTTTGCCTGGCAAAATTTGCAGATGATACAAAACTACTCAAGATAAGTCCTAAGCAGACTGCAAGAGCTACAAAAGGATCTCACAAAACTGGGTGACTGGGCAACAAAAAGGCAGATGAAATTCGGTGTTGATAAATGCAAAGTAATGCACATTGGAAACATTAATACCAACTATACATTGTGACAAAGCTCTGTCCTTATCTTCGTGGATCCTGCGTTTCCTGGCGGATTTTTACTAGCCTCAGCGGCTCACTGTGACCCTCCACGGAGCCCTTCTCTCTCTGGAGACAAGGTCACAGCCTATTGAGCCATTTTCATCACAAACCAGTGAGGAGAAGCTATCCTTCCTGGCACAGTCTCTGTTGTCTCCCAATCTCAGAGACTAATTAGGAGAGGCAGAAAGGGGGGAGCCCAGGCCCACCCTCCACTCTGGGCTCCAGCCCAGGGACCCTAATAGTATCAGTTAAGATGGCTGACCTTTTATCCACAAAACACAATACAATTCCCTGGGCTACTTCCCCACAGCAGTCTCCGCTTCTTCAAACTCCACTTCACCCTTACCTCAGGGCCTCCTTCCTTCTGTATGATATGTTGTCCACCACTCAGTCTCACCAACAGCATAACCTCCTTCCATAGCTCCTGACACCCACAGCCCACCTGACTAACTGGGAGGTTTTTATCTGGATTCAGCCAGTCCCTGATTGGCTTCAGGTGTCCCAATCAGGCTAGCTGTTTCTACTCCTTTCTAGAAGGTTCTTAATTGGCCCCAGGTGTCTTGATTGGCCTGGAGTAGCCTTTGTTTGGCTATCCAGGGAACAGGGACCTGCACACCCTGAGACTAATGTACCTGCCTTCCAGCACTCTCTTATATCCTTCTGGTCTGACTCCGTCACAACATATAAAGTGGTGGGTCTAAATTAGCTATTACCACTTAAGAAAAACAAGATTTTGGAGTCGTGGATAGTTCACCAACGTGCAGCAGCAGTCAAAAAACATCCGCTCTGTGTTTGGCAGAGTAAAAAAAGTGAACAGAATGTAGGGAATCATTAAGAAAGGGATAGATAAGAAGACAGAAAAATTGTATTGTATCTATATAAATGCATGGTATGCCCGTATCTTGAATACTGCATGCAGATGTGGTTGCCTCATATCAAAAAAGATATATTGGATTTGGAAAAGGTTCAGAAAAGGGCAAGACAAAGATTAATGGTATGGAATGTCTTCCATATGAGGAATGATTAATAAGACTGGGACTTTTAAAAGAGACGACTAAGGGGGTAGAATATGATAGAGATCTGTAAAATCATAACTGATGTGGAGAAAGTAAATAAGGTTTACTTACTCTTCATAACACAAGAACTAAAGGGTCACCAAGTGAAATTAATAGGCAGCAGGTTTAAACCAACAAAAGGGAGTATTTTTTTTCACACAATGCACAGTTAATCTGTGGAACTCCTTGCCAGAGGATGTTGTGAAAACCAAGACTGTAATAGGGTTCAAAAAAGAATTTGATAAATTCCTGGGGGATACATCCATCAATGGCAATTAGCCATGATGGGCAGGGATGGTGTCCCTAGCCTCTGTTTGCTAGAAGCTGGGGATGGATCACTTGATGATTAACTGTTCTGTTCATTCTCTCTGGAGCAATTGGCATTGGACACTGTCGGAAGACAAAGCAATGGACTAGATGGACCATTGTTCTGACCCAGTATGGCTATTCTTATGTTCTTAAGATTTCTAAGAACAATAGTGCTAATTAGTTCTGTATTTCACAGAACACACATGACTGATAGGTAATTAACAAGCTGTTATGAAAAATAGTGTTGTATACTTAAATGATGGATGTGATGAAAGTAGAAACTGCTTTGTAACTGCACATTAATTCATCACAATGTTCTGTTTGGTAGTTCATTTTATGTTGGTGAACATTAGCTGATTTACCTTTTGATAGAACAGTAAAAAGAGTTGTGAAAAGAGATGATTTAACATTGTTAAAATATTCAGGCCTATTTTAGGTTGCCTTTCAGACAGCTACGTATTAATCATTGCAGTTAGTGAATGTTAAAAGAAATATTTCAGGAAATACTTTTCATTGCCTGTGATAGCCTGCTGTTTATGATTCAGCTTTTAGCTTGCTGTTTTTGCTTAACAAAGTCCCTATTTTAAAGATTTTTTTTATGCTAACATTTTTGTTGCTTATGCCTCCAAATTCTGTCAGCTGGTATCTAAAGCTACAGTGCAGTATACAGTGTAAATTTGTGTGTGTAACACACTTCACAAATGCAAAAAAGGGAGTGCTAGTGACCAGACAGCAAGTGTGAAAAATCAGTACAGGGAGTGGCGGGTAATAGGAGTCCATATTAGAAAAAGACCCCAAGATCAGAACTGTCCCTATAAAATCGGGACATCTGGTCATCCTAGGGAGTGCACAGTTGAACTTTTTGGACAACCTCCCACTGTACTTCCTAGAGGGGTGATTTTTAGTCACTCCCAGCCTGTGATCTTGCTGTCTGAAGTTCCTGGGTTATGGGGTAGGTGAACATTTTGGTTTTGGAATCCTGTTTTCTTACCGAACCCTGAGTCTCTCCTCTCTGGTATAAGTGTGTGCTGTATATTTATACTGACTGAGCTAATAAAGGATCCTGTGTTTAAGGACAGAGTCCATGTTTTGAAGTGTTAAATGTTCAGCTTTTGAAATTCATCCTGCAAGAGCATCATGTGTGTCTGTATTAAAAAAAAAAAAAATCGGCCAAATTCAATAGAATTACTGCCATTTTCCACAAGTATAATGAAGAGTAGAAATTGTTCCTATGTATTTTATATTGGTAAGAGTTAAAACCCTCTTCAGGTAAAATTGCAGAGAAAACACTCAAGATAATGTTTTTAACCTTTTAAAAACAAACTGCAAGAGGTATTTATTGTAAGTGTTGACTATAAATAATTTACAGTAAATTACAAAGTATAAGTTTGTGATATATTTGGGAAGGTTATTCTGTATGACTGTAGGGCAAGACACATGGCTACCATCTTAACTACATCTGGGTTATACAGTATATGGGTATTTCAGTGAATTTGTGTAAACTAAAATAGATTAAATTTATGAATAAAATAGAGCATCAAGTGAAGGCTTAGGTCCTGATCCAACTCCCAATGGAGTCAGTGGAAATCCTTCCAGTACTTTAAGTGCTGGATCAGTCCCTAAGATAGCAATACGTTACAATGTGCAATTTCCATCCCAAGCTTCAGTGTGGTATATCCTACTGTACTGTATTACAGTGACTATTTTAGAAGCTATTTTGTTGCTCACAGTGAGCCAAATCCTGACCATGTATGCAGTACCGAGCCCTCAGGACGCTGGTGACCTACTTGGGCTCCACAGCTGTGGAAATTAACATGAACCTGAAGGAAGAAAGACCCTCTGTCTTTCCCCTCTCCTGATGTTGTTGCACAGTACTTACTTTTGCATCGGTTCCCTTACCATATCCTAGCAGCTTCATAATGCCCTCTTGTGGAAAAGGTCCAGTTCCCCTCCCCTCACTTATTTACTGGATCTGGTTATTCTAAATCCAAGCTGGCCTGGTGCATATCCAACTGATGTAGCTACATGTATTCCATAGGAGCGCATAAACTGGCCTCAGAATTGTACGTAGTATATTTGGCAAGCACTGTCAAAACATAACATGTAAACCACTAAGCAATTCACATTTGTAAGACACACTATTTACAACTATACTCTGTTATGTCTTTTGACCTGTGTGGTTAGCCAATATTTGAGATCCTGGAGGTTGTTTCTGTTAGGAGAAATTGATGTGATGTGATCCTGTTTTATTTACAAAGAAAATAAATAAAGTCTTGTTTCCCTGAACACAGTAGGAAATCAAACAGGAGAAAGTTTCTTTGCTCTCAGTTCCAAGTCTACTTTTTGCCAACATGCTACCCAAAAGCTCCCTGTCTAGGTTTTTCCTCAGGGTCAGTCTACAAATGTGTCTCTCTGTCTCTGGGGCTTCTTTTCTGCCTTCTGTGATGTTTTTGCTCTCTTCAGTTCCCCTGCATTTGTGCTGAGCTCCCAGTCTAACCCCTCTTCCCACATAACTCAGATTCCTAGCCAGCCTAGCATGAGGCCAGTGTTTTGGGTGGTGGCTCCTATTGTTTCAGCTATCTATTCCATAAATGAGCTTAAGTGCCTTTTACATTTATCCTGAGTGAAGGGTGGCTCTTATGCCACCAAGATTCAACGTTTCACCCAAGCCCTAGCATATCTCTATCCATATTCACATGAGAACAAAACTAAATTATTTTGAAATTGGTTGCACTGTAAACATTTTATTAAGTGGTTTGAGTGTCCATGTCAGGTCACCAGGAACAAGGTCACAGCTACAGCAAAGCCCTGATCCTACAAGGTACTGAGTACTTTGGCCTACATCCAGCAAACACTTACATATGTGCAATGTGTGAGTAGGCACTTTGATGCTTTGTTGAGCACTTTGGCCTTTATCCAGCACTTTGTGTGAGCCAGCCATGAATTATGGTGGGCAGAACGGTGTTCAAGAATAACTTGAACCTCTGTTCCATTTCTGCAGGGATCTAACACGTTTAATACCGTCAAAACATTGTTTTAGATTAGTATAATGAGGCTTACAGATCATGCTCTTTGCTGTTTAACTGTTATCAGTTTTAAAAATAGTGGTGTGGACAGGGCTTCTGTCTGAAACCTTGAAATGCTGATAAAAAGGGAGTATTTTACTTGGATTTTGTTATTTCTATTAGATGCTTTTATCACTTTCTTGTCCATCCTTATAGTTACACCTGTGTTTTTGTGTGTTTTCTATCTTAACAATAGAAACTCCTTTTATGATGGTAAGTAAACAAGACACGAAGGGTCTAAAATAACCATTGTCTTTTGTTTTAGCTCAGCAATTCCAAATCTTTTCTTATTGTATACCCTCTTCTAGATCTGCCAGCTGTCCACGTACCTCTACCCTTATTGTGAGTTTAACGTTACCTATCTTTAGCCATCTATCTGTATTTCACCGTTATGTATAGATATAATTACAATGTGACACATACAACCAAAAATCCGCCAACAATTCTGACTAAATTCTGAGCTCAGTTAAACTGGACAATTGCTGGGCAAATGAACTCACACTATACAGTGACTGAAGGTAAGGACTCTGTAGACAGTGTCTCTGTGTTCTCATTGTTATATCTTTCAGTAAATTAACTACAGTATTTTATATAACAGATTCTCACAGAGGTTTGAAGTTTTGTCTGAGTAGCCTGTTATGAAAATGCAATAAATAAAATAGTTAACAAATAAAATGTATGATTACACAATTTCTCCTGTGTATCCCTCAGAGATTTGTTGTATACCCTGGGGATTCCAGTTTGGGAACCTTTGTTTTAACCAATTGGATCTGTCTTCACAGCCCTTTCAGGTCATCTGTAGTAAGACTGATTATAGACAGAAGCTGTGTGTAAAATGTGTGTGTGATATATAGTTAACTATTACGTTGTCTGCTTCCTTTAGAGGTTTGGTGGCCCTATGACAATCCCGAGACCCTACATTGTGGAATCATAATATCTGCCATACAGAAATATCTTGGACACTCACTATAGCATCTCCTGTTCGGCTAATTCACCATGTTAATGTTTGTTTTCTCTAATTTCATACAATAGAACCTCAGAGTTATGAACACCTCGGCTAGCACTAAGAAGAACTGTAGAAATTGAACCGAGGCAGCCTGAGATTTTTTGAATAAATGCAGGTGGAATGTCTGAGGTCTTAGGAAAATGCGCTGACCAGCAGCACTTCCTTCTGCTGCTGAAAGGTGCAGCATGCCTCACCCATGCCCTTGCCGTGTTCCTGCTCCAATATCCACAAACCATTTGGACCAGGAGTGCCACTGAGTGAACTGGCCAGCCCAAGGGAGTCTGAGTCTTAGCTGGCTTTTGTGCAAGGAAACTGGAAGAAGAAGAAAAAACAATGAGGAGTCCTTGTGGCACCTTCGAGACTAACAAATTAATGGCCAAATAAGCTTTTGTGAGCTATATAAATTTGTTAGTTTCGAAGGTGCCCCATGGACTTCTCATTGTTTTTGCTGATACAGACTAACACGGCTTCCCCTCTGAAATGGGGGAAGGAGAGTTTCCCTGTGATGTATCTTCCCTCAGGTCACATGATTTGAGGCACCCGTATTTTTTTATTGATTAGTTAAGCACCAGATATGTGTTTTGGCATTTCAGAAGACAGAAAAAAGACAAGCTGTGCCCCATGGAATTTATAGACTGAAATATTGTGCGCTCTTGCAGCACCTTTCATGTGAGAATCTCAAAGCACTTACAAACCATAATTTAGCTTAATTTTTTCTCCTGTGAAAATTCAGATAAAGTAGTATCACTGTTTTACAGATGAAGAAACTAATGCACAGCGAAGTGACGCACCCAAAATCACACTGG
Organism: Dermatemys mawii; assembly: GCA_007922305.1. Classification (NCBI taxonomy): domain Eukaryota; kingdom Metazoa; phylum Chordata; order Testudines; family Dermatemydidae; genus Dermatemys; species Dermatemys mawii. The sequence continues at coordinate 5,551,146 of ML677372.1, read as the reverse complement.
CAGTCTGTAGCAAAATTGTGAATACAAGCCCGTTCTTCTGACTTTCAGTAGGGTTTGACTATAGGGACTATGCGCGATGAATGAACTCCCTCTTCGGCCTGGCCCCGGCTACTCCGCACTGTTGCTCTTTCCTGATAGGGCCAGAGGAGCCCCAAACCCGCTCACCTCCCTGGCCAGAGAAGCCCTGCCTGAGCCCCCAATTCTGAGTGCCGGCCTGTTCAAGCCACCCATTCACCGACCCGCCCAGCGCTATCAGAATAATCGATAGACAAAACTTCCATAGCATATAAAAGAGGCTTCATGCTCTTCATATTTTATATGTTCACTTTGCTTTTTGCACCATGAAAAATCATATACCTTTGATACAGCGTTATTTCCATTTATATAAACTAAGTGTTGTTATCATTCACATAATATTTGTGTCTGTATATTGAGTTTTCAAAAATAAAATGAGTACTTAGGAATTTTAAAGGGGATTGGTCATAATTCCAAGATGCTCATGCACCTGTTTTGAATATTGCTACTGTATAGTCCATAACTCATACAAATAAACAATGAAACAGAGAGCAAAAGAGAGAAATCCACATGCTTTCTAGTTATTAATTTTTCTGAATGTTCTTATTAAACTGAGTAAATACTTTTTGAGATTAGAGAATTTTAAAATGGGTCCTTGTTACCACTCCCCTCTGTTAGTGCTTGGTACAAAGAATTTTGGACATAGTGAGAATCGAGAACATAACACAGAAAACTAGAACTCAACAAGATAAAAAAAATCTAATTAATATTTAGCTTCCTTTTATTGATTTTTCATGTAAGGTGCATTCACCAGTAATATAAATGAAAAACACAAGACTATTTCTAAAGACTGTAACCAAAGCAATGCCTGGAAAAATGCATGAAGAACAAGACTGAGTTTACAGCCCATTTATAATGGAGAATAGTGCACTATTCATATATAATACTCAATGGTTTTTTTATTGTTTTATTTTTATTCTTGTCTTTAGTCCATGAAATTAAGTTAAATTTAAAAATTTAACTCCTTTCACACTTTGTGTTTAATGTTTCTTTGTTTCCTGCTGTCTGCGCATTGAATTCCATTACATTTGAAACACTGATAGATTTTTTGCCCTTGACTCATGCAAGATGGAGAAATAGTAAAACATGTCATTAATTCCCAGTATTTGAAAACTTGATATGATTCTCTGTCAGTGAAGGTGATGGTGAATAAGCCATTCTGACTGGAAATATTTACACCATCAACCTAAAAACTGACTCGGGCTCTCTTTAAAAAGTGAAAGAATATTTCAGGATTTGATAAAATGACTCTGCTTCTTGCGTTCTTCACCAAACTACCCTCTTAGACCAAGGGGAATGTGTACAATGCATTTTCCAGATGGGGCAATAGAGACTTTAGCTGATTTACCAAGAATCAGAGCAGGGTTAAGAGCCTGGATTCCTCAGCTGGTAAATTAATGTATTATCCACTAGTCTGCAGTTTTCAGAGGGGTAGCTGTGTTAATCTGTATTGGTAAAAACAACGAGGAGTCCTTGTGGCACCTTAGAGACTAACAAATGTATTTGGGCATTAGCTTTCGTGGGATATAACCCACTTCATCAGATGCATGGAGTGGAAAATACAGCAAGCAGGTATAAATATACAGCACATGAAATGATGGGATCTGCCTTACTAAGGTTGGGATCAGTGCTAACGAGGCCAATTCAGTTGGGGTGGATGTGGCCCATTCCCAACAGTTAACAAGAAGAGGTGAATATCAACGGAGGGAAAATTACTTTTTGTAGTGACCCAACCACTCTCAGTCGTAATTCAGGTCTAATTTGATGGTGCCAAGTTTGCAAATTAATTCCAGTTCTGCAGTTTCTCATGGAAGTCTGTTTTTGAAGTTTTTTTTGTTGAATAATGGTGACTTTTAAGTCTGTTATTGAATGTCCAGGGAGATTGAAGTGCCCTCCTACTGGTTTTTGAATGTTATGATTCTTGATGTCTGATTTGTATCCATTTATTCTTTTGCGTAAAGACTGTCCGGTTTGGCCAATGTACATGGCAGAGAAGCATTGCTGGTACACAATGGCATATATCACATTGATAGATTTGCGGGTGAACAAGCCCTTGATGGTGTTGCTGAAGTGGTTGGCAACGGGATTTGTTGCAAGGGTTGGTTCCTGGGTTAGTGTTTCTGTTGTGTGGTGTGTAGTGGCTAGTGAGTATTTGCTTCAGGTTGGGGGGCTGTTTGTAAGTGAGGACTGTCCTGTCTCCCAGAGTCTGTGAGAGTGAGGGATCGTCCTTCAGGATAGGTTATAGATCCTTGATGATGCACTGGAGAGGTTTTAATTGGGGACGGTAGGTGATGACTAGTTGTGTTCTGGTACTTTCTTTGTTAAATATGTCTTGTGTTAGGTGACTTCTGGGTATCCTTCTGGCTCTATCAATCTGTTTCTTCACTTTCCCAGGTTTGTATTGTATAGTGTAGTCTACAGTGTATGTCATACAAATCTGTGTGCTTAAAGCAAATGTAAAACAGTAATGATGATGCTTCCCTACATTTACAAAGTACTTTGAGTTCTGCAGAACTCAAAGATGGTGGAAGGCATCTATTTATTTATTATTCACTCTCTTTTTCTGATATTCTGACTTAGTTGAGAGGAGCTATGGCCTAGAAGGCAAAGTGTTGGTTCTAAAGTCCAGGATGTATCTAAACAAAGTTAGTCCCAAATTCTGGCCTCCAATACAGTGAAAAGTCCATGGGATGTTGTAAGGACACGGAAGACATTGTCACGGATGAGTGCTAGGCGCTCTCCCCATTGACTCCCGGGAAGGAAAGGGTGTTCATGCCCCCCCTACTCCTGGGAAGGAAGGGGTACTCAAGGTTAGTGTTATCAGTTCCTGCCCTGTTTTTGCATAGTTTCCAAACCAGAGCTAACCGGACCCAGCGCCTATCTGTAGTGTGTAGACTAACAATAAGATATCAAGACACCTGCTTGTATTATGCAGTACTAATTAAGACAAAAAAGGTATTAGTTATTCATGAGGTATGCATGAGATGCAAATGTTTCAGTTATTTCTTTGCCTGTATTTCCACGCCCAGTGGGCTTCTCCCCTGAGCATTGCTCCAGTGCGTCGGGTCCCCATTTTAGTGGCAGCAGAGAAGAGAGCCCCCTCTGCGGGTGTGTCACTTTGCCTTCAATAAACTCGCAACTTTTATTTAACAGCTGTGTGTGCCTCATTCCTACGGGACATGAAAGTATCCTGCAACAGATGTGTACAGACAAACAAGAAGGAAGTTGGTCATGAAGTCCCATTTTGTAATCACAATAAGATTTCAGACTATGCATAATTGTTCTGATTAATGCATACCTCAAGTGTGCTGAAAACACACATGGCAAAATCTCCTACATACCTGAGGCTAGCATTAATCAGCACCAGCATAAAGTGTGTTGTAACTTTATAGCTTAATTGTTGCAGTGTGTTTGAGAACATAGTGATCCATAAAATAGTGGTTAATGACTACACTAGAAAAAGGGTTATGGATATACACAGAAATTAATCTTTAGAGTAGTTTTTTTCTTTGTGCCTTGCATATCAATCTGGCAAGTCTTACAGTAAAAATTGCCTCTGGAGATTCTGTATCTTTATATCTCAAGTATCAATTTAGCTTTCTCTTGCTTTTCTTTTCAAGGTATGGTACATTGTGAATCTCTTTTTATATACTTGCTAGACTTCCAGTGATCTACTAAAGTAATACTTTATGTAATCAAGTATGTTCACACTCATACATTTACTTTTAGAGTAGAGTTGACAGGGGTTTGTGTGCGTGAAGATGTGAATTCCACTATCCCTGCAAGTTTTTGTTGGCTGAAATACAAAAACACTAGGTGGTCATATAGAACAGCAGTTAAGTTCTTTTAATTTCAGTAAACAAATACACATTCCCTTTGTTCCGTTTATTTTTGCCTAATTAAAACTATTTGCTTTTATCAGAAGAAGTGTTATGTTTTCATTGCGGTGCCAGACTTGTCACATAATAATTTTAGAGGCAAATTTCAAAGTATTAAATATATGGATATATATGTTTGTTTAATTGTAGTATTCTGTAAGATTCCATCTCACCTACCCTTGCCCCTCAAGAGAAGAAAAGAAAAGAAAAGGGATGGTAACATTTAAATGGAAGATTGGCTAAGGCTGAGGAATACTGTTGCCCTTCACATTTGAGTCTGGTGGTCAATGTGACATAAGGGTGTCTTGCTCTGTACAATCAGCATCCTGTAATATTGTAATCCTTTTGCTTTGAAAGAAGGGAAAATATTTGCACAGGGAGAGAAACTCTCAGAAAAGAAAATTAGAAAAATATTAATAGATTTTGACAAAAAGATAGGATGGAATATTACTTTCCTGTATGTGATGTATCCTGGTATTTTGTGTATGTGTAACTGAACACTTCCATGAAAGTATACTGTGTGGTATCCTGAATCTTGAAGTTTAATGTACTTATTTAGTTTGTACGAAACAGTTTGTTGTAAAGTATCTTAGACTCTTTTTTCTGAAGATTTTTAAAAGTTAACATTTTGTGTGTAACCTCTGCAACCTTTTATTTTATTTATTTATTGGAAAGTTTAGGATTCTGCCACTTGAGCTTTATCACATGGTATTACTAATGTCTTCTGGCCTTGTGCTCCCTCCCTTTTAGCATCATCAGTTTATGAGGTATCTAGTCATGTGTAAAGCAACATTTTTACTTTGAAAAGCTTGAAAGTTTGATTGTTTATTTACCCAAACAATTAAAGCAATATGTATTCCCTATGTAAAGTAAATTGAGTAATTATTATAATTCTAGTCAGGGAAGAAACCCACACTATAATCTTAAACCCTCAGTTCCATTGGCTGAGTCTCACTCTATTAATACATCTCTCTCTCACCAACAGAAGTTGGTCCAGTAAAAAGATATTACCTCACCCACCTTGTCTCTCTATTACTACATAGCAGTCACAGAGGAAGCTCCACTGGAGTTAATGCTGCTGTTTCTGGGGGATGAACAGGGGTGCTAGTGTGAAGAGTAATTGGTCCCAGCTTCTTGCTGTCCCATGTTTAGAGTTGTCCACAGACCCTAATGAAAGAAGACTGTCAAGCACCTGTAAAGGGACCTTTCCATAGTCCAAAGGAGATAGAGGGGAAGATACAAGGGTGTTGGTATGTCTGCTCTTCTGAACCCCTTGACGATATTTTGTCACAGAGAGCAGACAGGATGATCTGCAGCATGGTATATTGGCAAGCACTTAGAAATGTAATTGATGAATTAACTTAATTCTGATTTCTTGTGCATCATCTTTATTATGCATTGGAATAATAGTAACATGAATATACATGTTGTAGGAGTAAAAAAAATTATTTACCCTGTTGCTTTGTGTTTGTTTGGTGAGTAGGAGTACTTTTATTAAAATATAAAACAACCTGCAAACTTTTTGAGATGGAAACGTGAGTTAAGTCAGGCAATTGCCATAATTTTGTGTGTCTGCTTATTGTACTCCAGCAAAGAAAAAAATAGTTATAATATCAAGGAATAACATGTAGTACAGTAAATATGTTCTGCTGAGATATGTAAAATATCACTGTGCATAAATAAAATAAACTTGTCTACTCATTGTTTCAGTGCTTTAAGGGGAAGATTTTGAAAAATGCCCAGTGGATTTGGAGCAAGTGTCATATTGATTTCAATGGGACTTGTGCTGCAAAATCCTGTAGGAGTTAGTGGAAATCCCCTCCTAAAATAATACACCAGTTTTAAGAAAGTGTCACACAACAATAATGTGACACTTAAGAAGATGTCACACAACTTGAATGCGCTTACCTTTAATATTCTCTTGCTGTGTGTAATAATCTGGGGGAAGGGATGCCAACTGATTGTATTTTGAACCATTCTATATATTTCTGTAGCAGAATATTTTATATTAAATCATTTTTGGACGGTTCAAATATCTGTAAAACATTTAATTTTCTATTAAATTATATTGGACTTCTGCATAAGGGAAAGTTCAAGAATATTGATATTTCTATATTCTCATGTATAGAGAAATAATTTTAAAAAGTCAGTCCAGGATGTCTGGACAGCTTACTGGTTATCCACAATACAATTCAGAAACTACATACTAGATGCTAGAAGAAATCTGCTGAAAAATATATGTTGAGATTCCATCAAAACTAACTATAGTGTGTGATAGCACAATAGAATCCTTTAAAATGAATGACAGTTAAAGGGAAATTTCTATTATGAAAAAAAATTCTTCTGCTCTGCCAGCTAAATATTGCATTGTCTCAGTAGGTATTTCCTACTATCTTTTCAATACTGTTCTCTCCTGAATAAGAAACATGTAATTATTTTTATGAATATACAGTGAAAAGGGAGACAAAACAGTAAGGTTCCAGTGTCTGAGAACTTAGAGATCGGAGCTTATTATTAATTTATGGTTGGAATTTACAGTATGTTGTAAAATATGTTTAATAATATATAGGCCTGAGTGGAACCTGTTTAGATACTGTGATATTGGAGGAGCCAGAGACTTAAGTGCTCCTTTAATCATCTGCATCTGTGTCAAAATCTAAAATGGAAAGTTGTCTGCTTCTATTGCAAAATTTTCAGTGAGCCAACTTTAGCTGTCCTCAGTCCTCTTTATTCTGGCAAAATATCCTTTGACATCAATTTTATTGGAGTGTTTTGCCTGAATATGGAATGAGTAAGGGCTGGAGGAGCTGGCCCACTGAAAACTACTGTAGTAGGTCCCAGATGCGCCAATCAGGATTATATCAAGTGATATTAAACACATCATAAGAGATAATTGCTGCCCTGAGAAATGTTCTTTTTTTTTTGGAAAACTTGGAGGGGGGATTTACTTTGGCAAATGTAATTCTTTTTTTTTTCTTTTTTTTTTTTTTGGCATTTATTGTAGCATTCCTGATATGTTTACACTATCATCAACTTCATTGTTAATGAGGTTCACAAAGAGTCTTTTTATTTCCTCCTCCTCGTATTCTCCCTCTTACCTAGTCTGATCTTTACAGCATATTAAGAAAATTGGGCTTCTCCTCTCTGCTGCTATCCTCACAACACTGGTTATCATCTACTATACCCCTATCCTCACTGACCACCTCTATTTCCATCCTGCTTCCCTCAGTTTTAGCTTCTCCTGCTGCTTTCTAGGTGGAATGATCTTTCTTCCCTGCCCTTCAGACTGTATTACTCTCTTCTTTGTATCTCTCCACTGGATTATTTCCTCTTGTTTTCTATATAGTTCTAGCTTATCCTGTTCCCTTTCAGTGCTCTTTACTGTAGGTAGGGGTGGAGTTGTGGTCTCTTGTCCTTCCATACCACTCCCACCTTGTGCCTTTATTTATCTGCCAAAAGAAACTTCCTTTGTTTCATTAACACAGCTCTTGTCTTGGTTGTGTCTTCCATGCTACCTGTACACATGGAATGCTTTCCCCATCCCAGAATGTCTGATGATGCCCGCCTTCTCATCTTTCAAATATATCCATAATAGTTGTTACTTTTGCAAGGCCCATGAATGCTAACTGATGCCATTATGATGTGCTCAGTGTCTCATTACTGAAGCAAAATTGTGCCTCTGCTCTAAGAATAAAAATTATGCTTCAGATTAGCATTTTCTATTGATCTCTCAGTATGTGCGTGTGTGCACTGTTTGTCTAGTTAGATTGTTAGCTCTTTGGGCAGGGGGCAGCATCTTTCTGACAGTTTACTCAAAGCTATACAAAGAGTTGTTTTAATAAATAATAGTCTATTTTTCTGTGAATGTCAAATCTCCCTTCCAATTACATCACTTGCTGCTTCTCTGTTGGCTTTTGACTAGCATTTACAAGGCTCATTATTGGGAGTAAAGGAGTAGAGAAGATTGTTGAAACCAGGAATTGTTTATCTTTTTTAAAATTTGTTTTTAGTAAATTAATAGTTATTAGCTTTCTTGTGGTGGGTGAGGGGGAGGAAGGAGTTTGTAGGGATTGGTGAGCAAGCATGGAGGGCATGCTTCTGGGTGTGATTGTAAGGTCCAGTGACCATGAACACCAGAGTACACAGGGGTGGTAACCTAAGGAGTTAGAATAGTGGCTATGCAAGGACTAGATAGCTGCCGCCTGATGGAAGGTGGAGCATTTCCCCTTAAGGCCTCCATGTAGTGCTTGACACAGTGTATATTTACTTGGGGAGCAGGATGAGAGAGAAGGAAAGAGAATTTTACCTGTACAATAATTTCTAAATAATAAATAAATAATAATAAATTCTAGAAGGAGTTATCCACATTATAGAATGTAATTAATTTTTAAAATATTCTTATCCTGCAATGAAATAAAGAAGTATATTTTTGCAGTCCATGCAGAAGATAGTACACTACTTAAAAAAAAGACAGGCTGAATATGAAATTTGTCTCTTTTTTAAAGGCAAAGGTGAGAGTTGCATGACACTTTTTTACCCCATCAAAATCATATAAAGCTCTCACACAGTTTTCAAAGCATGCAAAGAATAATTAGCTGTGTGGTGTGTTTGTTTAAAACTCTCTTGGTTCAGCTGTTTGGAGCCTGGGGTATTGACAGTTTATATTTGTAAAGGATTTGATGCATAAAGGCCTGATTCCCTTCTGACTTACACTATTTTTTCACTGGCATAGCTCAGTTCACTTTAATGGAGAGACTCCCGATTTAGCAAGTGAGAGAAGAGTCAGGCTTTTTTCTTTTTGCCTCCCCCCTGCCCTTCTGCAGATGTCCCAGTTTCAGCTTGTTTCACTGGGATTGTAGGTGTAAATTAATCTTGTTCAATATTCAGTTATCTAGTAAAATAATTTTGAATTGTTTAATAAGGCAGATCACCCACAATTTTCACATATATATGGAAATAATTAACTTCTGTTTCAGATTCATTTTTTTATTTTTAGAAGGCTTCAGAGAAAACTGAAAGATTAGTAGAGACTCATTCCTCCATTGGTCTCGCTAAACATAGATACATCTTAAAAAAGTCTTCCATGATGTTTAGACTAATAGAGAGCACAATTATATTTATATAACTTTGTACTGACTGAATTTAGTTGCAAATCTAGCAAGTTGATGTAGATTTTTTTGAGTACTCTGACATTTTGTTGTTTATACTTTAATAGTTGTACTCATACAGCTACATCTCAGATATGGATGTTTGTAATATAAAAAATAGGATTTGTTTTTGTGGCTATAACCTGTGGTTGTTACTTAATCAAATGCCAATTGAAGTCAATGGGTATTTTCCTTGAGGTTAAAGATTGAGAATCAGATAGCTTTCTTTTTCCACACAGAAAAATTTAAAAAACTGCAAAAATGAACAGATTTTTATAGAGGGGGTTGAACTTCCTCCATACCTCAGTGATTCCACAAAGGCTCCTTCACACAATCTCCCTGGTTTTTTAACTTGATGCATAAGACCATAGGTGGTCGGACTGCCAGACACAGCATTATTATAGATGTGTCTCACTCTGCTCAGTGAACTCTTTGACCCCAGAGAATGTATTTGGGGCAGCGGTTTGGGAATTTATGGGATCATGGCTCCTAAGAGAGCCATGTTGCCATAGAGAAAAGAATGGAGGCACTCTGGTTCTCTGCACAAATTCCCAAGACTCCTGCAGATGTGCCAAAATGTGCCAAAATACACAGTATCTTCCCAGGGATCTTGGAACATTCATAGGGTTGGAGGGCCATACTTCTCTATGCTGGCCCATTCTGCAAGGAGGCAATCTATACCATTCCTTGTCCACCTCTTGATATGATGATTCTAGGGAAACCCACTTCACCCATGAAAGGGATTATTTTGTCCTGAGTAAGGGCTATAGGACTTGGTCTTCTGTGGTTAGAGGGTACTTGGATATTGAACTATCAGATTATAAACTTGCAGTCATATGCAATGTCACTGAAGTAATATTCCTTATTGTCTTTAGTTTTACATCACACACAGTACTGCTTTCCAATCATTACACCATTCCTTCTGTGTACGAAAGTGTGAACAAAATAACTCATCCAGCACATACACCTGCCTGCTAAATACATACTGGAGATTACAGTGGGATCAGTCGTGCAGTTAGCTTGACCACTAAGTGAACAACACTTAGGATGGAAGAATCACTTCTGAGAAGCTGTTCTTTTCAATATTATTGATGAATTTAGGTAACAAGGTGATTACAGAATTGATACCACTATAATTCCCAGAATTTACCAGTGGGCAGGTGTGGGTAGTGGTTGAGTTGTTTTATGGTATATTTCTGTTCTGGCAAACATTGACCATGGCAACAGTGCCAACAAGAGAAGATAATCTGAGTGATACAGTGTTTAAAAAAGATTATTCAAGATAGATACTTCAAGAAGAAATATTCTTCACTAAGGCTAAGCAAATCTCGTTGTGTCTGAGACTTTAACTGTGTAGACTAATTTTTAGGATATTTGGGGTTTGAAAAATTAATTTGAGTTCACAGGGCTAGACTCTGTGCTGTGCCTTCTGTGATGCACAGGCCTGGATGATGATATGCAAAGGTGGCTTTGTCATCTTTTGCACCTGTGTGAGTAGCAGCCCCAACCTAGCAACCCCCAGGAGTAGGTGTACAAACCCTCCAAAATGGCCGTTGAGCCCAGCAAGATGGCAGCAGACTGAAACAAGGACTGATTGCAGAAGAGCCCAGAGAAGGCAGAAGGATTCATTTTGCGTTAAAGATCTTTCTGGGCTTTTTTAGTTGGGACAACTGTGACCCTGGAAGGGGTTAACTAAAGACTATGGAGATCTGAGTCACTGGATAAATTACTGGTAGAGAAACAACCACTATGCCAGAGCAACTATCGACTATTGGTGGTAGTTGCTAGCCCCGGGAGAGAGCAGCAATGCTATTCCTGGCCATGAGTGGACACCCAGTGGTGAGTAAACTCTGTTACCTGGACAGAATCTGCCTTGCAACCTTTTATCCTGTAATTTAAAGTCATGTCAAGCCCAGTTTGATTTAACAATGTTTTTCTATTTCTAAGGAATCTTGTACTCGTTTATAAGAATAGAAGAACCTCCCCAAATATCTAGATTGGCAGAAGTAGTACCTTATATATGTTCTGTACTAGGCTATTGTTGCTAGAATTTTTTTCTCTGCCATCTCTGATTCCCTGTTAAGCAAAATGTGAATTCAGTAAACTTTTGAACTCATGATGTTTGTGTGTTTGAAATGGGACAAAATGACTTCACTGTCAAATGAGTTCATTGTCTTCCAAATTCTATCAGAAGTTTTTTTTTTAAATAAGCTATATTTGGTTTAAAAGACCTAGTGGTTCAAAAAGCTGTGCTGGTGTGGACATGCACAATAGTCTGTATAGGCTGCCAGAGAGGTGGTGGTAGCAGGAAGTCTCATGTTCATACTCACCTCCTTTCTTTTGTTTAAACTTTCAGCGGTTCTTTCTCAGGTAGTGATTGACTAAGGGAATTCAGAATTCCTTTTCTTACTGCTTATAAGAGTCTAGAACTTTCAGTGAATGTACTTAGTCACTTTAGGTGTCCTGGAACTTCTTGGACATAGGATTGGATGTTATTTTTTATGTGATGTGAGCAGACAAGTATTTACAACCAAGGATATACAAAGCTTCATTGACTAGACTAAAATTTGAGGCTTTGACTATTTGTACCTTGACGGATAAAAATAAGGTAAGTCTAGGATGAAGTATTGCTGTAAACAGTTTGAATTTTTACCTGGTCAAAAGCAATTGGCAAAGTTAATTTTATTTAACAACTATAGTGCCTAGGTACTATGGTGATAAGGACATTAAAATATCTCTAGAAGAAAATTGATAGTACAGTAATATTATAAGATTGGTGATGCAATTGCAAACACCGCTAAGCTTTCAATCCAAACCTGTTTTTCACAGTCTGTAATGACAAGAAAGGTTTTCCATTTCATTGATGAGTCATCATTTAGCATTATAGTGCTGCCTGGGAGGAAGGGAGGACTACTAGCCTGCTGCTATTATGATATTCGGAAGTAGGAATTACAAAGGAGCCGTCTTCATCCTTCTGAACCATACTCTGTGGGTGTTCCGGGGCTGGGAAAAATTGGTGGGTACCCACCGGCAGATCTGCGCCCCAGCTCACCTCCGCACTGTCTCCATCTCCACCTCTTCCCCTGAGTGCACTACGTGCCCACTTTTTACCCCTTCCCTCCCAGTGCTTGTGCCGCAAAACAGCTGTTTTGCACGGCTGGGAGGGAGGGAGAAAGAGGGGGAATGTGGTGCGCTCAGGGGAAGAGGCAGAGCCGGGGATTTGGGCAAGGGGTCCAATGGGGCAGGGAGGGGGTGGAGTTGTGGTGGGCACTTTGGGGAAGGGGTGGGAATGGGGGCGGGGAAGGGGTGGAGTTGGGGCAGGATCGGAGGTGCACGAGCACCCACCAGTACCAGAGGAAGCCTATGATTCAGCCTGGGACTGGGACTTGAAATGTACATTTCAGGGCTGTCCTACCAAATGAGGGATAGGTGGTCACTCTAGTGGCAAGAGCTTCATAGACCACTGGCAATTTGTGGGCCCCATTCTGAGAACAGCTTGCTTAGAAATTTATTTTATATATTTGTAAAATTACTTTGCCCTTCCCCCTAAAATGTTCCTGTTTGGTAAGTTTTCCAAGTCTTTCTGCCATGACATTTTATCCATGTCTATGCTGTCACCATCTCATAGATGCAAAACTTCCTAATCCATAAGTGGAATCTCTCCTGTCATCCATACAGGAATGGTAACAAACAAGATGGAGGTAAAACATCACAGACATTTTAAAAAAAATAGTTCTTAGATTAGAGGTTATTCAGAGAGAATGCTTTGGCTTTGTAAAACCACAAGTCTGAACATTTTTTTTAATATATAAACCTGTTTGCTCATCATTTTAATAACTCCCTGGATTCTCGCATGGCTGCTTCATAGACTTATTGAAAATGTTTAGAAAGTACTAACTCACTACAATTTATTAGGCTGAATTCAGTGGGAGTTGAGGATGCTGAGTCCCTGAAGGGCATGGGCCTATTTGATAGTGTGGTTTGTTTTACTAGTGAATATCATTATTTCAGATCTGTTGTTTCATCAAAATTGTTATGTATGGGACTGCAGTCACAATTGTTGTAATTTGTTATCTTTTTAACTTGTCTCATTTATTCAGTGTTGATAAAATTGTGTAGGAGAAAATGAATCTTCCATAAAAGGTAGTAAGGGGTTTCATTTTCCTTTTTCTGAATTATTATTAAAAATGTTTGTTCTAGTTTTGCAAAAGAAGACCATACCACGCAATATGAGAAATTCCACTGACTTTATTTGTGTGGATTCCAGAGGCCAATTGCATAGCTCAGTACCTTTTTTACATTCAAATGTAGGTATAATGTTTTGCAAAAATTTATCCTTTTGACTGTTAATATAAACCTTCAAATACTTTACACTTTTTTAAAATAAGCATTACATGAATATAGGTTAGCCTTTGCTGCCTTTGAATATTCCACAGAACTTGTGCAGTGACTTTCAGATAAGCTGGTGGACAGTTCTACACATGCAGTGGATACCCTTATCATTAATTTTTTTCAATGAATCCAAATTAAAGATCAGTGTTAGAACTGACATACTCAAAGTCCAAGATTTTTTTAAAAATGGGAATCTAAACTTAGGGCCTTAAATCTGAACACCTGCCAAATTGTCATAAATGTTCAGCAAGCACAAAACAGCTCTCATTGAGATCAGGGAGAGTTGTTGGGTGCTGAGAACTTTTGAGAAGCATTCAGCTTCTAGATGTGGTTTTAGGAGTCTATCTTTGAATAACCTAGAGTATTAATGGCATGTACCTCAGGCATTTTGTGTGTGTGTGTGCAATAAACTAAAACCATCTTTAATAGTGATGCAGAAAAAAAGTACTTCTTTTCCATGTTTGCTTATTACCAAGCTATGCAGAATTCTCCCTCCCCCTTTATATTTTAGGGCTATACCCTATCAGGAGCTCAAAGTCTCACATAATTGGGCATTTAATCAGTTTGTTCATGTATCCCATTATGTTAGTTACATTATGATCTGGGTTTCTGTCATCATCAGTAAACTGTAATGTCACGAACTTGATTGTAAAAATTAAGACGAGAGAAGGCAGATTAAGAAGGAGAGAGCTTAAGTTTATACATGGATATCTTGGCAATTAGCAGTGATGGGGAGACAGGAGTACAGTATTGTAACCTGATAGTGTCTATCAGGTGTCTAAAAATAGTAACAAGAAAGTCTAGTGGAATTCTGAGACTAAAATTAATGTAGCCCTTTTGAATGGTTTTGCCTCATAATTGGAATGTTTTGGGTCTAGTTCTGAAAATATTTTTTAGCAGAGTGATGTTTTACTGCTATGATTTGCTGCATTGATTTTGAGGTGTGAACGAGTCTGCTCACAGTAGTGATGCTGCTTTCAGTAGCCTGTGTTTGCAGGAGTAGACCCTTCTGTTTACTTAATTTAGCATTGAGTCTGATTATCTGCTACTCTGTTCAAAAAGGTGGTTCAGAAATATATTTACTTCCCATTTCAGTATTTTAATGATCAAATAAGTTGTTTTCAAACTAAAATTTTAAAATTTAGAGCAATATTTTGGCCTGCCTAAACAAACTGATAAATTCCCTTCAGTTTTGCCTATGTGATTTGGTTGTTTTTATCAACCAAAATGTAACTTAGTCACAAAATTTAGGCCTTCTTGTGTTTCGGTCTACTGTGACATACCTCTGAGCTCACGTAAAGACCAAATGAAGTCAGTGGGGTCCCTCACTGGATCCAGGGCTCTAAACTAGCTGTCCGAACACAGGATCTAAGGCAATCAATTACGGTAAGTACTGACCCCAAATTCTATCAGTATGAAAGGTATGCTGTTTTGTATTTGGTGGGTTATACAAGTTTTTTAATAAAGTGTTTGTAAAAAGAGAGGTCATTTAGTAGAGCAGATTGTTTTGTGAATAGAGTTAAATTCAATTTGCCTAAAGAAGGAAATATAATTTATAGTCTTTTCTCTAGCTAGACATGACATGCACTGATGCTAATGATTTATCTGTGAACATTGGATGAATATACTTCCGAAGTGTCTTTGAGCAATATTTGATCCTTCAGTTACACCCACCCTTGTATCTGTTACTTACAAAAGTGAATCACCTATATGGACTCTGTTCGAAAATCGTCAATGATATTAATACATTTTAAGAACAGAGTAATCATAATAAGTAATGAATAACGTAAGGTTATCAGTGCATGATATCTTGTGAGCCTATCTATTGGTGTCTGCTCCAGGCATTCTCTCATTCATTCTCATTGCCTCAGTCAGGGATTCTGTCTCCAAAACAAATGAAAAGGGGCTGGGAGGACAGCTCTGTCTAGTGCCACATTAACAACAAAACTAAAGTAGCCATCAACAAATTTTCGATAGACAGATTGTGTTAACTCTTTTGACAATACAGTACTTCCTTGAACAAAAGCTTGCAGTCTCTAAACAAGAATTGCCTTTTGACAAAGTCAAATGGCTAGTCAGTATCCAAACTGTGACAAGCATAACTTTTTTGGAATATTTTAAAGGACAATACCTTTTGGGGTTTAATAATCTATGCATTTTATTCAGGGACATCACATTTTTGATACATACCATCAGTTGGAATCAGTATGACCTTCAGCAACATTTCCATCAAGTGGTCACCGGTTATGTTGGAAAGCACTTAAAATCCAAGTCAATAGACTCAGATTTATCTCTCTTAAAAAATGGTACTTTTGGGAGACTTTGTGGATGGTTGCTTATTATATTATAAAACTCTGAAACCCATCTCACCAATCACAGAAGAGGCTGTATCAACATTCTAAGAGCCTCTGTTTCTCCAAAAGTCACATTACCTTCTTCTATAGATTCTTTATTCAGATGAAAACAGAAGCAAACACCATTTCTCACAGTTTGTTACAGCAGTAGCTGCAAGGTATATGCTTTAAATAACTAAGAGCCCATATAGACCCCTTTTTTTGGAATATATTTATCTACCCATCCTTTCTTAGGGGAAAGGGCTAATGGCATCATGTCCTTGAGTGAGCATAGCCTTGGAGTCTCCTGGAACCATGGATCCATAAAGAATACTTCACCAAAATCTGTAGAATGTATGACATCAAAATGCAGTTCTCCTGTTATGTGCTATCCTGTATGTGCCTTGGTATAACAGATGCTTTGCTGGATGTTTTGCCAGATTCCTTGCTTGTGGTTGCATGCTCCTTCCTTCATGGGGGTTAGGAGCACGATTGTTAGAAACTGGTGTAATACAAAAACAGGTGTAATACAAAAAAGTCATTAGCTTCCATGGGGATTTCTGGCATTAGAATATGCTAGTTTGTTGGAATATCATCTTGTCCAGAGCACTTATCTTCCCTTCCCCTTTCCTCCCCTCATACACCACCACCAGTGGGATCATCTCTGCACCCCTTCTAATATTACACAGAGTTGTGAAGAGAGACTGCAAAATGTTCTCTGTAGTCTTGGAAGAAGCAAGAAGCAGAATATAATGATTCCCCTGGTCACATTTGACTCCTAGAAAGTATTTAGTAATTCTCATAGAATATTCCACAGCCATTGTAGAGATAAACAAAAACCTGTATAGCATGAGTTACTGTATCTACAACATGTACATTGGTGACACAAGTTAATTGCATGATTAATAAGAACAACATTAACTTAAGTTACTGTGTAATTACGAATGCTTTCAGTGGGATTACAATGGTATTAACAAGTTAATTTTAGTATTGAAAGTAGAGTTTCAACTCAAATTCTGAGGTTGAATCTAAGAATAAAACCCTGTTTAATGGGAGAAAGATTGTTAAAAGAGCTTTTAAAGTTCTTTTAAAGAACACTTCCCTTTCTTCAGTAACTTTTGTTAAAAAAATAAACAATTTGTGTGTTACGGGGTAGGCGTGTGTATATATTTTTCTTTTTCATGCAAACTTTAGAATTTTTCTAATGAAGAGTAAGAGGCTGAAGTACTATCTTTATTGCTGGCAAACAGCATGAAAATTCTGAATTGTTCTGCATATTCACAGTATGTTTACTGCAAAATAATTGGATAGTGACTAGGTGACTCAGGATCATGCTTAGCTGGAAAAAATTACACGGCTTTACATTAATAATTGTACGGCATCCTTGCACTTTGTGCACTCTGTAGTTTCTATTATACAGAAAGGCTATTGCCTCAAACACACCTTATTTAGTGGTAACTATGCAGTTTCTGACACTCATTTCACCATGGTAGCTTTCAGCACAATTTATTTTTAAATGGCATTGGTCAGGAAGAGCACATCTGTGAAATTATAAATAAATGTAAATAAAACTAGTCCATGGTTACAGTTCTGTAGTATTCTTAATAAAACTATTTAAACGGAAACCTTAAAGTTAAAGCAATGAGAACCGCAATGAGAAATTACCAGGTAGTGTTTCAGAGAGTATAACTAATGTTGCTTTATAAATGTCATAAGGAAAAATATAAGATTCCACAGAATATAATACTCAAGTAAAGTCCATCAATAGGAAAAAATATGCATGTGCAAATCATGGCTCTGACTGACACACCAGCAAAGAGAGAACAAAATTCATTAAATGTCTAAATTGTCTTCAGTTTTGAAATGTCTGACTGGATTTTCTCCTTTATTTCTCTCCTGCAATAGTTAAAAACAAATCAGCCAGCGGGCTGAAGACTTTTCACTTGGCAGGTAAGCCCTCAGTTTCATCCTCCAAGGAGCTCAGGGTATCTTGCATTCAGTCTTGGAATGAATCCTTCCCAGTCTCTGCTTTATAGAGCTTCCTGCAGTATTGGAGGAAAGAAGAAATAAAGGTGTTGGGAATCTCTAAGAATGGCATAGGCCAATTAGAGAGAATATGGGGTTTAGATACATTATCTTTTTTTCCCCGAGCACTCTTCTTTCAGTAAAAATAGCACAGAGACCGACCAGCAGAATAGCTGCTAGGAAACATAAGCCATTGTCTAATGCTGCTGCAATTTCCCCTGCATCATGAAAATAGGAATACTAGTATAACAAATATCAGACATAGCTTTTAGAGAGTATTACAGTGGAGATTTTGTGATACATCTTGTTACATGGAAGCTTTATTCTTCTAACTGTACCAAGTCTTTGCGGTGTGCACAAAGTACAAATAAATGGGCTTTGCAGAAGGATTATTTTCCTGCACTTCCAGACCTGTAGTAGCATCTGTAGCCCCTGTACTCCTTTTCTGTGAAAGTTTTGGTCAGCGGACTAATGTAGCTGTTGACAAATTGGCTGTTCTTTTTACTGCCCTACCCCCTGAAACTTCTTCTACCTTGCTGTGGAGAGATCTGCTGCAGAGCAGTGCTCCAAAACATAGAGTTGGGGTGCGGTCCCTCTGTACAGCTAGCTCCTGCTGAGCAACAAAACCATGGTGAAGTGAACTTTTGCTGAAGTTAGGACCCTGTGTGAGTGTGTGGACTGAGAGGCAAAACAGGATTTTGCTCTTATAAGGCACATGGTTCGAAGTCACCTGCTGTTATATAAAGTGTAATTCATTTTCCAAACAAACAACCCCGCCCCCAAATCATTTGATGGATTTATTCTTTTATTGGGATAACATTTTTCCTTTTCATATACTTAAATATTTAATTATACAAACTGGTATTCCTGTTAGGTGCTCTTCTCTAGGAATGGATGTCCACTATTTATATACTTTGGCATGGTGCAGGGAAATGTATGATTTTTAGTCAGTTTATTTTTGTTTGGCACTGCACATAGTAAAGTATCACAAGATACTTCAAACCAGACCGCAATTTATAGGCTAAATTCTGCCATGTGCAGGGCATATCTGGATAGAAATTGTTTACACCAATTCTGATTCTATAAAAGCCTCTCTGTAGGATCTTCATATGTACTTTAGAGGAAAGGGCTAAGGAGACATTGTGAACCTCCTTACACTTGTTCTCACCTCTGTCCTGTCCTCACCTCACCTCTGTCTACTCTAGCATAGGTCCCTTTGTATCTCCCACATATATTGTTTGTTTGTGTTCCTGGTAGGAATAATTTGGGAGGGAGGAAAGGGCTGTGCATGGAGCTGATGCCAGCCCAGCTGTGAACACAGAACAATACTGCTTTTGCATAGGGTGACCAGATGTCCCAATTGTATAGGAACAGTCCCAATTTTGGGGTCTTTTTCTTATATAGGCTCCTATTACCCTCTGTCCTGATTTTTCACATTTGCTGTCTGGTTACCGTAGACAAGAAATGTGTTTACCTGTTTGAGGATGCTGCTGGCACTTGCTCTGGAAAGCTAGCAGGGGGCAGGGGCTGGGTTCCACAGACATTGTCTGTGGGAGGTCACAAGAGGATAGGGCCACTGAGCCAGAGTCTGACCCCAGGCATATAAATGTGAGCAATCTATAGATAGTACAATACAGAGTACACATACCATCTATAAATGTCATAGGGTGGGGGTAAAGAGGAGTATGATTAAAAAACCCACATGTCCAGGTTTTATTGGGACAGTCTCTGCTTTTCATATATGTTTTGGTGTCCAAAGAACTTATTCTGGAGTACCTGAAATACCTGAGTTTATTTTATAGTCAAAACAAGTTATTGCCATACTGAGAATTTGTACTGTTCAATGGAATAAAGTGATGAACAGTTTGGAGTGAAGGGAAAAGCTGGATGAATGTAGACATTATCATAGCTTTTCTTGTTCTTCCACTCCATGTAAATGACACTTCTTTAATGTTTTTTGGTAAACTCTTTTATACCATAAAGGGGATACTGGAAAAAGATAATCTACTTTGAGAAATATATACGTGTCATGTCGAATCAGAAGTTGGCATTAAAGATGGCAGACGTTCTTTTTTTCTTTAAGTGCACTCTAGTTTTCTGTGAGACTATTTCTTGACGTAAAAAAAAATCACTAGAAGTGTTCTAGTTTTAAACTTTTTATAACTGGTGAAAAATCCATATCATACACTGAACATGGAAGCTGGGAAGCTTGCCGAATAGGATTTGATTTTTAGAAAGAGAAGAAAATCAGTAAGGTGGCATGGTCAAGAAAGCTGCTTAAGATAGTGGTATCAGTAGGGAAACAAGACCTACTTTGAAGAAAGAAACTAGAAGGCCCAGAAAGAAAATTTTCATGAAGATGATTATGAAATGTGACTGGAGATAAGATGGTGGTTGGTGAGGGAGAAAGCCCCTACAAGAGGGGTGACTTTTTGGCCCAAGGGCCACATCTGGGTATGGAAATTGTATGGTGGGCCATAAATGCTCATGAAATTGAGGGTTGGAGTGCGAGAGGGGGTGACGGCTCTTGCTGAGGGTGTGGACTCTGGGGTGGGGCTGCCAGTGAGGGTTGGGGGTGCAGGAGGGTGCTCCGGGTGGGGACCAAGAGGTTCAAAGGGTGGGAGGAGATCAGGGCTGGGACAGTGAGTTGAGGCGCGGGAGGGGGTAAAGGGTGCTGGCTCCAGGTGGCGTTTACCTCAAGCAGCTCCCTGAAGCAGCAGCATGTTCCCCCTCTGGCTTCTACACTGAGGCGCTGGCAGGCAGCTCTGTGTGCTGCCCTGTTCGTAGGTACCGCCATTGCAGCTCCCATTGGCCATGGTTCCTGGCTGAAGGGGGGACATGCCACTGCTTTCAGGAGCCCCGTGGAGTGTTGCAAACCCTGGACCCCACTCGCCAGCGGGAACTTGAGAGTTGGATTAAAACATCTGGAGGGCTGGATGCGGCCCCCAGTCTGTAGTTTGCCAACCCTTGCCCTACAAGGAGATATTTTTGATATTGTGTTGGGATGATGATGGATGTTTGAAAGGGTATCAGTGGGAGAGAGGACAGTTAATGGCTTAGTATTTCACTGAGTGATGAATAGAACTACAGAGTTAGTTCCAGAAACTCTCTTTAGCGCTGTAGTACTTTGGTCTACTGGAGACATTATATGGCAGATACAAGTCTTCTGTATTTTAAAGTTCTGTGGCCATATTGAATAAAATTATAGTTACTGAACACTGTTTTTGGGCCCAAATAAGGTAAATACAGCACATTACTAAGAAGCAGTTGGAAGCAGGGCAGGGAAGAAAAGTAATGTGTTAGTGGGTTTTTTGTTTGTTGAAGTACTTATTTATGATATGGCACTGAGAGATTGCTATTACTTGTCTATGTGAGCAATTGCTGTAATTTCTACATAGATGTTATGTGATCACAAAAGGAAAGACAGATGGGCTGTGATACGAAGTATTTAATGTATTTGTACTTGTTTTTAATAAAGAAGTAGTTTGTCTTATTTGAAAAAATTTAGTCACGCTGCCTTTTTTTGCTCTTGTGTTTAATTTCTCCTCCATCTGTTCTGTTTCCTTTCCCTGCTGCCTGGACCTTTCTCCTCTGTTTTCTCTGGCTGCCCCATTCCCTTGTGTCCTGAACATCTCTCCAACTAGTGACAGGCAGTGCCATTTGCTTTGCTAAAAAGAAATGCATATTTCCTCTTCTGCTCTTTAACAGCAGCTTCTAACAGAGGCAGCTAGACTTCCACCTTCAGAGAAGTTGGAAAGAAGAAATAGACCCTGTACCATGTGAACAGCCAGCTCTCCATTGGCCACCAGCAAGTACTCCACAGATTATCATAGGTACACAAGTTTAGTTTAGGAACCTCTGCTCTGAGGCACTAAGGGACAATTTTAAGCTAAATATTGGTCTTACTGTGCCATTAAAGTACAACAACATGCACTGAATAGAATATTGCTTAATTAACCAGCTCTCATATTGTTTATGACACTTTAAAAGCAGAATTTATGCAAACTTTCCCTCTTGGACTAATAGACTGAATCTAAGGAGATTTAGCCTATGATTATAGGCATGTCAGCTTACAGAATCTTGTATATGGAGAAATCGTTGCCAGTTTCATTCTTCTGTTGCTTCTGTTTTTGTTCCTGTGGGAGAAAAAAAAGGCTGCACATGTTTCTTCAGAAGTATAGTCTTCTGGTAGTATCCCTAAACCAAATTATCATCCTTCTGGGGGACTAGAATCATAGAATATCAGGATTGGAAAGGACCTCAGGAGGTCATCTAGTCCAACCCCCTGTTCAAAGCAGGACCAATCCCCAACTAAATAATCCAACAGATTTTTGCCCCGATCTCAAAATGGCCCCCTCAAGGATTGAACTCACAACCCCAGGCAAATGCTCAAACCACTGAGCTATCCCTCCCTCCAGACTTCATTCTTTTGATTCACATATTGACATTAGTTCTCATTTAGGACCAGATCTGCTTTGGGCCATACTCTCTGGTCCTTAAGCAAGGACCAACTAACAAGGACCAACAAACAAGGACCAACTAACCCACTAACACTAGTTTGACCCAGTGCTACTCCCCTTCTCAGGCAGGAGTTTGGAAATTGATTTTAAGACCTTTTAGGTCGATCTAAATGGCATTGTAGTGAGGACAGCAAAGTGGAAGGATCGATTTAACACAGTAAATTTGACTTAACAGCGTAGCGTAGACCAGGCCTAACTAGAAAATGAGGAGTTCATAAAATCGAAACATTCATGTAATTGAACACGTATTGTGTTCCCAAAACAATTTTTAGGGGAGTTTCCAATTCACAGGAAATTATGAAATAGCAAAATCTTCTGTGAACCAGAAATCCCAAATTTCAGCCAGCTTCAGAAATAAGCCTACAATTAAAATATGATGACTTTAATAGTTAAATCCATATGTTGTTGAGAAAAACATTCTTTGATAACACCCAAGGTGTTATGCTATACAAAGCACACGGGATCTTTTATAAGTGGAAGGCTAATATGCCATGTTTATTAAGAATACAACAATTAGCACATGCTTTTTAGTCACAGATACACACACAGACACATGCACACCCCCTGCCAGTTGATGTTTATAGTTACCAGTTTGTTGTAGCTTGAGTCATTCTAATGGCCAGTTAGACTGAGCACAAGTAAGGAGCTGGGCTCAGGTCATGATTTGATGCTCCAAGGCTTTGCAGGACTGAACCCAGAATTTCATGGCAAAAACACCCCAGTTTTATACTGGTAAATTCCCATTTGAGTCTATGCATTCTGCAATGTCGTCCTGTAATTATTAGTTCTTAAGTGGCGTTAATCTTGGGGTTTCCCACTGTCATCATTTGATGGTTATTGTTGGGTTTCCCATCGTTATCTCCTAGTTGTTGTCTTGCCTTTGGAGGGTGCCTGCTCACCTCTAAGGTTGTCAATGCTGCTTACCATGTTTAGCGTCCGATACAATGGATATTTTCTGATTGTCTCCTGGTGTTTCCAAGTTTCTCACTCTTTCCTGACCATTTGGACATTGGTCATGGCCTTCACACCTTATCTTTTCCTGATGTATGCATTCCTCATTCACACACAGAACAATCTCTTACAGAAATCTTCAAAGGTAGCAGAATACAGAATATATTGTAAATTAAGCCTTCTAAATCTTATAACTAAAACAGTTCACACTGGCTTGAAGTCCTCAACATTGTAATCTATTTATCATTAACACAGTACAGAATTCTGTCTCTTACTATCCTAAAATTCATAATGGGTCCTAATTGTAATGCATATGGGAAACAGCAGCCCAGTCCTAGCCAGTCATTCCTTTCTGTTATTCAAAAAGAGTTGCTGGCAGAATGAAATCAAAGTTTACATCAATTCTTATAACAATTCAGTTCCTATAAAGGCAAGTATGCAGTTTGTTGCCTGCCATTACATTACTGTATCTATGGCTATAAGATATGGGAAGGGTTGCAGCAGCACTGAATGTGGTTCTTTTTGGGCAGCGTAAGCAGTAGTGGACAAGGCATTACATTGTTGCTGCCCAGAGTAGCGTTAAGTTCCCATATAGAGGTGTCATAAACTGAAGATGGGGACCCTGGGCTGGTGGGGAGGGAGATTTGCAGAGGAGCCAGTTGCAGAATCGTTCTTGACTGCTTTTAATGAAAGTGGGGGATGTGGAGGCATCTACAGCTTGAGGTCTGTGGATATTCCTTTTCAACTGCCGTGGATCTCGGGGTAAAACTCCTATTTAAACAGTTCTGCTCTGCACAGCTGCTGCCCTGCTAGTCCCATGGGTGTGGTTTTCCAGACCAGCATCTCTTCTCAAGCGATATAAACTTCTTTTGAAGCAAAGCACTTGATGAATCTGAAGTGGTTTGTGAAATCATTTAGAGCTGGGGATGCATGTGTACTCTTAATCACAGACATTTTTCTGTGTTGTGTCCAACTAGCAAACCATCACGAATTTTAAAAAATAAAGCATATTTTGTGAACATTTTACAAATAAAATGCCCATGTTGTACGTTTACTGTTTCTCAAACAGATTTTTAAAACAGCGAAAATATACAATACCTTAGACTGTGTACTGACAGAAAAAGAGGGAATACCAACAGTTTAACATTCAGCACTAGGGAGTACAATCAGACAGAAAAGACCCCATGCTGAGAGCAGCTGATCACCCTCAAAATCCACTTACTTCATTGCACTTGGCACTCATCAACTCCCAGCGCTTCATAATATGCATATGGGTGCACTAGCAATTTAATATTGTAGTAAGACTGCCATGGATCTGATTAAAAACCATCAAAAGTAGGAAAATTTCATTATTTAAAAAACCAGCCACTGTCTAGTGCAATAAAACATAACAGCACAACATTAAGAACTCCCTGCCGTGGTTTAATATAGGCGATTTAGTCCTTAACTATGAATTTTCTTGTTGTTGTGAGTTTTTCTCACATTTTTATTTTGATATATTTTTATTGGGGGAAAAATACAGAACAGGTTTTACAATCATGTTTAACACAATTTGTCAGTGCTTAAAATTCATATTCCCAAGTACTGTACTCCTATAATTGAGATTTAATTAGACAGTTATTGTGCAGCACTGTATGCTAAACAGTGATTAGTGAAACATTTATGCTGATTTATTAACCATGTGGTGGATAAGGATGTACTGTATTAATTTTTGTTAATCTTTATGAAAGATATGTGTTGATCTGTTTAGAACATGTATGAACAATACTATTAAATCTGACTGTTTGAGTTAGAGACGGCAGGCTTTACCCACTGCTCAACATCTTCTGTTGACCCTCTAAAATGGGTTGTGTTAAGCTTTGGAGAAGGCCGAGCAGTCCTTACAATGGAACCATGCTGCCTCAGAGTATATTTCTAGCTAGTTATTTATCTGGCCCTCATCACCATGCTATCTGAGCATTTCAGACTTATTAATGGATTTTCTTTCACCATACCCCTGTGAGGTAGAGAACTAATATTCCTAATTATTTTAGAGATGAAATTGTTGCACAGATTACACTTGCCAAAATCATGCAGGAGATCTACGAGTGAACTTG
The DNA here is from genome assembly GCA_007922305.1 of Dermatemys mawii. NCBI lineage: Eukaryota > Metazoa > Chordata > Testudines > Dermatemydidae > Dermatemys > Dermatemys mawii. The sequence continues at coordinate 5,525,729 of ML677372.1, read as the reverse complement.
AAATTGAAGCCAGGTCTCCTGAATCACAGCCCAGTGCTCTGTCTATTGGAACATCTTTCCTATCCCATGGGATAGGATCACAGACAACTCTGCATTACTTTTTCTGCCTAATCTCTGTGGAGCCATGAGTGGGATGATGTATGTACCCTCACTCTGTTTGGCTGGGCGAGCCTTGTTCCATGATCAAATGCAAAATGTCCACATTGTTTAAAAAAAAAATTTCAGAAAGGTATTTTTAGCATGATGCAGATCTTCCCTTAATAGCAATAAGAATTAGGTAGCAGGGGTGGGCAAACCTTTTGGCCCAAAGGCCACATTGGGATTCAAAATTGTGTGGAGTGCCGGATAAGGAAGTCTGTGCCTCCCCAAACAGCCTAGCCAACCCCCACCCACCTCCTGCCCCCTGACTGCCCCCCTCAGAACTCATGACCCATACAACCCCTCTCTCCTTGTCCCATGATCGCTCCCTCCCAAGACCCCCCCGTCCTAACAACCTATCCCACCGAGGACCCAAGCCCCTATCTAAGTCCCCTTCTCCCTCTCCCCTGACTGCCCCAACCCCTAGCCACATCCCCGCCCCCTGACAGGCCCCCTGGGACTCTCATCCCCTATCCAACACCCCCGTTCCCTGCCCTCTGACAGTTCCCCCCGAAGACCATCTGCCCCTCATTCAGCCCCCGGTCCTGGCTCCCTTACCACACTGCCGCTCAAAACAACATGTCTGGCCCACAGCCAGATGCTCCCTCGATGATCTGCCAGAGTGCACAGTCTGTCTGCCTGGAGCCAGACATGCTGTCACACAGCCCCGCCTCCCCAAAGTGCTGCTCGCGCAGCATGCTGAGGCTGCGGGGGAGGAGGACAAAGGGGGAAAGTCCGGAGCAGCCTCGCCAGCCGGAGCTCTGGGGCCTGTTAGGAGGAGCCCGCATGATGGATTCGGCCCATGGGCCATAGATTGCTCACCCTGTCCTATAGGATGCTATAAACATTCAGTTGTACCTAAACCAGTTCTCTGGTGGTTCTGAGAGTGTGTATAGGAGTAATGGCTGTTGTATGTTGTAGGTATATGATGATGTGTTGTAAATGCCCTTCATTTTTGTGCCACTTGCCTGCATTGGTTTGAAACACTTTTGTTCTGTCATTGCTGAAGCTGCTCTTAAAAATTATTGGATCCAGTTTTGTAGAAATAGCTAAAGTGGAACAGCTTGCAGTTCTCTCTGACTACCTGATTGACAGTAAAATGGTAGGACTACCAATAGATTGTTAAAGTGGAGAGCATGCTAGATTCTTTTTGCTTATCTCTCTGACATGTGTCTTTCAAATAAATGTCATAAAGCACAGCATTTTTAATAACAAAATGTTTACCTGTACATATAAACCAACTGATTGAAAACTACAATGCAAAGTATTTTCTGGAGTCCCTGAGAGACTGACAGAGCAGTATATGTAAAATATTAAAAGGGGAGAAAATTTTTTTTCCCCTTAATTCCTTAAAAAAAGGAGTAATATCAGAAAAGCAAACAGATTTTTGTCAGTCTTTGTTGCACACATTTGCTAAACATTAGAGAAGCTCTGGGGACTGGTAACAGGATAGAGCACCTATAGGTCACTGGTTCAAATCCACACCAAAGTGGTAATGAAATACATTTGCCAGCATCTCTTTGGTAGTCTGTGTGAAATGAGCTGGTGTCTCCATCCAGTTCTTAATGGGCAAATATCCACAGGACATAAAATATGATCATATTCAGCATTAACTGGCATGTACTGGTGTGCCAAGCTTCTCAAACTATCTTCAAACCCTTCATGGTGGTACTTCCAGTCTTAGTTGGGACAGAGAAGAGGTAAGCTTGTTAAACTGTTTTATTTGATTTATGGATAAACTTTAGCCTCCAGTGCTACCAGTTTCGTAATTTATTAACAATTTTGTAAATTTTGTAAAAGGTTTTTGTGTGGTAACATTATGCTTAGTTTGGAGAAAAGACAGTATGTATGTTTTTGATTAGTGATAATGTTAGCCCTCCATGTGAATTATGGTTCGTGTCTTTGTCTGAATTTATTAAAAGCAAGACATGGTCCAGACCCACAGAATTCTAATCTATATTTGAGCCATCTCAAAGTTTAGGGACCCACTGATATTGCTTCACCTTCCTTTAAAGAAGGGGCCAGCTGTGAAACTTGACTTTTCATTTGAAGTTTCCCAAAGCTTAAGGTATATTCTTCTTACATTTTGGGTTTAGTCACACCTTTAATTTTAACAAAAAGATAAAACTATGCAAGACTATTGATCCTAACCTGGCAATGTTATGGAAAGGAGAATGAATAATCAGAGTTGTGTGGGTTCTCTTAATATCTAAAATATTTTATGCCTATTTATGAATAAATTGGAGAATAAATGCCTTAGATTTTAGAAACAGTTCATACTATTAAAATCATTTAAATAATGGGGAAAGTAGCCATTGACTTTAAGAAGGAAGGACCTGGTTTAGACTATACCTTTGGGATTCTACAGTATTTAATACTTCAGACATAAAAGAAAAAGTTTATTTTAGTAAAATTTTATATCAAACATTATAAAGTGTACTGTTACTTAGGAATCTGACCATAATTTTTTCACTGCCCCTTTCCCTTTTATCCTTATTTGTAGGATATAGATTTGGTGCCATCTTGTGGAGAAGTATCACAATTGCAGCTTTCTTATTTTTTTATTCAGGATACAGGAGGCATTCAAGCCTCAAAGTAGATACTGTAGGTGAATCTGAAAGGGAAAAATATAGGTTTAATGAAGTTTACTGTGAAATCTGAGCATTCTGTCTTCTGAAAACATGTTATGGTCTACTTTGTGGATTTGACAATTGAGAGAGATTCTCTCCAATAATTTCTCTATTGTGCTTTAACTCGGGATGCAACATCATCTCCAGATGGTCATTCCAGATTTTGATACCTCACATTTTTCTCTTTTGGCTTTGACTGAAGGCTGTTGTGATTGGGATTGCTAAAACCACTGTATATTTGTCTTTTTTAAATTTCCCATCTCTAACAGAGCATACAGTGATGTATCTCCTGTTCAAACGATTTGAATAGAAACTGATTATGTATTATTTAGATCTCACAACTGTTGCTAGTTTGAGCAGAGAAGAATAGGAGATTGAGCCTGGAGAATATTCTCCTTTGTTATTTTGTCTGATAAAATATATCAGGATGTGCTGGGATTGGAGCTTGCAATATCACTTGTTTTATTTCTGGATTGCCAGATGCTGTTTTTAAAATTGGGATGTTGTCTCCCTTAGTAACATCAATTAATTGTGTTGTCTACTAACCAGTAACAGAAAGAGACAGAGGGAAGTTTTCAAAAGCTCAAAGAGTTAGGTGCCCAACTTCATTGAAAGACATCTAACTGCTTTCTATGCCTTTGAAAATCTCCGTCATAGTGACTTCTTGGACACTTTTTTGCTTGTCATTTAGAGAGCCTTTAGGTTAGCAGTGTAATGTTGAAATTTTGTGCCTGGTCTTAAAGTTCTTCATAGGTGTCACTCTCTCTTTTTAAATGTAGTAATGTAATCATAAGAACCTTGCTTCTCAAGACTGAGCTTACATATCCTGTGTTTGTACTTTTCAGGGCATTTCCCCACATCTCATTATCAATGCATCTTATGTGAGGTTTTAATTTACTATATACAATATACTGAGGTGAACTGAGGGTGTGTCTTCACAGCACAGTTATCTTGAGTTGTAACTCAAACATTAACCCTAACTTAACTCCTGTCTCCACATACAAATTTCTAGAAACCCTAACTCTAATCCTAACCCTAACCCTAAGCTTGATTTAGCTGGCTTCTCAGGGTATGTCTGTGCTGCAGCTGGGAGATGTGATTCCCAGCATTAATCTGTCTATTCACCTTCAACTAGAGTGATTAAAAATAGCAGTGTGGACTTTGGCAGGGCTAGCTGCCTGAGCTTGAACTCAACAGGTTGGGTGGCCTTGAACTCATATGGCTAGCCTGACCTGCTTCCAGTGCCACAACATCTACACTATTTTTAGCACTCAAGTCAAGTTAAACTGGTGTGAGTCTGTTTACTGTGCTGAGAATCATATCTCCCAGCTGCAGTTTAGATGTATTCTGGTGAGTGTGGAGGGTGAGGGTTTAAGTTTGAATGATGCTGATGCATTTCTACTGCATTTCTAGCTCAAGCAACAGCTCAAGTTACAAGCAACTCATCCGCTAATTCAGTCACTTGTGCTGCTAATCAAATCACTCTTAAAATATGTTTCAGAGTGGTAGCTGTGTTCTTTTTTCTTAAAATATGACTATTGTCACTCAAATTAGACTAGCTCGAGTGCAGCAACCTGAGTCTACTAAATTGAGCTCATTGCTGCAATGAAGACAAGCCCTGAGAAAGCAGCAAATCCTTCTCATTAGATCTATAAAAGCTCTTTCATTACATTTTTAGGTAGTTTTGGTGCCTCAGTATCATTCACAATGTTATTTAATGGTATCTACTGCCTTGGTGCACTACAAGAAGACATCAATGATTGAGCAAGCTTCTTGAATTGTAAAGGTCACAAGTTTTTTTTCTTTATTTTGTCACTTTAGTCTATACAGACTGGATTGACCCTCCTTATCCTTGAGGAAATGTATGCATATTTCTCTTGGCTGTGAACGTAGTCACTGTGGTTCATGGTCTTGTCATCTCCAATTTAGATTATTTCAACTCTGTCTACTGAATATGAAGTTGCAGGTTGCATAGAAACCATTGCTTGCAGTATCCAGCCTTTTAATGCAAGAAAAGGTGTCAGAAGCACATCCCATCTGTCCCTTTACTCACTGATTCCTCTTGTGATTGTGGATGCACTTCAAGGTCCTTGGCTTAGTCTTCATGATTCTGAATGGTCTATTGATTCAGTGGGAATACTGAGGCTGAGCCAGTCCATAGTCAGAATCTCAGAAGCAGCAGCCACAGAGCTCTCTTTAGAGGCCCCTTTACTGTGGAGCTCATTAAAGCAAGATGTCATAACGACTTCAAAGCAAAATAGAAAGGTCATATTTCTGCAAAGCTTTCATGGAAGGATGAAGGCCAAGAACAGACCATCATCATTTCTTGTGGACGCACGTTTTGCATTTGGTGCCTAGGTGCTAGTGATTGTCAATGATTTCAGTTTTATTGAAATGTCTGGTACAGTTTTTCAATTCTACCTACATTTCTTAGCAGAATGTAGTTTATCCAGTCCATTCTACAATAGCTTTATTATAATATGATTTATTATGTTTTTACCTTGTATTTGGACAATGGCAAACAGAGCTGGCTCTACCTTTTTTGCCACCCCAAGCAAAAAAAACAAAACAAGGCCACCCGAACTGCCGAAAGGAAAAAAAAAATCCAATTGTGCTGCCCTTTTTTGACCGAAATGCTGCCCCGTACAATGTGCCGCCACCTAGGCACGTGCTTCTTCGGCTGGTGCCTTGAGCCAGCCCTGATGGCAACAATCTGTATATCAGGGGTCGGCAACCTGTGGCACGTCTGCCAAACATGGCACGCATGCCAATTTCCCCTGGCACGCGGGGAGAGCTCAGCCCCCTCTGCAGGTTTGGAATTTTCCCCACTGGCGCCTTGCCAGCCGCCACCTGTCCCACTCAGCTTCCGCTGCCAGCCTGGGTTTCCTATACCCAGGCTAGCAATGGGAGCTGAAAGGGGCAGGCAGGTACCCCGGCTGGCAAGGCGCCAGCTGGGGAAACCCCAAAGCCACGGCAGACTGAGTGCTCAGCCCGCTGCGGCTTTGGGGTTTCCCCCGCTGGCTCCTGCCTGCCAGGGTCCCCGCCTGCCCCACTCAGCTCCCACTGCCAGGCTGGGACAGGGAGCCCAGGATGGCAGCGGGAGCTGAGACCCCGGCTGTCAGGAGCCAGCAGGGGAAACGCCAAAGCCGCAGCAGGCTGAGCGCTCAGCCCTCCGTGGCTTTGGGGTCCCCCCCGCCGGCTCCTGCCAGTCCGCTGTCAGCCTGGGTTCTCTATACCCAGGCTAGCAGCAGGAGCTGCATTGGGCAGGTAGTGGGACCCCAGCTGGCAGGAGCCTGCAGGGGAAACCACAAAGCGGGGGGGGCTGAGCCACTCAGCCTGCCCCTGCTCTGGGTTTCCCCTGCTGGCCCCTTGCCAGCGAGGGTTCCCGCCTGCCCCACTCAGCGCCTTCACCCAGGCTGGCAGTAGCCTGCAGGGAAAACCCCAAAGGGGGCGGACTAACCCCCTCAGCCCCTCCTCTTCCGCCCAAAGCCCCACCCCTTCCGGAGTGGCATGCAAGGCCCTGTCTAGACGACGATTTGGCACATCACCTCTGAAAGGTTGCCGACCCCTTCTGTGTATGTTTGAACCTATGTTCGGATGCTGATTCCTCTTTGAAACATTCTCCTTATAGAAGTACTATGAGTAAAGGCAAAATATAAAATTCAGTTTACTATTGGCTTCAGTTTTTAAGGGCTATATTCTCCCCCATGCTAGGTTTTTTTTCCCTTGGTAGGCCAGTAATTTTTGAGGATTTTTTTGACTATGGAGTTTTTGCTCTTTGTTCTGTCTACAATGGAAGAAACTAAATCTTTCTTCTTGGACAAAGTCTCTACAAGGCAGTGGAATGAAGCCCAGTTCATAGGATGTTATTCCAAAAAAAGTTTCTGCCTTTAAGTTTTTTCTAGCATCTTAACAAACATCCTATCAGAGAGTCCCCAAATCTTCTTAAGGAAGAAAACCAAATAAGAGAAGATTGAAAATTATGTATCCACAGGTTCTTCAGTGTTTGAAATCTGACCTTGATTGCTCTCATTAATCTCTTTTAGTAGGCGGTTTGCTAAGTGACTGAAAAATAACTCCTTTTCACATGCGTAATCTTCAATTTTATGAGAAGCAGACCTCTCAAACACATTCCACATTTAGAATGAATTAGCCTCACTGTCTGCAGCCACCACCAAACTGGATGATATTTCAAGTGAAGGGGAGAGAGACTTACAAAAAACCCTTTGGCTTAGAGGTAGGGTTGTCGAGTCTGGTTGAATGTATTCCTGGATGTTACATCATAGGACAGAATTTAAATTAAAAATTAATCTGTAATTCCTGAAGACTCCAGGACAATCCTGGAGTGTTGGCAGCGCTATTTAGAGGTGGTTGCCTTAGGCTTGGATTGCCACCTTTCTAATTGCTGGTAACCAGACCCCAGAGGCCCTGCCCCTTCTCTGCCTATTCCCCTCGAGGCCTCTAGCCTGTTGCTTGCTGGATTGTTTCAAGAAGCCTGCTGGCAGGTAGGAGGTGGCTCTGGCTGAGCATGGGGTTAATGACCCAGTTGCCTCCCTGCGGTAACCGGACTTTTGCTTCGGGTGCCATTTAGGGTTGCCAGGTCCCAGGCACCCGGCAACTCTAAATGGCACCTGGACACAGACACCAAAAACTGGATTATCTGGGTAAAGCCCAGACTGGCGGCAACTCTACATTAGTCTGGTAGCCACGAAGCCGTGAGTCCTAAAATTCCCCTCTTTCATTAACTTTTATCTATATGTCTCTTCATTATTGAGCATAACTTCATATACTTACCCTAGGAGGAAGGCAAGTATATTTCCTTATATTTTACAAACAGGTTAACTGAAAAATTGCACATGGCCACTTCTAACAGAACTGGAAATAGAACTCTTGTCTCTAATATGACAGACACAGGTCTTATTCATGAATCTCACTGCCTTTTTTTTTCTCTTTTGTATATAAACACTGCTCTAACCACTAGATAACACTCCCCCCTACCCAAGGATATAATCTCGCCAATCTGCCTGTGCGTCAGTACCCACTTTAGCATTTCAATCTCACTAAACAATCAGGATATCTTTCTTGTGTACCCTATCGATGGTGTCTTGGAGCTGACTGTAAAAATCCTCAATTTGCTCATCATCATAGTCTGTTGTAGGGGCATAGACTTGTACCACTGTGATATTAAATGGTACTGCCTTTAGACAGATGAAAATAACCCCACTGGACATTGGATGGCATCCTAATACTTAATTCTTGATATCTTTATACACAAGAAATCCCACTCCAGTGACATGTTTGTCCTCGCCACTGTAATAGAGTGGCCTTCTTCCATTGGTGCCTCTCCAGAGTTCTTCTGTCTGACCTCAGAGACTCCTAGGAGGTGCCAGGTATATTGTTCCATTTCATAGATGAGTTCTTTTAACCTTCCTATTTGTCTCAGTGTCCTTGCATTCCATGTGGCTATGATGATATCTGTTCCACGGATTCTCTTTGTTGGGATTACACCAGTAGTATATTTGTTGCGTCCGCCCTGATGGGAGATGGATGGCATGGTCATTATTAACCCAGGCTGCGACCAATCCAGTATGGATTTGATTTACTTGCTCATCATATGGTGTGTCTTGGGCAAATTTCTAACCTGGCGGAGCCCATCCCTCTCCAGGCAGCCCTCTTTTAGTTGCTTCTTATGACATGCAGGAGGAGCAGTGGGCCTGTTCTGTCCCTGGACCAACATTATAATTATAATATTATAGCAAATATTATACTAAAATATGTACTTCTTTTAATGTTGTAAATAAGACTGTGGAATATAATAGTTTAGAGAATGTGATTTATTGCCCTCATGTTATGACCTTCCTGAAGTTGACTTTAAAACAGCTTTCAGCTATTGGGAATCTCAGTATTGACTTCAATGTGAACTAGATCAGACACCTGTAGCATAATTCATTTTTAGGAGGATGAGAATCATATGATACCATCTGCTGTAATTGTAAATTTCCTGGGAAAGTTACACTCCATTTATTTCTACATGTGAAATCATATTTTTATCCCTCCGGGTGGGTAATGGCATTAGCTCAAGGTAGATTGACCAGATGTGGCCTGCAGGCAGTAGTTTGCCCACCTCTGCTTTAAACAGTTTACTGTCATTTTTAAAAAAAGTGGCAACAACTTTTTAAAAATTTCAGCTGACTTTATAAGAAATTTAAATTTTTTGGTTCTTAAAAAGGATTGAAATATTTGAAATAAACAGTCCTTGAAAATTCTGTGAACATTTGGTCACACAGAATCCGTATTTTTACCTCCTGCCATTTGAGATTTCTGAGATGTTAATTCAAGCATTGAGTTTAATTTTCCCTTTCCCATTAGCACATCTAATTTATGAGCTTAATGCAATAGCATGCTGGATTGTTGTTCATTGTAAATCTATAGTAACTGTATTTTCTTAAAGGAATAGTAATGCAGTAGGCAATATTTCTGTCTGTTTGCGATTTAACATGGAGTCAGCCTATTTATGCTAGCAAAAAAGTTATTTTCTGAGACTTGCATCATGTCTGTCAAGTGATTTGTAATAAGATGCTGACAGTTTGACTTCAGGGGATGGTTTAACAGAAGGAGTTGTAGTTGTTGGCACTCCAGAGTATTTAATATTACATGTCCATGGCTTGAAAACTCACAAGTGGTTGACTTAAAACAAACTTGTATTTAAGCAATAGCCAAGGCAAGGGAGTGCCCTTTTGAGAGTGATTGCTTGTCCTGAGGCTTGTTCTAAGGCAGGGGTGGGCAAACTTTTCGGCCCGAGGGCCACATTGGGGTTGCGAAATTATATCGAGGGCTAGGTAGGGAAGGCCCCGCCCCCAATCTAGCCCCCTCCCACTTCCCGCCCCCTAACTGCCCCCTGAGAATCCCTGACCCATCCAACCCCCACACCTTGTCCCCTGACTGCCCCTTCCACATACCCCTAACAACCCCCCAGGACCCCACTCCCCACCCAATTCCCCTGCTCCCTGTCCCCTGACTGCCACAAGCCCTATCCCCCTTCCCACCCCAACCAACTCACCCTACTCCCTGACTGCCCCCTCCAAAGCCCCCACCACCACCCTGGAACCCCCACATTCTCCCTTACCATAGCTGCTGTGGGGTGGGGAGCATGCAGCCCTGGCGCCCATAGCTCTGCCCCACAGGGTAGCTCCGGGGGAGAGGGGGAGTGCACAGGCCCGGCTCCCAGAGTGCTCCCTGCATGGCGCAGCTCCGGGGGTGGGGACAGCGCGCGGCTCCGGGGGTGGGGCCAGCGCGCAGCCCCGGGCCCCCAGAGCGCTCCCCCCGCGGCTCCGGGGGAGGGGCCAGCACGCAACCCCGGGCCCCCAGAGCGCTCCCCCCGCGGCTCCGGGGGAGGGGCCAGCGGGCAGCCCCAGTTCCCAGAGCCCTGCCCCTGCGGCGCAGCTCCGGGGAAATGGCCAGCGTGCAGCCCCGACCCCCAGAGTGCTCACCACGCAGCACGGCTCTGGGGGGAGGGGCCAGCGCACAGCCCTGGCCCCCAGAGCGCTGCCCCTGCGGCACGGCTCCAGGGGAGAGGCCAGCGCTGCCCCTGAGGTGCGGCTGGGGAGGGGGGCACAGCCTCCCGCCGCGGGCTGGTCTCGCGGGCCGGATGTGGCCCGCAGGCCGTAGTTTGCCCACCCCTGTTCTAAGGCATGAAGATTAAATCTGAATGACAGCTAACACCAGAAAAGAGCAAAAAAATCCCGAGAAATATATTACCTTTTTTTCTTAGTTGGAAATGTTAGAATGGAAACACTAGAGCATAACCTACTTACAGAAAATGATGATGGAAATAATTTTTAATAGTGACTTTGGTTAACACATTATTAGAGGTACACCTTATCCAATTTTAAAATATTAAGACAATGTTTGTTTGATCTTCCCAGTAGAAAAACTAGCCGGTTTTGTCTTTTAGGTGAGACATAAAGCAGAGGTGCTGATCACTTAGAATTATTGAGCCTGAGATGCACTTTTCACAATAATAGGGGTGTTAAACATTTAATGTTCTGGCTAAATTTCAGTGTGATTAACTAAAATTACATTGGATGAGGTATCTTTCCTGACCTGTCCTAAACCTTTGTATAGTGTGCACTGTTCAGCAATTGTCATGTTTCAACCCATATAGATGACAGTACAGTGGCAGCATGGATAATGTGGTTCCTATATATGATTTCCAGAACATTTGGGAACCCTTTAGGCAGTATGGTGTTGTGTAAAATAAGTAGTTATTGCTATTTTTATTAATTACTATTATTATGTATTAAACAGCCAACTTATTATAATGGCTGTTGGAAACAAAAAAAAATAACAACTCTTCTATGTGCATTGAAAGGTATTGCTTGATTTTTTTTTCTTTTTCTTAATAGTAAATATGTTGTATTGCCATTTTGTGGTCTTAATCCTAAAAGAGGATCTGCCTCTGAATTTTTGTCCATTCAGACTCCCACTGAAATCAACAGAATTCTGCACAGGTATATTTCTATCTATGTTCAGCCTGCATTCTTTCATGATACTCCCCGGTATGAAACAAACTCTGTTGCAGGCCTCCATTGCTCTTCTCACTCAAATTTCTCCTCAAATTCCAACTTCTGCCATGTTGCCCACAAACAGAAAAAAAGACATTTTAATTTTTTAAAAAATATGTAACTGACTTGTTCACCTGAACTTCCCAGTTTGTCCTGTCTTTCTGTGTGTACTCTCTAGATATTAAGCTCACTGAAGCAAAGACTATTTTAAAATCTGTTTTATATACAGGGTCAAACATAATGTTGATTGACAAACATAATATAAGAGATTCATATTAAGATATATCTGAAAATATATTAAAGTTAAAATGAATACTTTTAATAGATTAACAAATTGCTGAAAAAAATATAAATTCAGTCTTGAAGACTGTGCCCACATTTTAAACTGTATGTACTTCTGAAAGATTTCATTGATATCTAAATGTTATTTTTATAACATTTCCAGCAAAAGTGCTTCAGCAGGTTATGAAGTACTTAAAAGGTTAAGATGGACTCTCTGCTCTGAATAATATTTTTTCCCTTTATTATTCTTTTTAATTGATGCTTTTTGATTTAACTGAATTGTTCAGTAGCAGTTTCTTCAGTGGAGGATGTTTTCCATTAAAACCCTATTTTAGCCTCTCCTCTCAGTTTAACAGAAACGCTCCATTTGCCCTGGACTACTTCAGGCCACAGACAAAGTTTTTGGGAAGTTTGAAGGGGATTGGACAAGATAATATAAAAATAAAAATAAAGATTTTTGTTATTTGAATGGGACTTTTTTTGGTTTGCTAAGGTCGAAAAATGTATGAGTAATTTCAGTGAAGTCAATAGAAGTCGAACTACTTCAAGCTGACAAGCAACAAACAAAAATCATGAAATTCCCTGTTAGAGTGTCCAAAGCAGTGCTTAATTTGTAATGAAAATGGTGCCAGAGATCAAGCAATTTTTTTACATTCATAATTGATGCAGCAAGCCCAGCTATGCTGGGGCTATGAACTGCCAGTGAGCCCTGGAAAGCTCTGGAACAAATAAAGCACTGGTCCAAAGCAACCTTAACTCTTCTCCTTGTGTAATGCCTTGTTCCACATAAAGACCAAATAGTAATGTTGTGAATAGTTCAGCAAGGGATCCCATAAAATTTTACCTGTTTCGCTTTTGATAAGCCCCAGAGCTGGAATGAGAGGTTGTGAAATCGAGACAAAAAATGCTTTATTTAATCAGCCTAATCTATCTATCGAATAATGGCTATGATATCCAGGCATGAAATAAATCATATCTAGAGTATTAATATTAATTATAGCTAAGGAAGGAGGCAGTGCTTTTTGGCAAATTAAAATTAAACTAAGCTCCACACCCCCCTGGAAGTGTTTGCACTTTGTTCATAAAAACTAGAGCTGATTAGAAAATGGGAAAATAAAAACCTGAAAATTTTTGAGAATTCCTTTTGAAAAGTAATGTTCAAAAATTCCCAATCAGCTCTAAGAAAACTGTGTACATTGATAGTACAGCACAATGTTCAACTTGTATAATTTGAAATCTAGAAATGTGTGTAAATATTTCTGCAGAAATGATATTGAAAATACTTAGCACATTATGAAAGCAAATGTTTTTTATTTCAGAAGTATATTTACAATATCCAGGTTTCAGTAATCTTTTGCAGGACTGCTTTAGCGGGACCCAGATAGGGAGATGAACCACATTAGAAGAAGGGCAGACTTTTAGCAAGGGGTTTCCAGGAGTCTCCTCCAGCACCTCAGTGGATCTGCAGATTTGGTTCTCTTTCTCAGATACAGAGTTGGGGAGCAGATTAGAAACTTGCTTTCTTGAAGGCCAGGAAGGGATGGGAAGGGTTTAATTTTAATTTTCATACTTAAATGTTTATTAACAATGCTGTTTGTCATGCGTTTTTTCCTTGTTCTTTGAAGAAGCTTGAGTACTTTTGAATGTCCTTAATATTCTGGTCAAATGTTGACTGCTGTGATAAAATAACTCCTGGGGATCCTGCTTTCTGACTTCAGAAGGTTACCAGGAGTAACTGCAAGATTCAGATTCTGAGCATCTTTTGTAGACAACAAGCATTTGGAATCTAAATCCTAATGGGATTGATTATGTTGATTTTCAGGTTGTGAGAAATCATGGCAGGATTAAGGTTTACTTTAGGGACCCAAATATGCTAGAAAGCTTCCCTAAAGCATTGCTAAGCACTTCTGTTCTGAAGGAGAACAGATAAAGGTTAAGGATGGCAAAGAAGTAAAATGAGAGTGTCATCTTTGTAGATTTAAAAAAAGGGTTTTTTTTGTTTGTTTTTTTGTCTCCCTTCCATTCTTCCAACCACCATAGATTGGTGACAGACTAGGATCCCACTTGGTAGGCACTGCCTAAACATAGAATAAAAATATGCTCCCTGCCCTGGATGTTGTTACTTTAATTGCAGAAGGAAAACATTTAAAACATGGATACCTAACATTAGACTGCAGGTGCTCAAACCTCTAAAATTCAAGCTACTTCTAGTTAGGTACTTAATGTTAGACACCAAAGTTTGAAAATTTTTATTACTGTGCCTATATTAATCTAATCCTGACTCTTGAACTCTGTTCTTTATAAATTTTTTGTTTCTATCTATTTGTATCATTTACTAACTTCAGTCAGTTAGGGACAGATTCTCCCATCCTTACTCTTCAAATAGTCCTCAGTAAAGTACTATTCAGTGAGTTGGAGGCTGGAAAATTTTGCTTCTTGAAAAAAATGCTTATCCTAGAAATGCTTGCCTTAGAAATCATGCTGTATTTTTCCAAAGTATGAGAAAGAAGGATGACTAATTGTTTAAAAACATACCCTTAGAAACCACACCTTGTTGCAGTCTGAAGGCACCTGTGGCACCAGTATTTTGTTATAATACGAGAATGATGATTGTTTTCACGACACACATTCTTTGTGTAAAGCTTTTCTGGGATCTGAGGAACTGCCTGACTGCTGGCCATTTGATTATTTTTTTTGCATGTATGTGTACTTGCTGTTGACATTTTGTTTGATAATTCAACTTTATAAATATCCTTTTGTCCAATGTTATTTTATAACATCCAAAAGCAGTTGTTCACAGCAAACATTCCTCTTACAGCAACTGGTTGGTTTCAATATCATTTGTATTGCCCGAGTAAGGACTACAGGATTTATTTAGTCCATTAGTATTGGACTGATTCTACCAGTAAGAGGAAAAAATATTGATTAACCAGTGCTGTGAAAATATGGATAAAAAAGATTTTACTAAGAGGGTTCTACAAGGTCCTGAGATATGCTGAAGACTTTTTGCATGATGCTGCATGCCCTGAGTTCCTGTTGATAAAATGGGAATGGAAGGAGCATATTACTTCACAGGAGATGCTCCAAACCAGAACTGTTTGAAAACCTAATAACATTATTTTGATAAATAACAGCAATTATTCATTGAATAGAGTGTTCAGCCAGCTCGGTTCAGAACAGGATCATGTTTAGGAGCAGGATGAATTCAAAAGTACTAAATTAGTTTACTGTCCACAAAAGGAATAGATCATGCTGGAGAAATTCTATGTAAGAAACGTGGAGGGATATTTCAGACTAGTATCAATGGAATTTATTTGCAAAGAATGCTCCAAATTGATTAATATTCTCCCATGCTTTAGGGATTGACTAGATCAGGGGTCTCCAAACTACTGCCTGGGGGCCGGATCCGGCCCGCGGAGTCAATATATCCGGCTCTCCAGCTGAGCAGGCACATGGAGAAGCTGCCGCTGCCCCCACCCCCATTGCACGAGCTGCTGACGGTGGCCCCATGTGCTGAGGGGTGAGTGCCCCCATGGTGCGGCAAGAGGAGCAAAGGGGGGTGTGTGTCACAGCAGAGGCCGGAGGAGCAAAGGTGGGGGCTGCAGTGCGGCTGGAGGAGCAAAGGGGGGGCGTGGCAGCGGCGTGGCTGGAGGAGCAAGGTGGGGGGGCCACGGCAGTGCCTGCGAAGCCCTTTCAGAAATCTAATATGGCCCTCATTTCAAAAAGTTTGGAGACCCCTGCACTAGATATATATTATGAAGAATATAGTGTATGGAAAGGGGCCCAAGACAATTGGACAGCAAGAGAGGAACTATCACTTCTCTAGACAGTGTATAGTGAGATTGGGTTCAGTGCATTAGGAAGTAATACAGTTTAACTATGGCTGGATTTATAAAAGGACAGAATAATTTTCTTAACAGTAATAAGATTTTCTATTACGTCCCCTAAAGAAACTAAATCCCATGGTTCAGGATGCAAGCTGGTGACCTAAGGCAATTTTTCCACTATGTGCAGCAGTATGCAGTTGGTCAGCTATGTAATAGGATTTTTTCACCTTCCTTTGAAGTATAACTGCTGGAGGCAGGATACTGGACTTGATGGACCAATGGTTTGATACCAACTGGCAAACTTTTTATTTCTGTGCCGTAAAACACAAGGCATTATATATAGGGCAACTTTATTCCATTTCCTTTCACACTGCAAAGAGATCATAAGATAGTGCAAGGTGGCCTTCGAGGTGTCCCATAACATCCAAATATTAGCGGCAGATGGTGCTTAGAAGGGTGTATGTGTAAAATCTTAGTTGAATGTAGAAACACAGTAAAATCCTACATTATAAATCAGGTATTTTCAGAGTAGGGGGCCTTCAGGTGCAGCCTGCCCAAACAAAATGATAAAAACTTCTGTCACTTTTATGTACAATAAGAAAATGCAAATAGCTGTATTAGGCTTTAGCTGGACCTCATCTGTGATATCGTTCTCATGCATCCATCAGGGTTGCGGGGACAAAGCAGGGTTTCCCCTTCAGTGAGACCATGTAAGAAAAGGCATTTGCATGGCACTGTTGTAGCTGATGTCACAAGATATTTACGTGCCAGATGTGCTAAAGATTCATATGTCCCTTCATGCTTCAACCACATTCCAAAGGACATACATCCATGAGGTGACAGATTCTGCTTGATAACCATCCAAAGCAGTGTGGATCAATGCATGTTCATTTTCATCATCTGAGTCAGATGCCACCAGCAGAAGGCTGATTTTCTCTTTTGCTGGTTCAGGTTCTATAGTTTCTGCATCAGAATATAGCTCTTTTAAAACTTCTGAAATAGTGTGCCACACTTTGTCCTTCTCAGATTTTGGAAAGCACTTCTGATTCTTAAACCTTGGGTCTAGTGCTGTAGCTATTTTTAGAAATTTCACATTAGTATCTTCTTTGTTTTTTGTCAGATCTGCAGTGAAAGTGTTCTTAAAAGGAACAACATATGCTGGATCACCAACTGAAATTGCTATAACATGAAATATATGGTAGAATTTGGGTAAAACAGAGCAGGAGACATATAATTCTCTCCCAAGTAGTTCAGTCATAAATTTAATTATGCATTATTTTTTTAAATGAGCATCATCAGCATGGAAGCACATCTTTTGGAATGGTGGCCAAAGCATGAAGGGGCATATGAATGTTTAGAATATCTGGCACGTAAATACCTTTCAATGATGGCTACAAAAGTGCCATGTCATAGGGTTGCCAGGTTTTTGACCAGAATGCCCAGTCAAAAAGGGAAGCTGGCAGCTCTGGTCAGCACTACTGACTGGGCTGTTAAAAGTCTGGTTGGCAGCACAGCAGGGCTGAGGTAGGCTTCCTCCCTGCCGTGACTCTGTGTGGCTCCTGGAAGCAGTGGCATGCCCCCTCTCTGGCTCCTACATGTAGGGGCATCTAGGGGGCTCCACACTCTGCTCCTGTCCCAAGCGCCAGTTCTGCAGCTCCCATTGGCCGAGAACCATGGCCAATGAGAGTTGTGGGGATGGTGCCTATAGATGGGACAGTGCACAGAGCTGCCTGGCCACGCTTCTGTGTAGGAACCTGAGGGGGGCATGACGCTGCTTCTGGGAGCTGCTTGAGGTAAGTGCCTCCCAGAGCCTGCATCCCTGACCCCTTCCTGTGGCCCAGCCCCCTGAGCCAGCCTGAAGAAAATGAGCGAGTGAGTGAGGGTGGGGAGAGCGAGTAGCAGAGGGAGTGGGGATGGAATTAGTGGGGGGCAGGACCTCGGAGAAGAGGCGGGGCAGTTGTGGGGCAAAGGTGTTTGGTTTAGTGTGAGTAGAAAGTTGGCAAACCTACCATGCGAATGCCTGTTCTCACTTTCAGGTGACATTGTAAATAAGAAATGGCCAGCATTTTCTTCTGTAAATGTAAACGAACTTGTTTGTCTTAGTGCTTGTCTGAGCAAGAAGTAGGACTGAGTGGATTTTAGAGTCTGTAAAGTTTTGCATTGTTTTGGCTTTGAGTGCAGTTATGTAACAAAAAAAAAATCTACATTCGTAAGTTGCACTTTCACAATAAAGAGATTGCACTACAGAACTTGTATGAGGTAAATTGAAAAATACTATTTCTTCTGTTTATCATTTTACTGTGTAAGTATTTGTAATAAAAATAATATAAAGCGAGCACTGTGCACTTTTTATTCTGTGTTGTAATTGAAATAAATATAACTGAAAATGTCAAAAAACATCCGCAATATTTAATAATTTTCAATTGGTATTCTGTTGTTTAACAGTGTTGTTAAAACTGCGATTAAACATGATTAATTTTTTTGAGTTTATCATGTGAGTTAAGTGTGATTAATCGACAGCCCTACTTATCAGTGATTATATATGAGAAGTTGAGGAGCTTCAGAATGTGAATTAGGATTAAAATATACGGTGTCATGTTTCCAAATTATTAGAATCTCACTGATATGTTTGCTGAGATTGAAAAGCTTTTGTTTTGGGCTATATGACTAAGAGTTTATATTTTTTTGAAGTTTATTACATTGTTTAGACAATTTTGTGAATATAGGGGAGGTAGTAACTGCTGTGAAATCTGCAAGTAACAATATAATCTGAAGTTTTACCATAAACTATAATAATTTGGGACAATTAGTTATGGCCAAATCTAGTCTTCATTTAGGCAACTCTCTTACTGACTCTGCCTTCAGTAAGGACTGCAAGCTTTGGCTATCAGTGAATAGAAAACCGTTTTATACAGGCAGAGTATAGGAATTACAAAATGCTTAAGGACCGTCTGCAGTGTAGAAATATATGGTAATCTAGAAGAAAACAGTGAGATCAATACAAGTCGTCTTTATTCAGTGATGGAATTACAACTTTTGGAACACTAATAAATCCATTTATAATGTATCCATTGGCTAGAGCATGTCATAGCTAGAGCGATATGTTTAAGTACTTATAATGTTGTTGGTGCTGTAGTGTATAACACAATAAAATGATTTTTTTTATGTTGAAAGTACTTTCTGTTGAATTCAGTTCTTTCTGTTGAATATTCTTTGCTTGCATTTGACCTTTCTTTATGTTGATTTTGCTTCATTTTTTCATTTACCATGCTGTTCAGTTTTTGGATGCCAGGAGAACAAAGGTTTGTCCTCTATTTGCAGTCAATTTGTTTTGAAAAAATCAGTATTGCTTATCATTTGTTCTATTTTTGTTTGAGATGCAGTAATCCTGTTTACTAAAGTTGTTCATAACTTTATTTGCAAAAATAAATAAATTAATCTTTATTTATGGTGACGGCTATGATATGCATTATAGCATGAACAGTACCATTGGAAAAAGTGGAAGACAGAATTACTTCTAGTGTATGAAACAACTTAGAAAACAAGGAATACGGTGTCTTCAAGCTTTATAGGCCCAAAGTGTACTAGTGGTTGTGTCACTGAGATTTTTGCAACAGTTCACTTTCTCTTCACTGCCTAGTTGTATTAAGCATTAATTTTACCTGTAACTGACATTATTTTTTGTTTGTGTTTCCATTCATATTTTATATTTTTCCAGTAGCAGTTTAAAACCTTCATTAGAAATATTTTGTGTCAAATCGTTTGAAGTTTTTATATGGCCATTTGGTAGAATCATCACTTAGTCTATTAACTTTTGTAGCTTTACATACCAATAGCTTAACAGAAGAACAACTACATTTAGATCCTTCATTTAACCTTTTTTTTTTTTTTTTTTTTTGTATTATAGCATTTGCAACTAACCATCCAGGCACTTCAAGATGAACTTCGAACTCAGAGAGACCTTAATCATCTTCTTCAACAAGAAAGCGGAAACCGAGGAACTGAGCATTTTACTATTGAGCTTACGGAGGAGAATTTTCGAAGACTTCAGGCAGAACATGATAGACAGGCTAAAGAGCTCTTTCTCTTGAGAAAAACTCTAGAAGAAATGGAGTTGAGAATTGAAACACAAAAGCAAACACTAAATGCCAGAGATGAATCAATAAAAAAGCTCCTAGAAATGTTGCAAAGTAAAGGTTTGCCATCCAAAGGAATGGAAGATGACAACGAAAGAGCTCGAAGGATGGCCGAGGCTGAATCTCAGGTTAATCATTTAGAAGTGATTTTGGACCAGAAGGAGAAGGAAAACATACATCTTAGAGAGGTAAGAAAAGCACCTTCCTCTTAAATCTTTTCAGATAAAAGGACACTGGCAAGGACATTTGTCCTAATTTTGAAAATACTGTATATTTTATATTACTTTGAAACTTGAAACTCGAATCTATTTTCTTTTTGACTTTTCTTAAATCAAAAAAAATTGAAACATTTAATTTCAAATTCTTCCAATCCACAAACACATAAACATAAGGAATTACATGGACTTTGGAAACAGGCATAAGAGAAGAAATTAGGTCACATTTTGGATTTTCTGGGTTTGATAGTATCCCTTTTACCACCAGGTACATTTCTTTTGAAAAGTCAAATTTATGCAGCTATTGAGGAGAGAATGAATAGCTACTGATACTGAAAATTAAGTAAGAAAGATTGACAAAAATGGAGTAAAATGGTTCAAGCTCATTTTTTTCCCCCCCTCTTTGACTGTCTTGTTCTTGGCATTAACACGTGCCGGTTTCTGCTTCTGGTATAAGACTGGAGGTTGAATCAATCAAAGGTCTGTAGCAGATCAAAGCATTGCATGTTGAATGTGACGTGGTAGGAATTGGCTGGTACAGCAAATGTCGTAAAGTGGCAAAATGATACATTTATCCAGAAAGGTTGGAACCACTCATCTAAATTAATTAAGCAATACATATAGTTTCTGATCTGAAGTACTTATTGTCCTTGTCATGAAGTAATTGTTTATGTTTACAGTTTCTTCAGTACTGAGAGAGAACAGCAGGAAGAAATATTTTTAAAGAATTTTCTTTTTCTTTCTAACTTATACAGCCTAGCAGCTTTCCTGTCACAAGGAGATACCGGCAAATAAGTTCTGTCTATAAAAAGAAATGACTCTAGTCTTCACCAGCCCTGAAACCAAGCTGAACTTAATTCTGCAAATCAAAAAAGTTTGGTAACTTTTATATCTTTGTATGACTCTGAAGTTATTAGCCTTAGGTGAAATATTAAGGACAGCCCTATTCTGGTGGTATTTGACCCATCTGAAATACTGGAAATCTCACAAGACTTGTCCTTATATTTCTAGCCCATTTTTCTTTCTTTCTTTGCAAAACCCTGCCTTTTCAGGGAGGAAGAGTAAAGTTTTGTTCTCTAGGCATCTTCCTTTAGCTTTCCTTTTACTATATCTGACATAAATACAATATGGTATTCAATGTTTGTTTTAATCATTATGACTATTCTGGTGTGCCTTAAACACTCCAACAGCTGCTGTTACCTGTTAATGACAGAGGTACAATTCTGCTTCAGAGATGTGCCCTCTGTTTCCCATAACTGCATCTGTGATTCTTCTTTTACATCTATAAAAATGGTAATAATGTCATCCCATTTTATCTCCAGGAGATAACTAGTATTTGGGGTCTGGTGGGTAGTTTCTGTTAGAAGGAGAAATTTGTGCTGGAATCAGGTATTTCTTTGATGCAATCCTGTTTTTATTTTCAAGGAATGTAAACAAGTTCTGTTTCCCTGGACACAATAGTTAATAATCAAACAATAAGAGGTAGTTTCCTTCATCACAATTCCAAGTCTCTTTTCAGCCAACACTGCACCAGTTTTCCTTCAGGCTCACGCTACAAGTGCTGCTTTTGCTGCCTCCTTGGCTGTTTTTGGTGCTCTCTGCTTCCTTTCTGATACCTCTGATTGTTTTCTGTCTTGTAGACACACACAGCTCCAACAAGCAATACACAGAACCTTGTGTTTGCATTTAGACCCCCGGGAAAACCTCTCAGACCACATAGCTCAACTCCTATTCTGGTTTTGCCTTGCTAATCTCGGATTTGGGCCGTGTTTTGTATTGCTTTAGCTATAGCTAAACAAAATCATTAATTGCTCCCAGGGTTGGTGCAAGAATATTTCTCACCCTAGGTGCAACTTCCACCTTGCACTCCGCCCCAGGGAGCCCTCTCCCTACATCCCCGGAGCCCTGCAAGTGGCAAACCACCCCCACACCGGCAATGTCAGTTTCAGCCTGGAGCGGTTTTGCCTGCCCTAGGAGAGGAAGTCAGGGCTCCAGGCTGAAATCGACATTGCCGGCAAGGGCACCAGCAGCTGGGCAGAGATCTGCCTGTGGCTCTCAGACTCCCTCTCCCAGTGCAGGGAGAGGAGTCTAAGGGCCACAGGTATCTAAGGGCCACAGATGTCAGCATGCCGTGGGCAGCCCAGCCCAGGAACGCTTTAAAAAAAATTGGGGGCACTGCTTTTTGGCGCCCCCAAATCTTGGTGCCCTAGGCGACCACCTAGTTGGCTTGTTTAGGCTGAATGGATGGCTATCATGAAACTACCCATTAATCAAAAAAACACTCTCTGAGAGCTATCCAATCTCCAGCATAACAATAATTAAAACTGGTATCTTTAAAAGGAAGATAAAAAGTCATACTCGTTGCTATTTTAGACATTGACTGCTGATATAGATATCTCCTGTCTAACTCCGTAGATAGGTGAAGGAGGATTTTGGACCCAGAAATGTAAAAATCATTCCGTCAATGACTTACAATGATACAGGTAAATACAGTATCTGTTTTATGCAGTTTTCCACTTTGAACCCCTTTTCATATCTTGACACTGTAATTGCCGCTAAAATGTTAGTGTTGAATACCATTAAGTCAAGGTGACCAACTTACTTAATTTGGGTGCAGGGAAAAACTTGACAAAATAAGTGAAATCTGAGACCTTATCCAGGCTCAACATTACATTTGTAACTAATGAGAATTAATTTTCAGTTCTATTTTTTTCTTCTCATACACTCCATTGTTGGTTCTTAAATATAAAAATAATTTTCAGTTAAGTGTTTTAACTCCCCAAATTTTAATTAGGCATAAACTCTCAAACCTTTGGGATCTTAACTGAATCTGGCCTGCTTATATTTTAAAGTTGACTGAATGCCAATAAAATAAAGGGTAAAAAGAGATTGTATCTGTAAAATCCTAAAAATGTACATACTTACTTTAACGTTTTGAAATTTCCTTCTCCTAACTCAATGAGATAATTCCCCCTTTTTGTAATATGTTTGCTGCCTCTTAAAATAAAGTTCAGGTGTAGCTCTGCCTTGGTTCAGCCCAGAAGGAAGCTGAAAGTTGAGGTTTCTGGGATTTATTAAGTTGTAAGTCTCTATAGCAAGGCATAGTAGGAATATAAGTAGCAGGATCGATAGATAACTTGCTTCCCACACAAAGCCAAATGATTTGGAAGGAGCAGGAGCTCTCTTGGCATTGCATTGAAAGGACCTGAAGCTATATATATATATATATATATGGGTAAAAATCTGGAAGAAGCAGTGTGTTACTCTGAGGAAAAAGCTTTTTAGACTTATTGGTTTTTGGAACTTTTGCTGCCATTAAGATTTTGATTGGTAACCCAGAATTGGAGATTAGTCTTGAAGAAGATAAAGACCAAGTGGTCCAGGGTTGAGAAGTAGTGTGGGCTTGAGGCCTGGAGTAGTCAACTTTTAACTTTTTGGGGGTGTGTCATAAATATAAAGGGAAGTAACAACCCTTATTTATTCAGTAACATAAAATCACTCCTGGCCAGAGGTACAGAATCCCCTTACCTGTAAAGGGTTAATCAGTTTAATTAATCTAGTTGGCACCTGACCAGAAGGACCAATGGGAAAAGAAGATACTTTCAAATCTAGCGGGGAGGAGCAGGTTTTGTTTGTGCTCTCTTTGTTTGTTCCCTCTCAGACAGAGAGAGGGTCCAGGCAGGAAAAACATCTCCCAGAAACATACCTGAAATGAGCATCTAAAATTACAAAAATTGTAAGTCAAGGAGATGCATTAGAGTTTCCTTTATTTTAGCTTGTGAATTTTCCCTATGCTAAGAAATAATTTCATTCCTGTTTTGTAACTGGGAAGCAGAGTCAGAGGGGAATCCTCTGTGTTTTAAATCTTTTTATCTACCCTGTAAAGTTACCTTCCATCCAGATTTTAAAGGTGTGATTCTGATTGATTTTCAGGGTCCTAAAAACAAAAGGTTGATCTGTACTCACATTGTAATCAATTGGTTAGTATATTATTCTCAAGCCTCTCCAGGAAAGGGGATAAAAGGACGTGGGGGGATATTTGGGGGGAATAGGGCTCCAAGTGGCCCCTCCCTGAATGTTTGTTTAAATCACTTGGTAGTGGCAGCAATACTATCCAAGGACAAGGAAAGAAATTTATGCCTTAGGGAAGATTTTAACCTAAGATGGTGGACTATAAGTTTAGGGGGTCTTTCATGCAGGTCCCCACATCTGTACCCCAGGGTTCAAATTAGGGAGGGAACCCTGACAGGGCCCAAAGCTGGAACTTCTGAGTAAGGAGTCCAGAAACTCATTTTCACATATATATTCTCCCCCATGCCTCTGGGGCAAGCTAAATGCTTTCTCCCCAGTAAGAAACCTGTGAACTAGGCAAAAAGTGGAGAAGGTTTGGCACTGATTTGAGACTTATGATTTTATCTGTCATTATCATGGAAGGGGTGGAATTTTGATTTAGCGAGAGGACTAAATTAACATGTTGTTGAGGAAAAGTGGGGAAATAAACCTCAGCCACCCCAAATTTCTACCAATGCTCTCTCCTTTATCCGAAATGGGTCCTCAGATTTCTCTTCTCAGTAGGCTTTCCCCACAAATTTTTTTTGTCCTGTCAGGCCCATTACCTTTAACATTCCATTGGGCGGAAGGTGATGAAGTCAAATTCACTTTTCTGAATGTTGTATGGCTGCTATATTAAAATTTTAAGTGTTCCTGAATCTGAAGGTCATAAGTGCCCCCAAAATGTTTCCACTTACTACCATTCCCTTCAAAGTACGTGAGGGTTTGGTTACCTTTAAACAGTTCATAGACTACATTTGTGTATTGAGATGATGGTTTTTGGTTTGGACTGGCAGTCATATCTGCTGAACATTGCTGAGGGAGGCTGGACTTACATCCAATGCTAAGAAATTTAATTTAAGATAAGAAAACATGTGACTTGGGGTACTGAATGGGCAAATTCAGCCTCCACTTCTCCCTCACCCCTCCCACACAACAAAATGAAGGCCCTCAGAAAGAATCCTGTCTATAAGTTAGGAACGGTTTTGGACCTTTATGGGACAGACTGCATACTATTAGTGAATCATACCCAATTTTGCCACCTGGGTCTTTCCCTTAAAGAACATTACCAAAGCAATGATCCAAACATAGATGTGTTAGACTCCACTCTTCGATGACATAGTCACCAAGAAACTCCAACTCCATGAGGCTAGATTATCCACTATAGCAAAAGAATATTAGAATGTCAGGTGGGTGTTGATCTTGTATTATCTCTTGGGGCCTTCTTTTTTGTTCTGGTAACTGACTGTACTCCCTGTGCACTGGCAACACATCATGAAAGTTTCCAATCTTCAGTTCGTACTGCAGAGAGGCATTGCCAGCTGGGAGCAAATTACATGCAGTGGAGTCCATTTAAGATCAACATCTTCAAGAAATGAATACTTTCAGACAGGAGAGAGAGAGAGAGAAAGAGAGAGAGAATTGTGCTGTCCAAAAGCAGAGAGCTCTTATCGACCTATTGGAGTTACTCTGTATTGTTTGTACTATGGGGTATTATGTTTATAAATTTAAGAACATAAGATTTACTTCTTGCAAAACTGCATGGAATGAAATACACAGACTTTTTGCCAAATTAGTTTCAATTTGGGCTATGCCAGATACTGTTCAATAAAACCCCATCCAGACAGGGTGACATTAATCTCAAACCTGAATCTCTGTGAATCTTTGTATTGTTCTAGCCCTACTATATTTGATTTTTTAAAAAAAGATCTTTTAAAGGTACCTTGAAATAGCTCTCTCACATTTCTGCCAGCACAAGAAACCAGTATTTTATAAAATAAATCTGTTACATTTCTGTATCTCTCTTTATTGGCTGGTTTATAACAATGTGTAAAATTCATTGTTTCAAAGTGCAGAATTCTTTAGTATCACTGCATCTCTCTTCTGATTTGGATGACACTGCTCTGATTTCTTTTTGTAAGAATGATTAATGAATCTTCAGGAAGCAGTAAGAGAGAAGCCAGTTTTGGTAAAATTAACAATTAATTGGATTTAGTTTAGTATTGTTACCCATTTTGATCCAAGTGGTTTGCAAGTATTTGGGTCGTCTTGGTTGCTTGTGTTAGGATGAGAAATCGATGATGGAGACAGGTACTTCCTTGATACAAAGACTGTACACAAAGTCCTGTTTCCATGAACGCAGTTGGAAACAATTTCCTTGCTCGATGTTCTAAGCTGCTCGCCAAATCAGAAGTGTTCTCTTTTTTTAGCTTTTCCTCAGGGTCATGCTACAAGTACTTTTCTTGCTGCGCTTGCTTTTTTTGCTGCTTTCTCCATCTGCTTCTGAGACCCTTTTTCCTTCATTTGCTACATATATGGTTCCACCAAAATAATACACAAGCTTCTGCATTTGCATTCACTGCCCAGTTAACCCATCTGCCCACATAGCTTAGCTCCTGACTGACCTTGCATGTGGCTTCTCTTTTGGACAGTGGCTGCTATTGTTTCAGCTATCTTGCTCTACAGAGACACTTACCTGCTTCTGAAATTTATTCTGAATGAGGGGTGGCTACTATGCCCACCAGCATCAATGAAGATTTACACAACTCCTATCATAATAATATTGTTGCAGTATATTTATATTATTTTGAGAAGAAGTCAAAGTTATCACAGCTCTTCTTAAAAAATAAGCCTCTAAATTTAAAAAATTAGTGAATGGCATGGTGAAACAAAATCCTCCCCTCATTCAAAATAACTTTTTGCATGTCCAGGAACCACATAAAACCCTTTTCTGGATTGTTAGATACATAGGCTGCTCTGAGTGTCAGGCAGCA
The DNA here is from genome assembly GCA_007922305.1 of Dermatemys mawii. Lineage (NCBI taxonomy): Eukaryota > Metazoa > Chordata > Testudines > Dermatemydidae > Dermatemys > Dermatemys mawii. The sequence goes on along the minus strand of ML677372.1, from coordinate 5,499,113 downwards.
GAACCAAGAATATTTTATTGTGGCTAACTGCATAAGACTTAGAGTCATGAGAGATGGGTTCTAGTTTTAGCTCTGTCACTGATCTGCTGTGAATCTGGGTAAGTTGCTTAATATTCATGGAATACATGAAAACTGCAGCTTTTAGATTACCAGTAATAGGAGCCAAGGCTAAGTGGAGAAGGTCATTGTGGGCCATGGTAGGAAGACATTTCACCGTCTGTAAAATGTTTCTGCCTCCTACATTTGTTGTGAATCTTCTGTTATTCGTGTTTCTCAAGTGCATTGAGAACCTGTTTGAGTCTTTATAAATGCAAATGATAAGTTTCACTAAATCCTTGTTGCCAAGGTTTGACTCTTTCTCTCATTTTTCTCTCATGTCTTTTAAGTCTCCCTTTTTTGTTTTTTATTGAAGATGAACAATTTTATTTTCAGTTGAAAAGCATAACAAAGAGAAGGCAAGAAGTGTTCCTCTTATGAGAAGTTGCTTTAGCCATTTTAGTGCTCTTGTATTTTGCTGACTCTATCATTAGTAGAGGCAATCTGAGGAGACTAGTGATAGGTCACTATCACTGAGTACAGCTAAAAGGTCAAGCTCTTCCTTTAGAAAGGACAGGCTCAGAGAATAAGCAGCAATTAAAGTAATGATAGAAGCCTCCTGTCTGTGTGCTTCTGCTCCTTCTGTTATTGGTATTGTGAAAGTATGTGTCCTATGGACTCACTTCCTTCCATTTCAGTGACCTGCTTTGGATATGAGAGTGTGGGAGAGAGACAAACGAATAGTTAGTACATCCAACAAGCAGGAATAACATTGATAAGTAAAAATTCTTCTTTTCTTCTTTTCCTATTAATTGATTGATTGGAATCAGTCTTGTGAGATATTTAACACTTGGTGTTTCACAATCCTGGACCCATTGTGCTCTCTCTATTGTGTTTGCTGTTACAGTTGCACTAACTAGTGTAGCAATGAAGAGGTAACCTTGCAGTCATATTATGATGTTTACTCCAATGATGCATTCCCTGGAGTGAGATCAGAAAAGCCTGCATGCTGGAATACATGAAAAAATCAACTTTTAGATCACAAGTAACAGGACTCAAGGCTAAATGAAGAGGGTCATTCTGGGTCATATGAGGAAGACTTACCTGTAGGAGTGAAAGATTTGTAGAGAGGCAAGTAAAAGTGAAGTGAGGCCTATTGAGGTTTGTAGAACGTGAAAAAAGCTAGCTAGACTGAACTTGAAATCCTGATATCCTATCACAGAAAGGGAAAAATGTCAATGTAGTTAGCTTATTTTTAAATATTTGTGTGTGTGATATGATCTTTTCAAAGAGGGGTTTCATTTATATTCCATCTTTTAAGAAACTTAAATATATTTCTTTCTGGGAAAGGAAAAAATTCATTTATATATTCCTGGGGTGTCTGCATCTATACCATACATTGAATGAGGTGTTATTTTGCAGTCTAGTGTCATTCTTTGAAGAAAAAAATTTACATAAATACCCCAAAGCATTATATTGAATTTTGAATCCAGTTTTAAAGAGTAGCTTTTTGAAAGGACAGAGAGTTATTTTCCATGATTTTTTAGAACTTTTTTACTCATGATCATATTTCAACAGCTTAAAACTGAACCCTAGTCTGTAACTGTTTGCCTTAATTGTACACACACATTCGTTTTGTTAGGGTTTTTCAGTGTTAGGTGGATTGTACTGATATTTTTAAGAGGTGAGAACACTGAAGCATTTTCTTGAAGAAGAAAATCACATTCAGTATAATGAACTACATGGTCCTTGCAAATATACACACATCAGAAAAAAGATTTTGTTAGTCATTGCAGTGTCCCTTTTAAATTAAGCATTTTAAAAGTTTAAAATGTGTTTGAAATCACATGAAGTCTTATTATGGTTTGGTTGGCATTCAGAATTAAATATTATGAAGATCACTAAACATACATTCCTATCACAAAATGTGAGATGCCTGCCTCATACTTTGTAAATTGGTTATCATGTATCTTTTCTAGGTTTTTAAATAAACATTTTTCTCCATAAGTTTGGGAGAACTTTAGGTAATATGGTGGTTTTATCATGTGGAAATCTAGCACAGATGTTTGGTATTACTTTTTTTAAACATGATGACCACACATGATTTACCCTAAGTACCATTAAGTATTTTTTTATTATAACTATTAAAAACTTGCCTTAGGCAAAGTCCCACTAAATTTCTAGTTAAGTCAAATGTTAAAATTCCAGTAAGTATTATTATATATAACATGCAGCATCTCCTATATAATGTGTAATTTCACTAAAACCGAATCTGAGATCATATAAATTAGTTTCATACATGCAATTTAACCCTTATCTTGTATGTATTCTTAAAATAATGCTCTAATGTGTAGTTTATAGCTACAGGTTTTTTATACTTCATAGAAACTTTCTGATTATAATTTGTGTACTTCAAACTTTCAGGATTTCTTAAAAAAATTCTGCTTCTATCTTTGAACTCAGTTGATTAAATAATGAACATTGATGATAGGACTTGAACTGCCAGCATGAATTAGTTATTGCATGTTTTAAGAGTTATTAATGGAACAAAGTTCTTTCTTCCACTGTGAATAGAACAGATGCCTTGCAGACTTTCAATGTTTACTGTAAATGCCTTGCATTGGGGCCGGTAGTAATTTACTAAGGAAATACTTTATCAACACCAAATCTTTCTCCCCCTAAAGTTAGTTATATAGATTAACAACCACTCTAGACTAAATCTCTTTATGAGGCTCATTAGTGTCTCTTTCCCTTTTATTTCTACTGACTATGCTCAAAATATTAATCTAATCAGTTACTAGAAGAATGCCTTCTATTTTTAAAAAGTTAAGTCAAAAATTTAAATTCGGCCTCCCTAAACCTTTTTTATATATGATTCTTAATATGTTGGTTATAAATACATCCTTATACAAAAGATCCTCATTAAGGCAATTATTTTAAGATGACCTCTTAGGTTTGGAAGAGGACTTTGCAATTGTAGTAGTTGCTCCAGATATGAAAAAATAGAAACATGATTATCCCCTGGAAGACAGTAACTACTCTTAATGTCACCTATTCAGCCATATTTTCATTATGCACCATATTATTCTTGTGAGGGTGCTCAGTTACACTGTACAATGTGTTGTATGTGAAGAATTAGAAAGGTTACAGACTAAAGATTCATTTTCTTTAAAAGACAGAAACACTCTCAATGAAGATTTTGCAATAAGTTTAGAACTTCTATCATGATAAATATGTCCGTTTAAAACTGCAATGGATATTCTGAGAAACAAGTGAAGAAGTAGTTTGCAGTGTTGCAGATTTGAAGAAGTAATCATAGGTGGAGGTAACAAAGGTATTGCAGGAATCCAGAATTTATGGATGTCAGTTTTTATACTTTGGAATACATGGAGGTGATAAAGGCCTCTTGACAGCATTCCTGGAAGGTGCAGTTTTCAGACGGTAATTTTATAGTTCCCAATCTTGAATTGTAAAACTGTAATATCAGACCCAATTATAAATATTATTGTGGCAGGGCTGCATGTTCAATTCACATACATTTTTGAGGGTTGCAGGTTTTACATAAGCATCTAAGGAAACTAACAACTAAACAGAGAAGTCCTGACATTCCTTTTGTTTTCAGCATATTTGCTCTTATTTCTTTCTATATCTTCCCTGATTTTCTCTTCCTTTTCCATTCTTTGGTCACGCTAGCTTGGATCCACAGAAAGGACTGAAGTGTTGTGATGCTCAGTGTCACAATGCCTAACTCTTAGTACCTAGAAAATCACAGGAACAACATTGTTAGACACTAAGGCTCTTATGCAAAAGTGGACAGAGAGAGGCTCCTTAGAATGTGAGCGATAAAGCCAGCATGCTAGGCAGGGAACTGCCTAAGCTAGCCAATGGGGATATGCTGATGAGAGACTTGTATGCTAATCTCCCACCTGTGACCTCAAAGTTCTCTGCCTAAGTCTGGGTTACAAAGAGGCTCCTATCTCTGCTTGCATCTGGGTGAAGGTAGGCAGGTCTTGTGGTAGGAGTTTGGGATCCCAGAACTGAAGCCAGGGGTTTTAGAGCCCGTATCAGAGTGAAGAGTCAAGCTGACAATCAAGTCAGGAATCAGGCCCACAGTCAATACCAGGTATCAGGTCAGTGTTGAGGTTCCAAGAGGCCAGTCAGGTGTCGGAATCCAAGTCAGAGCCAAGATCAGTACTGCGAGTTCAGAAGCAGGACAGTCATGGCAGCTAGCTAGGGATCTGCATTATTGCCTGGACACTTGCTGGTATGTCATATGGGCTTATATAGCATCAGAGAGCTGGTCAGGGAGCCAGTCGAGCATCGCTAAGACTTCTGTCAATCAGATCACTTGAGGAGGATGTTCCTTTGGCATTCAACCTGTGGGGGTTAAAGGGAGTGGCCAGGTTACAGCTGCCACCACGATATGCTGGTTGGCTGGCAGCCCTGCAGACCTTAGTTCAAGTTCCGCTGATCCTGATAGCATTTGAGCCAGGGAAGATAGGTATTCATCTGCCTAAGTTATATGTTGGGCCCAATCAAGTAGGCCTGCTCAGTGGCTGCTTAACTCTATACACAGTAGTTGGAGGGAGGAAGAGGATGATGATGAACTCTTTTATAACTTTTAGCCTAGTGGTTAGGGTACTCACTCTCTGGTCAAGTCACCTTCTCATCAAGCAGAGGGGATTTTGAGCAGGAATCTGCCACTTCTGAGGTGATTAATCTAATCACTGAGTTATAGAATCACTCTGTCTCTGGCCAAATTAAATACTGAATTATTTAACATGAAACAACATTTGTAAGAGAAATGGTGAGAGATCCTCATCAGAATATTCCATACCCTAGGGGTTAGGACACTCACCTGAGTGGGCTGACTTGAACCAGGGGCTCTCACATCTTGGTTGAGTATCCAAACCACTGGGCTAAAGGCTTTTAGGGCAGTTTTGGTGGTCCTTTTCTTCCCCTCCCTAGTTGTTTTACGTGGAGTAAGGTGGCCTCTGAGTGCTTACTGGATCAGGACATGCAGGCAGTTTAGGTGGCCAAACATGTACTGTTAATGTACACAGTGGAAAGAAGATTCTGACTCAAACAGCCTTTTTTGAAAAACTACTTTTAAAGTTAATAAATATACCTGAGGTAGACAGTCCCATTTACACATTATAGGATCCTCACTCACAAGAACAGGGCAAACATAACATAATTGTGATCAGTGGGATGGAGAAAGGGTCCTTACGGAAGTGGGACAAATGAAGGAATTTAAATACAGTGGTTAAATATTCATATTCACAGGTTTGAGACTGGTAACCAATGCCGGAAAGGGGGTCCATAGAGTTACTTTCTCTAACAAGAAGTATTTCTTCATTACCCTTCCTCGCATAACTTTAGTTCATATCAAGATGTGGGGGAAGAGACAATATATGATAGCTGGGAACAGATACCAAAATTGGTCAGTTTTGGTGTAACTGTTGCATTTTCACACAGTGCATCACAGCTGAATCTGACAACAAAAAAGACTGACACATGGGAATCCATTTTTCTTCTAAGTATTGTTCTATTTTTAATTTTGTTGTTGTTGGACTTTTTATTTTAGTATTGGTGAAAACAGTTTTGTATAGTCATAAACATGTTAGCACAAGCCCTTACCTGAATGGGGTGCTGGTAACAATAACATCAGTGTGCATTTAAATTTGGAAACCTTAAAAGGCAAAGAAATAGCAGACTTCTCCCAGTCTACAGATGAGTTGGAGAGAGGTAAGTCCTTGCTTAATTTTTAAGATTCTAGTTGTCCTGGGATGGCGTCCAGATCTTTTTATAATCCATGTTTTCTTTGAAGTTTAGTCACTTTTCCAGAACTGCTATGTCTTTCAGTTGTATCATTTGCTGTCTAATTTCCAGCCTTTTTGTCTATGTATGTGCTTCATGATAGATGCTTTTTGTAGGTATCTGTTCATCACTTCATTGGTTCTTCCAGTATTCCAGGTTCAGATCAATAATCTGTCTTGTGGCATGGAGCATCTGGGTCACTGTAAATGCGTGGTTCCTCTTGATTCCTCAGACTCAATACGGTCTTCAGAATTAACCATTTTTGCACAGTTAATATCAAAAATACCACTGCCATTAATCAGAATTCCCTAAAGGACAGTCCAAACAATTTATTTGTTCAAAACATTTTGATCTGGTGATCCTGTTGGATCACTGGTTGGTTGTACCATTTTTTTTTTTTTTTTTTTTTTTAAAAAAAAAAGAGGGAGAACATAGTAATTCTGCTTTTTCAAGGTTGCAAGGAAACTGGATTGATTGAGGGAATGTCTAATTACAGTACAACACTTGAAAAGTATCTGACAAAAGTATTGTTTGCCTGATCCTGTAACAGAAAATAATTATTTCTAAACTGCCAGAGCTTTTTGAAAAAGTTAACATGGATGATGTTAAAGTTGTTAGAGAATCTTTAAGGAAAATAAATAAGCGTGGAAAAGGGGGGAAAGCATTGTTATGGATTGAAACCTTACACTTTTCCATACTGAGTTCCCCAAGTTCCCCAACTATTGTGTTAAGACCAAAAATATTAACAGGATACCTCTTGTGAATAATTGCTTATTTTTCATAAACATAAGAGGTACCCTGTTAATATCTTTAGCATTAGACAGCACAGTAGCTGGGAAACTCAATATGGAAAAGTTTAAGGTAATAGCCTCTCAACGTGCAAGACACATATAGGAACTATCATGTTGGTTGGCCTCTGCGTCTTAGGTACTTATATGGTACCCATCACCACAGCATCTGAGCACCTCACAATCTTTTATTCATGGGGAACAGAGAGACTAAATAACCTGCCCAAAGTCATGCAGGAAGTTTATACAAGAGCAAAGGAATTGAACCCAGGTCTCCCAAGATCCAGGCTCATGCCCTATAAATACTGGACCATCCTTCTTCTGCCAGTGGACTATTATTCTTCTCAGTCCATAATGTAAGTGGACCTGCAGTGTTAAAAATAGTAGAATGGTTGGGCCCAAGAACACCGTAGAAGCTAATACAGAAGGTATTTTGAAATTATATTGAAGAATTGTCTGTCCTTCTAGGAAATATTATATATTACTTTGGTCATCTCACCATCAGAAGGATATTGCTGAGAATGAAAAGATTTAGAAAAGAGCAGTAAATGTGGCTAGATGTACAGTAGGTCTTGCATATGAAGATGGATTCCACAAACTAGGATTATTTAGACAGGAAAAGAAAAGCAACTGAGGTATTCAAAATGAAGAGTGCAATGAAAACTTTTTAGTTGCTCCTTTTACCTTGTTCCATAATATTAGTGCCAGATATTATGTGATTCAATTTAAAAAATTGCAAATTTGGATCAGATGTGCCTGAGCATATTTTACTCCTGGAATTCATTATTACAGGTGGTTCAGAAAGAGGACTGGACTGGACAGTTTCGTGATTGCTAATAACTTTAAGCTAATAAAATCTCACATTTCAGACCAGTTCTCAAACTTATTTGATCTCACCCCCTTATATGCGTCTGTAGTAGTTTACGCCTTCCTCCTTTGGGCACTCAGCCAGCAGCTTTTGTGCTTGGTCACCCAGCTCTGAATGTGCACAGTAAGTTTGTTTTTTCCTCTCTAAAGCTTCTCATGCTCCCCACACCCAATACATTCTGTGCCCCCCCACCCCGGTTTGAGAATCTCTTTTGTTTGTTTAGACCTTATGTTCTGTCCTCATTTTCTTTCTCTCTCTCTCTCTCTTTCTCTCTCTCCTCCCGCCCCAAAATCATTGCACAATTGGCTAAATTGTGGTTCTCAACCAGGGGTTCATGTACCCCTGGGGTACGCAGAAGTCTTCCAAGGGATTCATCTACTCCTCTAGATATTTGCCTAGTTTTAACAACAGGCTACATAAAAGAACTAGCAAAGTCAGTACAAACTAAACTTTCACACACACAATGACTTGTTTATACCTCTGTATATACTATACACTGAAATGTAAGTACAATATTTATATTCTAATTGATTTATTTTTTAATTATATGGTAAAAATGAGAATGTATGCAATTTTTCAATAATAGTGTGCTGTGACACATTTGTATTTTTCTGCCTGATTTTGTAAGCAAGCAGTTTTTAAGCAAGGTGAAATTTTGGGTAGGCAAAACTAATCAGACTCCTGAAAAGGGTACAGTCATCTGGGAAGACTGAAAGCCACTGTGTTAGGAAACTTTCTGAGTTTTCTCTAAGACACGAGCTGTTGGCCAGAGGCTAGATATCAGACTTGATTGGTTAATGGCCTGGTCTGATATGGCTAAACCTGTCTTCCTATATAAAACCCAATTAAAAGACAGTTAAAAATACTGCAATCATACTTAGCAGGCGTCAGAATACCAGCCATGTCTGAATACAAGAATTTGTAGTAATTCAACCCAACTGACCTTCAATCAGAGAGCATAAGATACTTGAAATTTGATATCAAGTTAGATCTCAAACCTAAATGAACATATTTTATTCCAGATGTATAATCCTTCAATATCCAGAAAGAGACCTGCCTGAAAAATAATTCTATAGAATCTTTTATATCAAAGTTGTTAATTTTTGTATGATTAATAGTGCTCCTCTACTGTACAAATTTTGAAGAAATACTACCATATTTATTCCAGCAGTGCTCCCAAATTGACAGTTTTTAGCTATAGAGATGAGCCAAGAAGAACAGAAGGTTATTTTTTCCCACCAGAAAACTTTAGAGCTAAACAAAAATTAAAGTTTTGTAAAAGGAATAGATCAGTAAAGTATAATTTCATTTGTAACAGACCTATTTTTCTAAAGCTCATTTGCCTGTGTAGGCCCAGCCAAAGCAGAAGAGTATTAACAAAGTCTATTTTGCTATTATTAGCGCTGATATTTCCTTTATGTATTTTCTGAACGCCCCCCTGAAACTGCTGTTCTGGTGCAGCACAGCAATTTAGACTGAGACTGCTGACAAGGAAGAGACAGAATGATTAATTGGCAAATATCAGGTGCTTTCTTATTATACATGTGTGAATAGTGCAGCTTTTATCCAGACCATGGAGATGGAGTCTTGAGCAATGATGAGTGACAGACCCCCAATTTAGGCTTCCAGCACATAGCAGTGTGCTGACTGTTACTGAAAAATTTTTAAAGATTCGCTGTCTGCCTAGCCAGGATAGTTCTTTCCTCATATATGCAAAGGACCAAGGAAAGAAAAGAAAATGGAAGGAGGCATTGTTTTTTACTTTTAGAAAAAGCTGCCTTTCATTTATTTATAAGCACATTTATGAGATATAAGGGTGAAAACTGCTGTAAAAGGTGAGCATTGCCATTTAGAATACAACAATAACTTTGATTAAGCAAAATTTTAATTCTTGTAACGGTAATCCTGTTGCAGATTTAGGACCTTATTTTACTTGTTTGTTGTCAAATAAAGTTTTGGGACCCCGATCTAATTCTACAGAACTCAGTGGCGCCGTGCCCGTTAACTCGAAGACAGTAGACTCAGTGTGTCACAAATTCAGCAGGTTTTTAAACTTTCTGAACAAATATCTTTTGGGCTGAAATATTTGGCTTCTGACAGGAGATAAATTATTGACAAATTACGCAAAAACATTTTAGAAAGTTTGAATTTACTTACTTATTGTATTTTTTTGAATACACTTTTTATTTGTACATTGTTACTAGATCAGAATGGTGGAAACTTGCCATTTGTACCAGTTATAACCACTGAAAAATCTCTGCTGTGTTCACATGCAATAGAAGGTTTCATTCACTGGAAGGGAACACTTATATTATAGTCACACACATGCACACTGTATCTATCTGGAATTATACGCTATTCAAATGTGGCAAAAAGCAGCAATCAGAATCTGATTGCATTCAGAATCTGATTTGTTGCATTAATTTTTTTCTGTAGAATTTTTTTTTTTTTTGTAAATTTGATCATCCATGTCCAGTAAAGCTCCTGGAGGAAATGGAGTAAATAGAATAATTCATTTAATTAAAAATTGTCCATGGCCAAAGGACTGGCTCGGGAACCTTCACTTGTACAGAAGAACAGATTAAATGACTTCAAACAGGAAGGACCTGCTAATTTTAGAAGCACTCTTGGAGTCCACGGGATGCCCACAGGGAAGGACTGACAAAGAGTCCTGTGGCACCTTAACTTTTAGTTAGTCTTTAAGGTGCCACAGGACTCTTTGTCACTTCTGCAATTCCAGACTAACACGGCTACCCCTCTGTCAGGATTGCCTCCCCACTCTGAACTCCAGGGTACAGATGTGGGGATCCGCATGAAAAAAGAAATAACCCCCCCAAGCTTATTTTACCAGCTTGGGTTAAAATGTTTTTCCCCAGAACACAACTTCTTCTGTATCTGGACCTGGTACACTGCCACCACCAAACTGGGTCTAGGGTAGTTTGGGACCCTTCTTTCCCTTTCCACTAACCCCCGAAACTTCTTCCTTCCCTGGGAAGCTTGAGAGAAAAAAAACAAACCTCGCCTGCTCCTGCGAGACATGTCCGATCCAAAACCAGGATCTTATACAATGAAAAACAAGCAGTCAGCTTCTTAAAAGAAAGATTTTAATAAAAGAAAAAAAGAAAGGAATAAATCCCTTATAACCATCAATAGAACAGCATCTACCATAATCAACAAAAGGATTCAGAAACCAAACCTCTCCCCCGAGGCAACTTTCTCCCACTGTTGATATCTCTGCTGAAGCTTACAATATCAAGAAGCACCCAGCCAACACTCACCACTGAGAACCCTCCAAGTGATAAAAAGAAGGTAAACTTACTGACTACAGTACTTGATAGAATCTTGTAGTTACAGTGAAAGTCATAGCTGTGTTCATCCCATAGCCGAGGTGAACAGAGAGAGACCCAGAGAGAAACTGAAACTTAAAATCCTTTGTCTCCTGAGGAATTTCTCATTGGTCAGTTGTCCACCTCTCAGGTTACCTTTAGCTTAATCCCTTACAGATAAACAATAATTCTAGGCTACTTCACACTTATGACACCCTCTGATTCTTGACCACAGGGAAGGGGTTCCATTGACAAGACCGTACTACTGAGAGAGGCCAGTCCCTTGTCTGTTTTAGAATGTGCGTTAGGATAACAATCCAACTTGTCTCACTTTCTTTGGTACAATAGGTGGTATTAGGAGACAAAAGATGGTTTTGCAGGTCCCTTGGTCCTACATTATGAACGGCTCTATAGAGCAGTAAGACTTTGAAGTGTCTGATAGACTTACTTGTAAGCAGTGCAGTTTGTGTTGAACAGATGCGATTGCGTCCCATGCTACCTAAGTGATGGTCTAAGCAAGCAATTGCATTGCTCTGTTGTTGTGGGTTTTGGACAGAGAAGGAGCAAAATTACAAACATTTGAACCGGGTGGTAACAAGTGCAAATTTGGCCATGATAAAGTTTTCAAGGCAGATGCAAGTTAGAAGCATTGGAGGAGCACTGGAGCTCTTTTACAACTTAGATAACCCAGCAGCCCTGGATGCTTGACCAGGTCTTAAGGGAAAAATCTACTTGACCAAATCCTACTGCCACTGAAATCCATGACACCTTTACCATTGATGTTGATAGGAGTCAGCTCATGCTCATGAAGAACAGGAAGTGTTAAAATAATGGAGACTCCTTCAAGACTGAACCATCTCTTGCTGACTTTCTCATAGTCAGTCTAGAATCTGAACCAATGTAAACTTCAAAATGTATAAAGTATTTCCCCCCTAACTGCTGTATAATAGATCCTTTGGGCTGTACAATTGAAGAAACAACACAGGTGGTCCCTTTTCCTTTAAATATCTAACTCTGTAACTTTACATGGTATTTTACATTCAATAGTCATTTCCTTTCAGAGAGAGGTTTTTAATGACTATCAGGTTTGGTAGAATTTGATTTTTTTTTACAATTGATTGATAATATCAATGTTTGTTTTTAATTACTTTTCTCTATATTGATTTAAATGTTCATAGTTGCACAGAATAATGACTTTTAACATTTTAAATTATATTTTTATCAATTTAAAATTTCACAGTTGTAGGAAGCTATGGGGGAAGAGTCACACAGTGGGTATCAGACGGTTATTTAATGACAGATGTTGAGATCAAAAAATTAAAGCTTTATAACTGTTTAATATACAAATTGTCAACATCGTATGTCAAAATATACTAAGTAAACATCCTTAAATCAAATTCTAATAAGTTCTCAAGCATCACTTTTTCTTACTTGTCTATCTGTACATTTTGTTCTTGGAGGATTTTTTGTTTGTTTGTTTATATGTGTACGAAGAATTCAACTTTTACTGACAAATAGTTAGGCTTGGGAAGATTATATATTATAGTATCCATCAGTCACAGAGAGGTTAGTATCCCAGAAAATTTTTTATTTAGTCTTGTGGGCTCTGACATCCCAACAGAATGTATTTAACAAGAAAACCATCAGGTTATACACATACAAGGTATAGCTCATAGTATGAACTGATGAACAGAATAGTAACATCTTCTAAAATTATTTTAAGGTAGCCTACATTTTTAAAATACAGTAATTTATTTCAACTGAAGCTTGTTTCTGGAAAACCTTTATTCCAAAGATAGAAATGTAGTTGGCTGATCAAAAGAATTTAACACAAGCTGGTTCATTTCCATTTATTTGAATACTCTGCTAATTTCTATATTTTATAAATCCAAGTTTTTCTCAGATGGATCCTTTAAAAGAGCTCTTCCCTGCCTTCCCCCCTCCCAAAGCGCTCTCACTACATTGTGCCATCCTAACTGGGTTCTGTTCCTGTCTGCCAGTTTCATTGTTTGGCTTTGGGTAAGTCTCTGTCTAAATATCTAGACTGGTGATACTCTCCTGTGTGAAGCACTTTTGGATCCCTCATTGAAAGGAACTTACTAATGTCCATTCATTCATTTCTTTCTCTGTGTCCTGCTGAGCTCCTAGTTTAGTGTGGTGAGTTGTGGGTTTTTTTGTTTTTTTGTTTTTTGTAAAACACATTAGGTTTCCTGAGTTTTGGTGTAGATTACATTTTTTTCAATTATCATATTCATGCAAATGCAAACATTTAGCAAATACGTTCCTCTACACTGTCTAGTTTAGCTGAAGAATAAAAGATATTCAACAATGCAACTGGGAGCCCTAGTCATTCAAGTTGTAGTCCTAGTTGAGTGTAGGGTACAAAGAAGCTATAGTCTAACCAACGGAACAGAAACACAGAATATTTTACTTGAAGTTTTTAAATTTGCCACATATAGTTCATATTCTGTACTACACATTTAAGAGGTTAGTAGATTCTGTACATAGTTCAAACTGTTGTAATCTAGTAGAAGAAAAGTAGCAATATAAATAATTAAAATTGAAAAGACTGCTTACCCATTTTGCTGCTTCTGGACTTGATAATTGCAAACAGATTCTGGCTACTTTTATTTTTCCACTTAGCTGAATCTTTATACTATCACTGCTCTGCTAGGCAAGTGATCGTTTTCCTAACTCACTTCAAGCAAGCATTGCTTTCAAAAGCATTGCTTTCAAAAGCTTCCTGAAAGGTGATAGCCCTGCAGAAGAAAACGTACACCTCATTAAAGGTACCATGCTTCTGAACACAGTTTTTTCCTTTCCTTCATAACATACCATTTCCAACATGCCCTTTCTATTACCTCTGACTGCTGTTGATAGCATTATGTGTTCCTTCTCCCACAATACCTGAGGTACTAATTCAGGTATCTCATGTGTTTGTGGAAATACATGTACAGGGATGAACTTGTGGACCTTAAATTTTACTTTTGTAACCAAATGTTAAAAATTAAATCACATGGCTACTTTTTCTGATAATGTGCAATCCCTTTTTGTGTAGTTTTACGTATGGAAATGGATATGCTCCTGCTGACACAGGGAACAGCTGACTAATTTATGAACTGCTGCCTCTCTCTTTTTTTCAAGGTGCTTTCACTTTTTTTCTTACACTTCAAGCAAATCCTCATTAGATTTTAACTAAAACTGTTAGGGGAGTAAGGAAACTTACGCTTTTTGGTTTGTACGCATGTCACATCTTATCCAAATGAAGGAGCTAAGTTGAGATGCAGAATGCCTTATGAATTTTAAATTGTTATTACCTCAAATACCTTTTATATAAATACCTTACTCTAGAAGAATATTTTCTCAGACAAGAGATTGTCACTAATGTGAAGTTTGCCAAATCAACACAGGCTATTTTTGTTAAGAAGGAAGACAGAAGATGAACTCATATGAATCTGTTCTTAAAAAGTGATGGTAAGTTTGTTTGGATTTATATTTACCCTTTCCTTTTCAGGTAGGCTTTCAAAACATATCCTAACTACTGTAAGGCTTTGTTTGCATTGAACAAGTAACAACATCTTATTGATTAGATGCCAGTGAAGGCACTCAAAAATAGTGAGATTAATTTGTGCTGGCATTTATCACGTAAACCCTTGTGATTATTAGTAATACACGAGATTTTTTTAATGCTTGATTTAAGATCACCTTGTGACCAGCTTTCTCCTTTTTGTGTGAAATTGCTTAATTGCAAATGTCAGGAAAAGAATGAGGGTTAACACCTGTTCTGCATGATAACTTTTGATCAGAAACAGCTGTTTGGTAACCAAGTTGATTATTCTGCTAACTTTTTGAGTATGTTTTATAAATACACACACACACACACACACACACACTATTATAATAGTACAACTATAGAATGGTTCAGGCTGTTGTTTAAATGTGACTTCTCTTGAAGTAGGGTAGTTACTGGTTCTTAGCTGGTCTTCTAGCAAAACATCTTGCTAATGGATAATGTACTGAAGAGCCCCAGTGAAACGGGAAAGAAAAGACATAAAGCTTTTGAGGTGAACATGTGATTTTTTTAAAATATGTTTCAAGAATTTTTTAAAGTTGATAGACTATACTGTGTTGTTTTGATGTGCTGTTAGTCCAGTTACTATGCTAAATGGACAAAATAGAGGATGTTATGTGAGTGTATGTATATTAGAGGAATTTCAAACCAAATGCAGTTTTAGAAAATGTGGGGGTCTTGTATTATTCTGTTGTTTTCATAATGTCAAAAGGAAGGTAGTGTCCCATTCCTCAGGGTTTCGCACTGTAACTCATCTGTAAAAACTTGAAGTCAAGAGAAAACTTGATGTGGTATACTTTTTTTCATATATCCTGCAAGAAACTGTGGAGGAGTGACATTTTAATAGAACAAAGGAAAAACAGTAGGCAATAGTCCAGGAGCAAGGAATATTTAATTTTGGTTTAAGAGTTTTACCACTTTGATTAGTAAAATTAAAGAATACAGGGTAAGCTTTTTAACCTGCCACCAAATAACTCCCTAACTTTATATGTAGTATATATTTTGCAGTCATTTAGTCACAGAGGACCTGATCCTATAAAGACTTATGCAATTGCCTAAATGTAGAGTCTGTGAGTATTCAGTGAGATATGTCAGTCTCTAAAGTTAGAGATCTATATAAATCTTTGTAGGATTGGGGTTTAATATGGCCTAACTGAATACTTTAAAAAGAAATTACCCAAAGAGTTCCCAACACTTGTATAACTTGTGGAAAATTACCTTATTTTAAGACTTTCCCCTACCTCAGTTGAAGTCAACAGGAGTTTTGCCATGCACTACAGTGGGAACAGGATATGACCTTTAAGCCTGATCCTGCCAAGAGTTATGCACATGCACAATTTTTTATGTAGTTTGATGTGAGTGAAGTTGTACAGTGCTTAGTGTTTAGTACTGGGACCATAGTCTTCAGTTTAAGATCCACACTACTCTTTTATTTATACCACAAACCCATCGCCATAAGTATAGTTTTACTGGTGTAACTGATAGAAGTTAGCCTAGCAATTTATTTTGCTAGGCCAAAAAAGGATGTCATTTCTTACTTTACAAGTAATCCATGTACAAACTGGAAAAAACAATCCCCAAACAAAATCTTCATGTCATAAAGACATAAATTTATGTGCACACAATCATCAGGCTCAAATGTATATACACATGCACACAGGATTGGGGCTATAAATTTTCAAATTTATATTCCTCAGCCTTTCCAAAGTATCTTTCCTTTACAAGCCCCAGATTGTGGCTACTGGGTTAGCTACTATATGAAGCAGCATAGCCAGGTTATTGGGGAAATGCCCATAACTACCAAAAATAAATCTGCTTTCTGATCAGTAACCCCAAAGATCCCCAGCTGGACCCCTGTCAACCTCTCCATCCACAGAGCCAGGAGGGGCAATTTGACCAAGTGTAAATAATTCATCATATAACTTGTTCTGTCTGAATAAATAATATAGTGTGTGCAAGCAAAATATTTTTTGTCACTAGATGGCACTCTTGAATGAGGCTTGTGTGGGGTTTTTTTTTGGTGTTTTTTAATTTTTTTAATGGAATGCTTCATGAATTTGCATGTCATCCTTGCACGGGGGCCATGCTAATCTTCTCTGTATTGTTCCAATTTTAGTATATGTTCCCCGGCTGGCATTTCATTCACAAACAATCCCTCCCAATTTTTTATTTTAATCACTTCTTTTATAATGTTGTAGTTAAATAAAGAGAAGGTGGAAACTTTTATTTTAAACTGATATCAGGGACACTTAGTGGGCTTTTTTATAAGAGCATTTTAACTAAATGCAGAGTGGAACAATTGCAAGTAAGAACTGATGCAAAGATGACACACAAAATAGTGAAGATTCTTTATATAACATACAAGCTCAGTCTAACAGATTAACCAAAGTTTTACCTTTTAAATTTTAATGTTCTGAGTGTAAAGAAAAAATACATCTGTTTTTGGAATAGATGATGATTTCACTTAGGTGCAGTTTTAGTTGGATATGATATTTTCAGTATTTTTCACAGACTAAACTGATTAGCGTTGCTCTGGATTGTTAAACAGTCATTGTGTTGCACCCTATAAATAACTGCATTTCAGCAGTGAGTAATGTGGCTATGTATTTGTAACTCAGTGAGTGATGTGTATGTAGTCTTTTTAATACTTTCTGTACTGCCCATCTCTATCTAGCTGAGATGCAGAACAAAATGCAAACAGTGATTAAACCAAAACTGGATCTAGTGAGCCAGAGAAAAACAGATATTTTATCAAACAAATTGGAGGGCAAAATATTGAAAAGAGAAGAGCTGATGAAAGAGGGGAGTGCAAGCTGATCCTAGGATGTAACCACTCAGTTAGGTTTTGCATCTATAGAACTAACCTTCTGCCCAACATTGAAGCTTTTGTGGATCCTAAGTGGGACTCTGACAGATATTCTTGGGGAAGGAGCTAGATAGAAAGGGTTCCTGGACTCTAAAAAGGCTTTGCCAGCAGCCTGATTTAGAATTAAACTTGTGATGGACAGCGGAGAGCTTTGGCAAACTCCACTGCTTCAGAGCAATATAGGAGAGAGGCAGACACTTAGGATTTTATATATGATAAAGAAACCTTGAATTGAACAACTTCAGGGCTGAAACCAGTGCAGTACATGGATAGTAGGCATTAATAATTCTTCCGAATGGACAGTTATGTTGAGGAACTGTTGGAGCTTCTGAATGACATTTAATGTCTAGGGGGTTTAAATACTAAATATTTGTCTTTGCTGTACAGTATAGGTAGGAGCAAAGGACTTAAAATGTTTTGGGACTTTTCTAAGTAGTTGGTTACATGGGTATGTGGCATACTCTTGCTTGACCCCAAGCAGGCAGAAGTGGCTCTGTGTGCCTATAAGGTGGCTTGGATCCTGGGAATTTGAGGTAGTGGGAACTAGGAAGCATCTGTATTGTATGTTAATATGCCACCTTCACCTCAAGAGACACTTCAAGCAGCATAAACTCAACATCTAATCTATATCAATATCTTTTCTAATTTAATCTCAGCAAAATGACTAAGTCATATTATTTATCAACTACAATTAGTTAATTGCATTATAATATCATCCTGATGGGTTATTGACTTAGACTGGTTAATAATTAAATCACACAGTGTTTTAATATCATGTGTTACAAAGAGCTGCAGGAGAGACATTAAAGAGCCACTCTTGGCTCCCAAGCCTCAGTCTGAATATCATTGCTTTAAGCTTAAAAATCAATAGTTTTGTCAGAAAACAAAGATTGCTAAATAACATGACAGTAATGGCATGGAATTTGGGTTCAGGATTCTGTGATGCAGAGTCAGAACAGATCATATTGTTACAAGGTTGCAAAAAAGTTGCATGCAAATGAAAAAGATGAAAACCAACCTGCACGTTTTACTCTCTAGCTTGCAACATCAAGATTTTTTTTGGTCTGATCATTGCATATTCAAATATGTTTGGTTGTGCTTCTAAAGACTTCCCTATACTTAGCATTAATAATATTGTACTTTGTCTTCAATACAGGAAGCTCCTATAGGTCCTATAATGTGCTAAAAAAATCTTGTCTAAAACTCATGAAATAAATAACTCTGTTAATATTTTATATCTGCTCTGTGTGTATTTGTGTGTGCATATGCACACATACCTGCTACCATCACAATGGTTAAGGGCCTATCCTTATTTCTATTATAAAATGAATTCATATATATATAGAGGGATTCCTCCAAGCACAGATCTGTCCCTTCTTGTGTGGAATGAGGGTCTTCAACCCACTTCCTCCACACCCCTCATGGATATGAGGGCGCATGTACCACACAGGAGTGGACAGAGACTAGTCAGGCCAGGGAGAGGAATGAGCAGGGGGGCTAGGTGATGCACATTACCCCTGCAGAGCTTATGCGGAAGCAATAACAGAGCCTGCGAATGTTTAATTTCTTGTAATGAGTCCTTCTTTGTTGTTTCCAAAGCTGTTGTGGTCAGGTGTAGTCCCTGGTATTGTGGATCCAATGGAGCTCTGTTGCTAGGGGGAAAAAACTGTGCAGAAAAAACTATGCTTCGATGGGTGTGGCATTCTTAGGACTGTGAAGATTCCAGGAATCCATCAGGTTGTGGGCTGCTTCTGTAATCTTCCACGGACACCTTATAAATGGAATGAGAAGGGAGAAATTTCTTCTCCAAGAGCTGCTTCCCACAAGTTTTACTGAATGAGAGAATGATCAGGGCCAGCACTGTAAATGAAAGACTGAGTTTCACATTTAACTCTGAATTTTCCTGCTTCTATATAAGCCATGCAAATATGGATACAAACTTTCAGGGGACACAATAAATTTTGAATGGTCAAATTAGATAATACAGTTATAGTGATAATACATAAGCAATACAATAAAATAAATGTGTTGACTGATTAGATATTTCTTATTTTACATGTTCAACACCACATTTCACAGCTGTGATCTCCTGGTTTTCTGATGTAATCACCATGAATTATGACATCAAATAGAACTGCAGAATGCATATACGCTAAAGTAATTAGATTTATTGGTTGAGTCACTTGTGATGACTGTCTTGTCGTACCATAGCAGTATCGTATCTGTTCTGAAATAAATCTAGAATTATTTTTTCCTATATTAAGTCTTTTATTGGAGGGCTCAGGTGGGGTGGTGGTAGAATCTTGCAAGCAATTAATATGCAGGAGGGAAGAAAGACATTTAATATTTTTTTAAAGCTAATACACTTTGGATGGATCTTTAACGGCTGTAACTTGACATGGCTCCATTGAAGTCAATAGAAACTCTACCACTGATTGCAATGGGAGTAGAAGTGAGCATAAATTCATTGGCAATTGCTTAACCCATTACGGAAATGCTTTCATCTCTAGAGATGCAAGCAGCAACCAATTGGTGCAGAGCAAGCTGTACAACAGTGATAACAGTGAAAAGCAAAAACCACAGGTTGTGGGGGTTTTTAATCTTGCCTGAAAGTGTTTCCCAGTCTGGTTTGGAATAGAGATCTGGGGTGAGGAGGAATTATCAAGGGTGGAGAAAGTTGTAGGGGCGTGAATCCCTTTCCACTCTCCCTGCCTCTCCGTCCTTTGCTAACCCTGCTGCCAAATCTGCAGATGGCTCCTCGAAAGCATCAGAGCTTCCCTGCCTGCTCTTAGTATGGATTTCAGTATTATAGATGTGGGGATCAGCTCACATCCAGGGCTACTGTCTCATGCCACAACTAACTGTCCAAACTTCTCTGCTCCTTTGTCACTCAAATATGATATCAGTGAAGACCCTCTCCTCTCCCTCTCAATCTGTAATGTAATGGGGAAGGGGATTAGAGAGGATAAAGGGAACAAGTGTGGGGAGAAAAGTAAGGGAAAAAAGTTCAAAAGAAAGATGGAAGGGGGAAGAGGAAGATGCACAAAATAGAAAGGACTAGAAAGGACAGATGGTAGAGGATAAAGGGAACAAGTGTGGGGAGAAAAGTAAGGGAAAAAAGTTTGAAAGAAAGAAGGAAGGGGGGAAGAGGAAGATGCACAAAACAGAAAGGACTAGAAAGGATAGATGGTGGCAAATGTGTCAGTATGTACTGTGACGGAGTCAGACCAGAAGGATATAGGAGAGTGCTGGAAGGCAGGTATATTAGTCTCAGGATGTGCAGGTCCTTGTTCCTTGGATAGCCAAACAAAGGCTACTCCAGGCCAATCAAGACACCTGGGGCCAATTAAGAACCTTCTAGAAAGGAGTAGAAACAGCTAGCCTAATTGGGACACCTGAAGCCAATCAGGGACTGGCTGAATCCAGATAAAAACCTCCCAGTTAGTCAGGTGGGCTGTGGGTGTCAGGAGCTGTGGAAGGAAGTTATGCTGTTGGTGAGACTGAGTGTAGGACAACATATCATACAGAAGGAAGGAGGCCCTGAGGTAAGGGTGAAGTGGAGTTTGAAGAAGCAGGGACTGCTGTGGGGAAGTAGCCCAGGGAATTGTATTGTGTTTTGTGCCTAAAAGGTTGGCCATCTTAGCTGATACTATTAGGGTCCCTGGGCTGGAGTCCGGAGTAGAAGGCGGGCCCGGGCTCCCCCCCTTTTTTTCCCATCTTCCATACTGGCCTGTGATGAAGGTAACTCACTAGGTGGTGACTCTTGCCAATTATACTGAGAAAGGGAGGTCACTCTGGGGCCTAGATGAGTTTCTGAGGCCCCTAAATCTGCCAGGAAGCGCAGGACCCACAAGTACAGACCTGGAGCTTTGTCACAGTACCTGGCATTGGGGAAGCAGTTTACAAATTCACCAAGCAGAGGCGCCAACTGAAAAAAAGGATTGGATCAACTGTTCTATACTAATAAGCTTCATTTACACTTAACAGGGAGATCATGCATGGCATACTTCCTATGTATTGATCTTTCTCTCTTCAGCACAGATTTAGATAAAAATAGACACTACCTATCAAATTGAATAGGAGTTCTGCTGGTTTGCTAGCTGCAGGACCAGACCCCTAACACACTGTGTGCTATGTGTGAACATGTATGTTACTTTGTCTAATATCGTAATTTATTGATGCTCCTCAATTTAGAGATATTGATTTTATTGTCAAATTTAAAGTCAGTAACAGTTTAGCAGAATAAAGGTCTTGGCAACCTTTAGGAAACATTTTTACGAATGCCTTAAATCTTGACACAGATTAGTTACTTTTGAGTGTCAGTTAATGTTCTGTTAAATAAATTTCTCAACATGTAGAGGACTGGTTTTCATGGGGACCTTGATGTTTTTGGCTCTGTTCGTAGATTTCATTCATAAAGGCAGAATCTTGATTGATACTTAAGAAATATCACTCAGTAGTGCAGTAGGATGTCTGGTAGTTTGGTCAGTGCAGCCAAAACATCCATTAACTATAGATTTTTGCTCATTTGATATACTGACATGGGCACAGGTGTCTGGATATCTTCATTTTACTACCTTAGGTTCAGAAGCATTGATAAAAGAAAATTAGCCCAAATTCTTATGTATTGTTAGCCTTTGGCCTTTGTTTCACCTGTAAAGTTGTTTGCACCTTTCTTAAAGTAATACCATGATCTAAGTCTAAAAATGTTTTATTTTCCGCTCTCTTCCTATCTATGTAGATCAATTAAATATGAACATGGAAAACATGTTAGCCATAGAGTGCTACTTTGTATAACTTTTTAGATTTTACCGCAATGTGTATGTTTACTGATTAGTTGTGGATAGGCTTCAAACCAATATAATTATTCTGTAGTACTTTGCAATTCTGGAGTATTGAGTATAATAAGGAAAAACAATGCTCCTAATATCACATTAGGTGTGCAATTAGTGTACATATTGAATACATCCCTCTCTCTTTAGTTAACCAGTGTAAAAAAATTGAGGAACTAAAAAACACAGCCATCACAAAACACACCTTTGTACAAGTTAAAAGTTAAAGTTGTTATCAATAAACAATATACATTGTTTCTGTGCTTGGAGATTTGATTTTTAAATGTATGGGCTCATTAATTTTCTCTGTTAAAACAATTGTTTTTTGGATAGTCAAATTTCATTCACATAATGCAATATATACAGTATCTTAGGAGAGATTTGGGATGTGGGATGATAGCTACCATTATCAACCAATTAATGGTTTAAAAACTTAAATAATTCATATGATATGCAGCATTTTAGTTAACTTGGAATTTCTGGTATGGTTTATCGATCTGTAAAAATGTTCCAAGTGATCATTTTTCTTAATGACATATTCTTTTGCAAGTCATGAATATTATGTGAAATTCAGTATAATAAAGTAGAACTCTAATTCAGCCAACAGTTCTTTCCTAAGATAATTTAGACAAATGTCCAAAGAAACATTGTATTTAAACATGCCAAGTTAAAACTGTTACTGTGCAAACTATAATTGCCTCTTTTGGGCAAAAAGGTGTATTCCCATATGTATATACAAATATACAAGTAACTTTTCTCTAATGACAAAGTAAAAATTGAATGAGTGACAGAAAAGATTTTTGTTTTAAATATATTGGAATGCTTTCCATCTGCAGTACATATTTGTGATTAAAAAAGAATAAAAACAGATTGTCCTTACTAGCATTGCTAAGTTTGCATCTTCCTACATATTTGGAAATGTAGGTGCATGAATCATTCTTTTCACTCTTCAGAGTACAGGGCAAAATTCTGTATTACTTTATCCTCAGACCTAAATAAAAAGCTGACATTCTGTAGCAAGAATTGCTTTGATGCATCAACCAGTATTCTCAGATGGAGCTCTTCACATTCCTTAATGGAACGTCTTGCAGATGTGGATGTTATTCATAAGAAAAGATTTTTCCAGCCATTTTCCAATGAATGACCTGTCAAAATTTTGCCAGGAAAAGGAAATGTATCCTTTGAAAATTCTCAATATATACTCAGCCAGATCAAACATGTAGTATTCCCAGGATTGGATTTATACATGGTGGTGCCTGAAAAATAAATCTTTAATGAAGTTGCTTAACTGATAATGGAAATTGTAAGTGAATATTAACAGTAACAAATTAAATAGAGGGTAGGAGATATTTTGCATATTTCTGTAGTAATAAATATCAGTAGGACACAGGAATGTGAACTCTCATCATCCACAGAGACAAATTCACACCTACCTGGAAAACATCAACATAATGAAGATGGAAACAGAGCAGCAAAGGACAAAGCTCACTGTGGTTTTTGATCCCTAGAAGAGAACAGGATAACTGTTGACTTTGGGGGAGGGAATAGGAAAAGGATGTCAGTGTTCTTTCATCACTGTCCAGTCTGTGCAGGTGATGGGGAAATAATATATTGTCTGTCTCCCACTCCCACCAAAGGCTGTGGTAAGGGTCCTCATATTGCTTTAATAGCATACAGAAGATTAGTTAAGCTGCTTTTTGATTATTTCATTTTGGCAGTCTTAAAACACTGAGAAGTTGATGCTGCTTACTGAAAAATGTTAACAGTAGCAATGCTTACTGACTTTTTAATGTAAGGAAGTCTGTCAGGTATATTTATATGGTATGAAGTAGAAAAGAACTAAGAATAGGTGCAGACTCTGTGGGTATCAGGGGCTCAACTACTCACTGAAAAAAATAGGAGGTGCTCGGCACCCAGAGGCCTGGATTAATCTTTTATGGGCCCCGATGCCCAGACTGCTACTCTGCCCCGAGGTCCCGTCCCTGCTCGGCCTCTTCACCCCAAGGCCCCACCTGCCACACACACATCAGGGGAGAGGGGGTGTAGAGAGAAGAACCCTCTGGCAAAAACAAAAGTCCATGCCTGTGAACTGAAGAACAGTATAAAATTGAGTAATACTATAAGACTATGAGCTTGTCTACACTGAAAGGAGGATCATTGGTAGTCGATTTAGTGGGTCCAGTGAAGACCCACTAAATCAACCGCTGATCGCTCTCCTGTTAACTCCTGTACTCTACCTGATCGAGAAAAGTAAGGGGAGTCAACTGGAGATCATCTCTCTTCAACGTTGCATAGTTTGGACCCCTCTGTAAGTAGATCTAAGCTACATCGATTTGAGTCATGCTATTCATGTAACTCAAATTGTATAGTTTAGATCGATTTTCCCTTTAGTGTAGAGAAGGCCAGAGACTCTTCTTGGTAGATTATCCATTCCTGCTACTGCTTTTGAAATGCAGAAGATGGAGATGTGGCCAAGGGAGCAATATCTGAAGCTAACTAAAGAATTCTGCTACTGCATGAATTCAGTGTCATGTGAAAATTGCAAATGATATGTCTGACCTAGTGATTACCATGGAACTGTGACCATATTCCCCAACAGGCAAAATGTCACTGTTCTGCTTATTTAAATGCCTAATGTATGGCTGAAAGGTATGTGTGTGAAACACAATTTAACAATGACTGGGAAGGATAAAGTGGCTGAGGTTTTGTGTGCTAATGCATTTAAGAAGAGCTGACCTGAAAATACTGAGGTAGAGTTGTAAGAAAGTCTGGTGAGGTTTTTTAATGGTTTGCCCTTTCCTGTCTACAAAACATTATTGATGGATGAGTACCTACTCTACTTTTGCCAAATACTTCCCCCTCTTTCTCCTTCCACTCAATCATATTGTATGCAACTTTTAAAGAAACAGTTTAAATATAACCATGCCATGCATTTGTCAATAGAATTTTACTGAGGTTGCAAAATCAAGCATTCAGATTAAGGTAAGGGCAGAATTAATGTTGTCAATGTAACCTTACTTTGACCCTGTTGTGTATATGTATTATGATACAGTTTTTAGTTATATGATATGCTATTTTTTCCACCAGACCTGAACTTCATTTAGTGTACAAGATAGATAGTGTTCAGTTATTGAATCAGTATTGTGTAGCGAATGAGGCTGTTTGTTGGACCCTAGCCTCATTGGCTGTAGTTGGAAAGTATATACTGAATAAGAAAGCAAGTAGGAAGAAAGACAAGTAACGTGGTGGGTTAGTCAGCTGACTGTGACCCAGAAGAACTGGGTTCAGTTAGGTAATGTGTGCCAGTGCTGCCATCTAATGTCACATCTGACAAACTTTTCACAGGTGTCCTCTATTTGTCTGTTCCTTATTTACTGGGTGCTCAGCTTAGGGTTTGATCTTTAGAAATACAGAGTACTCAAAGTGCAACTGAAGTTAATAGGCACTGAAGATGTTCAGCACTTGTGAAAATCAGGTTCTGGGTGTCCCAAGTTGGGCATCCAATCTCTGAGGCATCTAAAATTAGTTGACACTTCTGCAAATTTTGAAATTAATGTCTGTGTGCCTCAATTTACTATCTGTAAAATGGGGATAATACATCCATGCTCCACAGAGGTGCTGTGTAGGCAAATTAATTCATATTTGTCAAAAGTCAGCATGATGAGTGCCATAGGAAAAAAACCTATGATTAAGTTTCTGATCAGCTTTTTCTATGGCACTCATCACTGTATCATGTTTCTCACAAATATTAATAAATTTATCTTCACAAGACTTGTAAGAAGTAAGGATGTGGTATTATCGCCATTTTAGAGCTGGAGAACTGAGACAGAGTCATTAAGGCCAAAACTTGCAGAAGTGCCTGTCTAGTATTTAGTTTAAAGATGGATAGGTGGATAAATTTCTCATTCAGTGTGTGGCCCCCATGATTTGTTTAGCACAGTAAATAAAGCATAGACCACCACTTTGAGAGAGAAAATATTGAAGAGCTACTTCATTCACTAATCACTGTCTATCCTACACAGTGACTCGCCAATTCAGCAAGATAGCTAAGCATATGCATAATTAACAATGTGAGCCATTCTGTCTATATCAAACTTCAATGGACATAAGTACCATGTTGAATGAGAGCCTGAATGAACCTGTAGATAGAAACAATATGTGATCTCATAATGAATTATGCATGGGGAAAAAACCCTGGCAGCACTGGCATTTTCCTAATTTTTGTTCACTTCTAGCATAATTATTTGTATGTTGTAATAAGTCAGTTTCCCTTAGAAGGGGAACAAAGAGTAAACATCTTTCTCTGTTTGATTATCTCTCAAAGATTGTGTGTGTGCATATGAGTTTTACTTAGGTCCTGCTTTTGTCTTGGGTTGGTCTTAAACCTGTTTGCAAACCTTAAATTGGAGGATCACTGACCTGATGCATTTTATTTTGTTTTACTGGAATTTTCTACAGACCAGATTAAATCAACCCAACCCAAGAAAGAGATGTTTATATATTGTTCTTCCCTATGGTAATCAATTTCCTTTTCAAAATAATAAACATAGAAAAACAACCCACAGTTGTATATTTTATAGTAAAAATTCATACTTCATTTTCATCTCAAACTTTTAATTTTTTAACCAGGGAATGGAATGTGGGAAATGGTGTTAGATTATTTGAGATCATCTTTTCTTTTAAGCAAAGTAAATCCCTTGTTATTGGTACATTATGGACCTGATGAAACCATTTTTACAGAGGAGAAGTTCTATTGATTTGAATTTTAATTTGATTTTAATTGAATTAAATGCTCAAGATTTGAATAATGAAACATGCAGTAGGGGTGAGGAGTAAGGTAGTGATTTCATTACAGGGTTCCTCTGTATGCAAGTAAATTCCTCTCCAGGCATACTGTAGGTTGGGGTTCTGTTTTTTGGGAAGGGCATAAAGCTGGTTTTCTAGGTCATCCAAAAGGTTAGTTAAGATCCTTAGTGTACTAGGGATAGATTGCAGAAGAAAAATGTCCGGGGCGGGGGGGAGGGAGAAAGGGGCGTCTGAGTAAAACACCTCATAAGTGTCTAGTAAACTGACACAAAAAATAAATTCTAGCCTTTTAAAGTGCATACTTCCCTAGAAGTAATCCAGAATTAATTGTCATGCCATGCTGTATATCTGAGGAGTGTCTCTGCTGATTTCTGAATACTATTATGCTTACACCACACTTCCTAGATGCCAAGTATATGTTTAATGTATAGAGAAATTAACCTTCAAGTTTATGAGTATGGTATAATTGTGCATTAAGTGTAATCAAATTCAGGTTTTTGTCTTTGGGGGCTGAAACAACTATAATATACTGTATACAAATATTTTGTTGAAGGCAAATTACAGAATTAATTGTATTTGAATATTGTGTATTAATACAAGAGTTTAAGAAAAATACAGTTTTGACTTAGACTCCTTAAATAATCAAAAGGCTGTGGATGCTTGCTGCCCACCTATCCAGGGAAAATGTGGTCTGCTCTGCCAAACCCAAAAAAGTACTGTAGAGAGAGGTTGCAAAACAGTTCATTCTGGCCTGCTTTCAGCAAGGAACTTAAGCACATCTCTAACTTTAAGTAGGAGAGTAGTTTAGTTAACTTCAGGGAGGTTTGGGATATGTTGAATGAGGATCTTTGTATGCAGCTATAACCCTGTTGATCATCTCCTTCTCTGCTTAGTCTATTATATCTGCGAGATTTTCTAGACTCCACATTCTTCTCCCTCCATCATCACCACCCACTGAGGCCAGGAAAAGAGACGAAACTGCTCAGGTTGACCTAAGGGCCATCTAGTATGATGGGGAATAGATAATGCTTAGTGAAAATGTCCTTGGTCTTTTGACTCTTTTCCCTTGGTTAAAATTAATATTTCTTTAATTTTAATATGCTGGGATAATTGGGGCAGTGCATGAGTGGGAATTTTGCCTGAGTCAGGACATGGGGGTCAGGACCTTTAAGTATGATATGTGAGGAATTCTTATAAGAGTGTTCTGTGGAGGCAATCATGAACAATAGTGGATGTTACTTAACTAGTTTTCCACAATAAAATATATTCAATTTAATCAAATAATGCTGTTATTTTTACTGAACATCTGCTATTTTTAATGTTCTTTTTGGGAGAAAAACCTATGTAAATCAAGAACAATAAATATTATTGTCTTACATTATGTTTAAGACATGTGTTGGGATGAAAACAATAACCACAGCCTGGTACTACAGAAATGTTTCTGTAGACCATTAGACTGTAGCATTGTTCTTTAATATTCTCCATTACTGTAATAGATAGTTTAGTTCCTGTACACTTCCTAGTCAATAAACAAACATCCAGGGCATGCAAAAAGTTCATTTTCCACTGGTTTTGGAAAAATTAAATTAGATGACATTATGCAGTGTTATGGTAATGCAAAAGCTAAAAAATAACACACATTCTTTGTAACTTGAGCAGAGCTCAGAATGTTTTCTGTTAAATGTTTTCTGTTAGAAATTACTGGCATTAAAATACCTCTTTTCTTGACTAAGGGAAACTTTTGAGAATTGTATTAGTGTCATTACAATGCTATTTTCTCACCAATGTTTTGGGAAATTTAAGATGCCATAACTGAGTGTTCAAGACGTGTTTAGGCTTTAGATAACTCTTCAAGTGCAGAGGCCTGAGAGATAAGAGATGTATGTTCTTGTTCCTGACATTGACATCATCTTGGGCCCTGCTCTTGCTCCAATTGAGAAAATTCAGTTGGAGTTCTGGGTATTTGCAACTTCACACGATCAAATTCTTGATTTCTTTTGAACTCAAGCCTGAAGTACTGAAACAGGTGTGGAGAGCCAAGGGACTAGCATTCTATCTAAATATAAAATCTAGACATCAAAAGATGTATTTAAACCTGCATTTTTAAAGCATGATGAGCACTGTTGAATCTTTATTAAAATTTACACATGCAAGTCCAGTGTTTGTTCTTGCTAACTTGTAGTTGGATACAGTTGTCCACTTGCATGTGCAATATGAATTGTTTAGGTACACAAGCACTTTTATGAACACATCCAATTCACTCCCCCCTTTGACAATTTGCCTTTTATCATACCTGGCCCTTACAGTGCTTTTCACCTGTTGATTTCACAGGTGGGTAAGTTCTGTTGTCCTTATGTTAAAATGGAAGGGATTGAGGCCCAAAGAAGGGAAATGACTTGCCCAAGATCACCCAGCAGGTGTAAATGTGATTGGCCATTCTCACTTCATAACATTATGAAGTCAAAACTATTGTGTTTTGACTTCATAATGTTATGAAGTGAGAATGGCCAATCACATTTCTCCTATTATGTTCCCTTCTGTTTCCATACAGCCTGTATAATTGCTACCTAAAGACTGTGACTAGTGTAAAATTATGGTACTGTACTGGACAACTCTATGTAAAGAACTTTAGATTAAAAGAAAATCTCTGCGTGCTTCCTGGTGTAATCTAGATCTCTTTTCTCTCCACTTTATAAGCTCTTGCCCTGTTGAATTGACTGTCCCATCCTAATAAATAAATTTACATTTTGATACTTTTGCTATTTTGTGCAGTGTAACTCACCAACCAAAATACTAGGGCTGTTGATTAATTGCAGTGAACTGACATGATTAACTCAAAAAATTAATTTAATTGCAGTTTCAATCACATTGTTAAATAGACTACCAATTTAAATTTATTAAATATTTTGGGTGTTTTTCTAAATTTTCAAATATATTGATTTTAATTACAACAGACTACAAAGTTTACAGTGCTCACTTAATATTTTTATTATAAATATTTGCACTATGAAAATGATAAAAGAAATGGTATTTCTCAGTTCACCTCATACAGGTACCATAGTGCAATCTCATTATTGTGAAAGCGCAACTTGCAAATGTAGATATTTTTTTTTTGGTTACAGAACTGCACTCAAAGACAAAACAATGTAGGTGTCTAAATTTTACAAGTCCACTCAGTCCTACTTCTTATTTAACTAATTGCTATAACAAACAAGTTTATTTACATTTATGGGAGATAATGATGCCCGCTTCTTGTTTACAATGACACCCTGTGACAGAGTACTAAGCAGAAAACTGTTTAGCCAACCCTCTGTCACTCCAGCTCCAATTAAGGAAGGTGAATTGGAGCTGGGTAGCCCACCTGGCCCTGATGGGGGAAGCTTGAACAGCATGCATAATCAGGCCGGGTTGGATAAGAGCCCCAGGGGAAGGAAGCCATGGTGGGAAAGGGGAGGGGACTGGAAAGAGGAAAGTTGCAGTAGAGAGAAGGTCTCTGTGTGACTTTCTCAGCCCAGTGGGAGCAGGAGCCAGGAGGGCCCTGCAGGGATGCTGCTACACACCTGAAAGTGAGAACAGGTGTTCACATAGGATTGTTGTAAATATTTTGCAACACCATCTACAACAGTCCCATGTGAATGTCTGTTCTCATTTTCAGGTGACATTGTAAACAAGAAGCGGGTAGCATTATCTCCTGCAAATGTAAACAGACTTGTTTGTCTTACCGATTGAACAAGACGTAGGAGTGGTTGGATTTATAGGGTCTAAAGTTTTACATTGTTTTATTTTTGAATGTAGTTTTTTTTGTACATAATTCTACATTTGTAAGTTCAATTTTCATGATAAAGAGATTGCACTACAATACTTGTATTAAGTGAATTGAAAAAATACTATTTTATTTTACAGTGCAAATGTTTATAATAAAATAAAGTGAGCACTGTACACTTTGTGTTTGTAATTTAAAACAAATTTGAAAATATGGAAAACATCAAAAATCTTTATATGAATAGTATTCTATTAATTTTTAACAGCTCGGTTAATCATAATTTTTTAATCACTTGTCAGCCATACAAAATACCTGGTGTCATGGTTAAAGGGCATCCTGTGATTCAGACCCACTTTTAGTCCCTGTCAAGTACACCTTTCTGGTGTCTGGTGTTGCTACCTTCCCTTTTTCTAGATAAATCCATGTGGTTGGTTCTACTGCTCTTAGACAGAATCTCTAGGCTGTAGGTCCACCCCCATTTATCAACTGTGTTAATAGGACATCTCCAACTGTTTTTGGCACCTGAAAACTCTCTTCCTTTTGAAAGCCTGTAGCCAGTGGCTGATTAAAGTGACTCAGAAATAGCTTCTTCAAAACAAAATATTTATTCATCCAAAGGTACATAGAAAGTGGAGAAAAGGATTAAGGATCTCACTTGAGTTTTATTCTTTCCTGGAAGTTTTGGGTAAATTTCATTCAGTCCAGTCATCCCTACTCCTACAATCCTTGCAGCAGTCTCTGAGTCTTTCTGCCAGAGACTCATCTCCAGCTGCTGCTACCCTGCTCAACTTTTCATCCCTTTGATCTTATGGTTGGGCCTAGGAAAAATTAACCAGCTAGCCTGGTTGTAGCTAGGCCAGGGGGCATTTCTCTGTTAATAACTCTCTTGTTTCCCTAAATGATCCTTGGTATTCTCTCTGGTGGTACCTTATTGTTTCAGTGCCTGTCTGTTTCCTCTAACAAGCTCCTTCAATTTAACTCTGTACTGTCAGATAGAATAATCAAGCAGGTAAACTGAGGTGCATATGATATTCATAAAAATAAAACAAATAACTCATTCTCCTCACCTCCTCCATGCTATTTATTAAAAATTTTTCATTACCTTAACATGAGAGAAATAAGATGGCAGGAGTACAGGATTAGTCATGCATAATTCACTTTCAGTCACACTGTTGCTTTCCAGCTGAATACATTATCTTTACATGTATTTCTGTCAATGAGAACAATCAAGAAAAGCCAGAATTTGATGGAACAATAAAGACATGAAGTTATGCAAAGCAGAACTATCAGGAACTAAGAAACCTTTATTTCTTAAGATATGAGGAAGAGTACTCTTTAGGGAGTTTGCAGAAAAAAGGGAGACAGTTCATTGTACCACTAAATCGTTCGTCTCCAGAGTGGTGCTAAAGTAAAGCCAGACTTTACCAAATAGTCCAAGATTTACCTCGGTTAACCATATTGGGGAAACTTCCTGGCTCTCACAAAGCCTATGAGAGTTCCAGTGTTTGTAGGAATTGTAGAAATGTAGGGCTGGAAGGGCCTTCAAAGTCAAGTTCAGCTCACCCTGTGCTGAGGCAGGACCAAGTAAACCTAGACCATCTCTGACAGGTGTTTGTCCAACCCATTCTTAAAAACTTCTAGTGATGTGGGTTTCTACAATTTTCCCTGTAGGCCTAGTCCAGAGCTTACCTACTTTTACAGTTAGATTTTTTTCCCTCATATCTAAGTTAAATCTCCCTTGCTGCAGAGTAAGCCCATTGCTACCTTTAGTGGACATGGAGAAAAAAAGTGATCACTGTCCTCTTTATAACAGCCCATAGCATATTTGAAAATTATCAGGTCCCACATCAGTTTTTTTCCCTCAAAAGCAAATATGCCCAGGTTTTTATTGTCATAGTATCAGGTTGATCTTGAAGCATCCTATCTGTAGTCTAGCAAGTTTTTATGCTAAGGTATCCCTATTTCAGTAATATATTTATTACTAAGGCCCTACTTA
Organism: Dermatemys mawii; assembly: GCA_007922305.1. Classification (NCBI taxonomy): domain Eukaryota; kingdom Metazoa; phylum Chordata; order Testudines; family Dermatemydidae; genus Dermatemys; species Dermatemys mawii. The sequence goes on along the minus strand of ML677372.1, from coordinate 5,466,441 downwards.
ACTTGTAATATTTTAGAAATTGCAGATGCTACCATGTTAGGATTCCACTGTAATTTTGACAGTGGGACCACCACTGTGCAGCAGGACAGCCAACAGTGGAAAATCACGGACAAGTAATAATGGATTTTGTAACTGCAAATAATAAAGTCCATTATTACTTTTCCACAATTTCCATGACTTGTCCATAACTCAGATGTAATTTTTTGACAGTCATCCCACAATTCAATTAGGGCCGTACTTATTACCATAAGGTAATGTGAACATGCCCATCCCATTTTTTGAAGTTAGAACAATTACACAGCTGGGTACCTTCTGGTTAAAGTAGTATCGGACAACTTACTGTTTCTGATTAACCTCAAAAGGGGAAGAGCATGTTTAAATCTTCCTTTGTGCTATTAGCTTATGCTGAAATAATATTTGTTCCTGATTTAATTCACTTCCTCAACTTATATTGATGTCTTAGGGTTTTCCTTTTTCCCCCTTGGCTTATCATTCAAATAAGGATTCTCCAAGTTCCCTTCCTTTGACTGGTAAAATTGTATACTCCAACTTTGAACAGAGTTAATATACAAAATGGATGGGTGCCATTTTTATTTGAACTTTTATTAATGTATAAATAAAGGCATGTAGTAATATAGTTCAATTGTGAAATATATTTGTGAGAAAACGGAAAATTGACTACAATATGAATAATAAATATAGCTTATTAGTTTTTGGAAAAAAAATAGAGCTAGTCAATTATACTTGTGCCAGTTCACTTTGAGTGGGCATAATTATGACATCCCTGTATTTTTTTAACCCTACATTTCTTATACATACTTATGACCTTAACTCAATAGTTTGACAATGGTTTAACAAATAATTTAAACACCAGGCAGCTGTGTAATCTGGAACAATTCCCAAGAATTGATCTTGAAACTGTTTGGGGGTTAAAGAGACTTTGTAACATGGGCTTGCTTAAGTTTAAAGGTTGGAGATGTTTAGCCTACAGGGTTTTATTAGCATATATAACAATAGGAATGGACTCATTGGTGAAATTTTGAGCCTAATCCTGCACTGCTTTTTTAGCAAAAATTCCTAATGGCCTGACAGTTTCTTTCTGCAAAACTGCAGATGATCACTTAACAACCAAAACCACAACTGGGCATTTACTCTTGTAAATGGGGTTATTCCATATGCATACATGAGCTGCAGATATGGAAAGAAAGTGCAGCAGAAGAAAAAACAAAAGAAGAGCCTAAGCAGAGGTCTACTTTTCCCAGTGAACCACTCAGAAGTCATTAGGAGGAGACCTTTTGTGGTAAGTTTATAGTGAGTGAATTTATTTTGAAGTTATATTCACATTGTTTACATTTGTCATCACTCAAACTCATTTTTCTGTTTTTCTGTTTTCTGCTGAATTTACTTGAACATTATTTTTCAGTTCCTCTGCATTCGTCATCTGTACTGGTGGGGGAGAGGGGGTTGGCAAAGGATGTGATCAATTTAGGGTTTGTTTTGTTTCTCTTGCAGATTACTGTCTCATCTTCTAGGACTTACTTTGTTATAAGAGAAGAGTAAGAAGAAGGAGGTAATGAATTCCCTCCTCTCCTCCTCCTTCCCCCAACTGGGCCTGAAAGATTATAAACCTGAGGCAGGTAAGGTTGCAATTCCTTGATCTGTATTTTTTGCATTTGATGTGAAGATTGTAGACTAGCTGTATTGTAAGAATGCTGTGTGGGCATATATGTATAAGGCAGAGTGTTGATCATACAGATGAATAATACAGATCATAATTAGATAATGAGATTTTGAGTATGAAAGGTAAAAGTATTAAAGTAATATAGTATCTTTTTTTCTCTCCTATAGATCTTGTATATGATGATGTCATCCAGTTTTACTTACCAGTTTCCTCCCAGAAAACACAGGAAGATGTGAGACTCTGAAGAGGCTAGCTACACAAGGATTAAATTACAGTCTCTCTTTCTTCTATAGATACCTCCTTACATTGTAAACTGATCTAAAGTATATAGTAACTCCCAAAATTACAAAAAGTTTGTTAAAACAAATGTATTTTAACCCACACAGTGTTCTTTAAATATACATTTTTACTGCAAGTGTAAAAAGTTTTTGCATATTGATGTAAATACCACAAATGCCCTCTGCAATGATTTCCCTTCAAAAAGTCAGATTATAATTATTAATGTGGAGGAGCTACACTGGGTGGTAGACATGCATAAGCTAGAGCTAACTTCTGGTAGCAAACATACGGGCAATACATTTTATTTTTAAATAGAAATTTTCTACATACGCCCTCTTTATCTCTAAGTGATATATGGTAAAGCTAAAACATACAGATATAAATTTGAATATAGTTTTCTATTCCAGGGTCCTTTAGAGACCATAGACTTAATTTTGATCTTGTTTATGTAGGTTTTTACATCAATGTAATTCCACTAGTAGTTAATAGTTACTCCTGTTTTCCACTGATAGAAGTATGATGTGAATCAGGCCTTAGGTCTACAGCGATCACTTCACCCACCACTGAAATGCAACCTCCTGAATAACAACTTATTGTGATATCAACTAATAGAAAATATGAAATGTACTCTGAAAGGGGTTTTCAACACACTGAGATGTTGAATTATGTACACTATTTCTGAAGAGAGTTTTGGTTCAAAGGAAATGAAGAATTGTAGATGTTCATGGGATATCGGTCAGTTTGCAAGACCTGGTAAAAGATTGACTCTTTGAGAATGGAGGTCATGTAATAAAGTAAGTGGGCCCAGAAAATCCCTTGGATTCTATGAAGACAGTCTATAGAGAGCTATAAATAACTAGAAATCATTTAACCAAGAAGCAATAGAATGAGTAAAATAAGAGGCAAATTGTTGTGATATTATGTTAGCAGGGTTAGAGAGTTGGAAAGCTTCCACCAGGTAACTTCTTATAGCTTCTAACTTTTGCTTCTTTCTTTACACAGTTTGTAATATTCTACCTGTCTAATAATATTGGAGCTTGATTTTTGCAATAAAGTGATGCTTAGAGCTCTCATTGATTTTTTTTTTTTAAAATTCAAATGGCAGTTCCCTAAAGGAATAGTTACAGTACAAATCCTAGTGTTTAGAATAAAGTTTTAAAAATTTATTTTTCTCCACTCTTTGGGATTTTTCTATTGGAGAAATATTGATTTTCCCGCCCTTCCCCCAGTGTTTTAAATTGAACTGAATTTAACATGTGGCACTCATGTGTGTTTAGTTTCATCTTGTACGGAGCCTTGTGCCAAAACTTCTTTGTGCATTAGCTCTACTAATTGGTGTCAGCACACCTCTGGGAATAAATGTTATTAGTTAACTGCTATTTCAGAGCCAAGGGCAACACAACTACTTTTTTTTTTAATAAGAGCTACTAAACAAGTGGCTGTTTTTGGTCAATAATGATGTCATACAGTACATAAAATCTGAGGCCTTTCAAATATACAGTAGTAATCAATTTCAAGCAAAAAAAAAAAAAAGGATTATACCCTCAGCTTGTGTAAACTGCTGTGTTTACACAGGTTGATGATCTGGCCTGTAGGAGATGATGGTGTGTGTTTTAGAAACAGATGAAGGAGACAGGACCCAGGCTCATAAACTGAATTTAGGTGCAAATATGAGGCTCATAGGTCAACTGACTCCAAGGCAGATGCTGTAAGTTGCACAAAGTGTACCACTGGTCTGAAGATGATTAGGACTGATCTTGTCCAAGACTATAAAAAGCTGAGTAGCAGATGTGAAGTATTCAGAATAAAACATTCCAGGCAGTCATTAGACAAAGCACAGTATGTACTGGGCTACAGAGATGAAGCAAATTGACTAAATCAGATTGTAAAGTCTCTTTATGTACAGTGTGATAGTTACAAGAAAAAAAATAGAATACCCATTGTGAAGTAACTAAAGAGAAAAGTGTTAGACTTCAATAAATATTTAGGGAAATCTAAAAACAATGAGATGAAGTATTAAGAAGAAATGAAAATTAAAGATGGTTGAAAGAGCTTTGAAAAGTTTGAATACCCCTGAAGATAAAGGATGGATAAGAATCTGATACCTGTTATATGTTGATGTACCTGGGGTTCAAATTGAATTTGTGGGTAAATGTGGGAAAATGGGCGTTTCCCCTATCCCAGGTTTTTTCATAATTTCAAAGCAGATAAATGTTTCTGCAAATAGGATAAGCATTGAAGTAGTTAATAATGTCAACATCTATTTTCTCATAACTAGGCATAAGAGTTAACGGGGGTAGTTCAACTTGTTGGAGATGGTGGGCATCAAGCAGAACAATGTGAATTGAAAGTAATATTGGTACTGATATTTCATTTAATGATTTCAAAAACTTTACAGATAACTAAATGCTGCAATATTTTTAGATTGTAAACTCTTCAGAGCAGGGATTGTGTCTTTTGGAAAGCACTATCCAAATTGGAATCTATCAGATATAATTTATTATTTGAGAGAGGTGTGTATGGATATCTGTATGATACAGGTGTGTAAATGAAGGCAGAGAGAAGTTATGTAATGAGCCTGAGGCCAAAGTCACAATAAGTCACAGTGGCAAGGTGGGAGAAAAAAATTAGGATCTGTGATTCCCAATCACCTCTTCTGATTTCTATACCACGTTGAATAAACCCTATGCCTCTATATACTACTTTAGAAATCCTGTTGTTATGCCAAGGTTTTATTGAGTACATAGAATTTTTGAGTGCTGCTAATTTATTAAGTGCTTTGAAAACTGACAGACCTGCCATTTTTTTGAGGGTTTTTTTCTTGTTACAGCTAGGAAGTCTTCAGCAGATTGTGTTTTCCACACATAATGGCTCTTATTAAATCAAACTCCACAAATGCAAGTCTCCATGGTAACAGGTAGTTTCGTGTGCCAAGATCTGCTTTTGTAAATCAGACTTATCAGCCCACAGGTAGTTTCACTGTTGTAGAAAAATGGAGTCTTTTGTCTTGTAATGAGAAGGAAGAAATAAGATCAGGAACAGTGTTTGCAGTTCGCTTATGGTAGCATGCGTTATATGTGTTTACATCTTTTTTGCATGGTAGATATTAAATGTGTCTGGTTGATAGCAAAAAGAACTTTGAAGAGGTTCTTAAAACTGTTTGTAGCATATAGCACAAGAGTCAGTAAGAGACATTGGCTTGAAAAACTGCTTGTGAATTGGACCTTCTAGAGACATTGTTGATCACGTATTGTGATTGCTACCTAAATTCAAGAGGTAGAAGAGTATATTATCCCATAAATGCACATATTATATGAATCTTATATTTTCATGTAACTAGCAAAAATTACCTGCACACAAATGACAGGACAGAATATAATCACTTAGGATATGTCCACACTACAGTAAAACACCTGTGGCGGACCTGTGCCAGCTGACTTGGGCTTGTAGGGCTCAGACTGCAGGGATATAAAATTGCAGTGTAAACATCTGGGCTCAGACTGGAGCCTGTACTCTGGGACCCATAAGTTCCTTCCATATGTGTTTGTAGCACTGGGGCCCAAGTATGCCAATCTTAGAGGGGGCAAGGCAATGTGGCAAGACTACTGAGTGATAGGCTAACCAATGTTGTCATAATTTGTCATTCCCAAAGCAATCTCTCTTGATTTATTGATTGTATTACCTGGAAAGGGAGATTATCACCTTAATCTGGCTTGAAAGGGTGATCTAATGTATGATACAAATTGAAACATGAGACTGAACTGCCAAAATCCATATACAAAAACCCATCAATGATCTTGGATATATGCCAAGACTGGGCAGACAGGCAGAAAGAGAAATCAGAGAGGAAGACACCTTTTGTTTTCATCAAGATACAGGTAAAATTTAAATAGTTTTTAAATGAAGCTTAGTGTTAGCCTTAGTATTTGGCAACACACATTATTTTGGCTTTTATTTTGTTTTCTATTTTTGGAAAACTTTCCTTTTAAATGTGACATTAGTATGAATTTGATTTCAGAGCTGTTAGGAACAGTTATTGAGGGGCACCTTGAAGAGGAACTGTACTCTGACCTCAGGGAGGTAGTCGGGTTGGAAAATGGCTTTCATTTTATGTGTGGTTGTAATGCACAGTCCTGGTAAAACTCCCTCTGCTGGATATGCACCACGCTGCTGTGTTGGTTCTCAATCTGCTGGAGCTGTGTGCTTGACGCTTCCATGGATCTGAGAAGGCTGCTGCACTGTCTTTCTTTCTTCTTGGCCTTTCTGGTGCATTTCATGGGCTCTTACCCCTTTACAGAAGTGGGACTGCATGGCCCAGATTCCCTGGAATCAGCACTGTTCCCCTATTCCTTAATAGCTGAAGTCCACAATTTCCCTCTTCCGGGATACTTGATAGATGAGGCAGACAGACCCACAGATGGGTTATAAACAAATTTACTCCTTAGTTACATAGCACAGAAGATTTACAGATCTAGACAAAAATAATAAATGCACCTATACTATTTTCCCTGCCTCAGTTTCCTCACCACTCTGGAGCATTCTTGGGCTTCATTCAGAGTCCTCTGGATTGTCCATGGTGCTCTCCCTGCAGCTCATGTCTCCTCTGAAACATGGAGTGTCTGTCTTTTTGCTTTCTTTGACCTGGGCTCGTCCTGCTGTTAAACAGGACCCTTCTGCTACAAAAGCCCCTCTGTTCCCCCTCCTATCCACAGCTTCCTCTTTCTCTTACTCTGTAAGTCCCTTAAGTTAATAAGTCCTACCACTAAAACCTGGTTTCTTTGTACAGCTGCTGACGAAAGTCCACTCTTCAAATTCCAACCTCCTGCAGAAAAGTTAGAGCAAACTGGCTCCCCACCACTTTGAGCCATCTTACTGTTCTGTCAGGGGGCCAGTTCTATTCATTAGTTAACAGCCCTAAACAACTGTCTCTAAGATAGGTTTGTAGGTTACATGCCCCTATGTTACCATCCCTTGGAATTTCAGTGCAACATGGAGGTAAAAGGACAATAGAGAAGGCTACAAGTCCCATGTTCAAATGTAGTTTGTGATCTAACATAGTCTTCAGTAGCAAAAAGAGTTAGAAAATGGCAAATACAGATTTCCCAAATTGTCACATTGATATATCCATGCATTTACTGTGCTCATTGCTATGATATGAAAGTGCCTTGGCAGGGATATATGTCTGCCTGTGACCTCATTCCCCAAACAATAGCATGGAAGGGCTAGCATGGGATGGAGGGGGAACTGCATTAGTGTTGCTACAGATGCTGTAACTTTGACTGACTTGACTTCTGCAAAGTTGTAATTTCAACCTTATCATTATTTTGTAGTTTGCATTTAATCTATACCAAGGGGTCAAAATCTAAGTTTATCAAGCTTTCTGATTGACTCCACTTTTAAAAAAAGTTCTACATAAAATATTATGTCACTAAGTTGTGAAGTTACTGGCTTGCAATTCTCTGCAGTAAATGGTGTTCCTGATAGTTGCTGCCATCTTGACATCTTTATGATTTGATATTTGATGGCCAGAATCATTGAAATTTTACTCTATTAAGATGATGTACTGTAAAATTTATTGAAAAATCTGCTTGCAGAACCAACAGTTTATTCGTACGTTGTCTGGATCTGATAAAACTAATCTCACATTTCACGTGTCACATTGCTGTAAATCTTTACTTTGTTGCCAAATATTTTGAATACTTGAAGTTAGAAAACTTTATGCATAAAATGTAATAAAACAATAACATTAATTTACTTATGTAAATTGTGCTACTGAAATAATTTCTAAAATGATTTTAACAATAGTTAAACAATTTTACAGTGGGCTTAGGCCATGTGCACACTAATAAGCTTACAGCGGTATAGCTATACCAGTGCAGCTGTGCCGCTTGCTGTAAGATTACTTGTGTAGCTGCTCTATGCAGATGGAAGAGACCTCTCCCATCGACATAACTAAACCACCAGTACAACAATAACTACATTGTGATATGAATTCTCGAGCCACATGTGTTGGCATTCTCTCTTTATGGTCTGATTCTGGTCTCTCACAGGCTTTACATAGGTGTGACCTCATTGATTTTAATTCCTCTTCATTTACAGAAGTGAGAAAATTTAGGCATTTAGACACCATTACTGAATTTTAAGTAGTCAACATGTGTGGTGAATAACAATATATGATATAATAATGTCTAGGCTGCACTCACAACCACATTCTTGATATACTAATATGCCTCATGGATAAGAAAAAGTATTTTAAACAAAAATGTTGATTGGAAACATCATGAAAATGATTTCAAGAGCTTATCTCAAATATTTATTACCATCGTCAAAACTGTAATATGAATGAGGACATAGTGCCATTTATGTATCATGAGAAGAATCCGCTATAGTCAGTTTCTTTTTCATGGGCTGGTAACAATAGAAGCAGAAGACTAAGAGAGACAGGGAAGTTGCTGGTCAGCTGAATTCAGGTTACCCCAGCAACATCCTGTTCTGTTTCCCAGGCAATGGAGATAGATAGCAACTGCTAAGTGGATTTGTTTCTTTTAAAACACTTTTTTTTTTTTTAGTGAGCTAATGTATGAACTTCACTCTAAACAAAACATTGATACACTTATTAATAGGATAAAATATTCAGTTGAACATTAAATAGTATGTGAGTGTTGGTTATTGTGATTCAGGTATGGTAAAACCTGAGGAACTGGTTGATTTTATATTGTAGTTCTTTTCTGTAATTTCAAAACTATTTTAGAGTATTATGGGTTGAAAATGTACTTTTATAATACATTAATGCTGTTCTGGGGAAAAGATACTTAGAAAGGAGTGAAGTGAATGTTTGATACTGAAATCTTTTGAAAAACAAACCCTTGAAAGAGAGGGAATTGTACCTCTACTGTGATAATCTGGGGAGGTTGTGACATCCCAAGTAAAGAGGTTAGAGGTCCTAGATAACTCTGTTATGGTAGTGTTTTTTCTCCCATAGTAGATATTTTACCATGACCTTACAGGTAAATAGTGCTTTTTACTTGAAAGTAGCCTTTTTAATGATATGCAATCTATACAAGGATTAAATTTTATCTCTTAAAATAATTTTCAATTACACCTCTAAATCAGAATTATATCCCTTATTAAATTAATACATCATACACATTAATATTCTTTGGTTAGTTTTATCATTAAAATAAATTCAGTGTATTTAAGGATTGTCTTCAGATAATATAGGTTCCTGTGGATTGATTTGGCCTAACTCACTTACACTTATTTTCAAGTACTTGGAAGTAAAGCAGAAGGGTGGAATGGATCTAAATATTTGATAGGTTCAGTAGATAAGTTTTAGCTGGTTTTGGGTTGCAAATCAGTCTAATGCCCAATTAGGGTGACCAGCTAGCAAATCTGAAAAATCAGGACGGGGGGTGGGATGTAATAGGAGCCTATATAAGAAAAGGACCCAAAAATCGGGACTGTCCCTATAAAACCAAGACATCTGGTCACCCCATGTCCAATGCACTGTGAGGTTCGGTTTGCTTATGGTCACATGTTTTTGAATGTGGTTGTGGTGTTTTCCCAAATTAATGCTAGGTTCCCTTTCCCTTTTAATAAAATTTCTATTTTGTTACACACAGTCTGTGCTTGTAACAGCAAAAGTATTGCCTCTTAGAGGCATCCAAGGGTGGTGGCAAGTTTTCCCAGATTACTGGATGGGAGCTTGACCCAGTTCTGTTCTGTTTTATTTTGTTAAGAGGAAGTCCCTAGATCTTGAACCTGGTCCCCGTTGCTGCCAACTCCACCTGGCAGAAGTGTTACATTGTGGTGGTGATGGTAGAACCCTCAATGAGGCATCAGAACCTCATTGTGTTATGCACTGTGCAGGCAATTATCAAACAGATGTTCTGAGCTCAGAGATTTTACATTCTAAGATTACTTCTATGCTGTGTCTAGGGGTGTAACTTCTCCTCATGCATAAGTGTTTGTGCTAGCTCAATGAAAGCTAGTCCCAGGATGAATAGTTGTGTAGCTGTGGTAGCGCAAGAGGCACCAGTGGAAGCATGGCTGACCTATGCCGACTACATACCCACAGGTTTCAGATGGTTTTGTACTCAGCCCAGTTTAAGGAGCTGTTGCTGCTGCTGCTCCTGCTACCATGGTTACGCTGCTATTTATACATTTGTTAACTCAATGAGTGAGTGCACATGAGCAGGGGATTCACACCCCTCGCTAATAGGGTAGACATAGCCTGAATAGAAGGAGAAACAATAGGTGGACACCAGAACAAAATCAGAGGGGGCAGGAAAAGATAACTGATATGATTATGAACAGCATGATAAGCAGTGGCTGTAGAATCCCAGATTCTTAACCAATGTCATCATAATAGAGGATAGGTAGTCTAGTAGTAAGGGCTCTTGGGAGATCTGGGTTTAATTCCCTGCTCCTCCACAGACTGTGTGTGACCATAGGCAAGCAACTTAGTCTCTCTAGCCACTAGTCTCTCTAGCCCAGATCCACAAAAGGACATAGGCACCTAACTCCCACTTTAGGCACTGAAGTCCAAAAGTTAGGTGCCACTGAGATCCTTAAAACCCCTGCTAAGATGCTGCCGGCATCTAAAGTCCCTCAGCACCTAGATTTCTGCTGTTAAAATCTCTGACGCCCTTAAGTTTCTGTCTTTAGGGTGGCACTCACCCAGGGTGTGGGAGATCCCAATTCAATTCTTGCCTCTGCCTAATAAGACGGGATTTGAACATGGGTGTCTCACCTGTCAGGTGAGTGTCCTACCCACTGGACTGTGGGATATTCTGAGAAGCTTGTTTCAGTTTTTCTTGTTGAAGGTGTTCACTGTGTATAAATAATTAAATATGCATTTGGCCATTGGGAGAGTGTTACTCCATAGTCCAGAAGTTAGGGCACTTAACTGGGAGAAGGGAAACCCTCTTCTAATCCCTTCTCATCATATAAGGGAATCAAACTGGGGTCTCCCCATCCTGGATGAATGTCCTCACCACTGAACTAAAAGTTGCAAGGAAAGCGGCCATCACTGCTGCCATCTCCTACTTTTTTGTGTGGAGTTAGACATGTGCTATTGTCTTTCTTTCAGGAAATGATTTTGTCATCTGACTCCAGGAGAGGGTTCATGGCTGTGGATCCCATGTGGAGATTGGAATTTCCATCCAGCCTAGAATTAAATATTTAATAGCCTGAGAGGCACAGGGCTTAGCCTTCTGTCTCCTTAACTGGTATTGGCTAGCGTAAGTGGCTCTTGATTCTAGTATGCTGGCTTTTGTGGATCCCATTTTTAGTTCTCTCTTATATATAGTGCATTATATAGGGAGCCTAGGTGCCTGATCCAGAGTTTGTGGATTCTACTGGGTGGCTAGGCACCAGAAAGTTAGGTGGTGTACCTCCGAAGTCCTTTGGTGGATTTGGGCCTCTGTGCCTCAGATTCCTATTTGTAAAATATGGGTTATTGTACCTTGAAGATAAATGCATTAAACAATGTGAGGCACTCAGACTATGGTTTATGGGGCTGTATAATTATCTAACACAGATATCAGAAGACGGTTTTGGGGTGATCTTAATGACAACATGGTGGATCTGTGGATGTTTACAGGGAGATTCTTGTGAACAAACAAAGATTATAAAAAAATTGGTAAATGGACAATCAAGACAGGCATTACTAGTAGAGCAGAGGAAGGCACAGATGTCTGAATAGAAATCGCCCACAGAGAAGGTTTAGAGGTAGAAATTTGCCTTTTTTGGGTCATGGTTTCTTGGAACATCAAAAAGATAAAAAGTAGTCTATAACTGATTATATCGTTTTCACTTCTTACACATTGTTTAGCTGGGCGGCTTGGGAAGGGTGGCTTGGGCATCCGTGTGCTCCATTGCTCTCTCATGGCTGGAATGGACTGTTGGGGCCATCAGCAGCTGTCACAATTAAGAGCTGCTCTAATGTACACTCTCAGTCCAGCAACAGTATGCTCCCCTGATCAGGGGAGAGTAAGAGTAGCCTAACTTAAACTTCCACTGCATCCCTCTCCCCAGATGCCACTCCTGTGCACTCTGCTGCTGCTGTTCAGGAACATGGACCACTATATTAGACTTTTAATGAGTGTGTCCAGACTGTTTGATTAACATTTCCAAAACAATTCAGGACTGTCCAATGCCTGGCTTGTAATAAAATAGAATGGAATTTATAATTTGCATGAAATAGGTAACCTACTCAGTACACACCTTGTGTATAAATAGTTCTTAGAAAATAAGAGGAATGACACTAAACTATTAATGACATCATTCTACTGTGATTTAGATGGTTGGTGTGCACTTGCTGAAAACCATTCTTTCATGTGTGTACCACAAAGCTGAGAGACATCATATCTGAAGACATCATATTTTTCATATCTTTAAGAATCCTCCTCTTCAGTGGTCAAGCTGAGTTCAGTAACTACAAAACTAGCCAGAGCAGTCTTGTCAGTTTCAACTTTTAAAATGTTCAGAGCTATTTTAAGGGTGAAATTTGTAATGCTATCCAGTATCTCTCAAGCACATTGTGACAGCTTAATTAAGTAAATAAGGAGACCAGACATTGGGTGATCCTTTTCTTGACGGTCTTTGATAAGCTGTTAATGGACAGTAATATTTTCTAGCAGAAGGTTAGATTTCACCAGGACAAAGGGGCTTCTGCTTTGTCTTTCTTGAAATAGCAGTTTAAAGACAATATTAACTTTTCTTTTTACCAAACACACATTCCAAATAAAAAGATTTAAAAGCAAAACCAGTGTTTTCAATAATGTCAAATACTTCTGTATCATTTTTTTCTCTAGAATAGCTGATGTCATTTATTTGCTGTTTAAGTTCACTGTTTTGATCTGAAGACACAAAACATCTCTTCATTACAGATGACAGTTGTCTTCAGCATTTGAATGAAATTCCATATCATAACAACTAAACAGAGCTCTTTTCCCCGCTCAAACATTTCCAGGTGTTTTACATTAGAAAACCAGTCATAGCCAACTTCATAAATTAGCTTAAAATGCTACAGTAGTTCAAACAAGTTTTTAGTCTTTCCCTAAAAGTACCCAATATTTTTATGTTCTTGATAAAAATAGATTTCTTGGTGGATAGGAATGAAAACATATTTTAATAATCAACATGGTTAAGGTATCTCAACATTCTGTGCCATAAACTGTAAGTGTCTATGTATTCATAGGCTCTAAGTTATGGAAAGTATTTCAAAATAAAAGATAGTATTGAGAGATAACACACATTGGATCACAGAGCACTTGAAAATATGACAAAGCTTAGTCCGTGTTCTAAGCTATTCTGCACAAACCACGGTTCATCTTCATCCATTATCAAGATCAAAACAAAAACTAAAGTAGATATGTTGATGAATAATAAGTTGTTTGAATAATCATAGATTATGGTACCCAAGGACCACTTAGTTATAATTCTCTAACCTTTTTTTCTTTAAAAAAATCACTTATTATGGTGTCTTAACCCCCAATATTTGATCGTCTCTTCACCTGTCAAGTTTTCTTACTGTTAAAATTTTGAGCATGTAGTGTTATTTTTTCATTCTTTACTATAGCTTTAGATCTTTGTGCTCTTAATCAACTTCTATAACTATTCATTTTTTATGCATTTCCATAATATGTAGTGTTACCTGATGGATGTCGATAGACTGATCTTGAGTCTTCTGTACTAAACTATGTACATTTAGCTCCTTCAGTCCCTCTTCGTGACGTTCCATCAATCTTGTATCTAATCATTATTCTTTACCTTTGTATTTTGTCTGTTCTCTGAATCATCCTTCTGGAATTGAAGGGACTGGAATTTTGTTGACACCATGGCTATGTATATACATTTTAATACAACAGTGGGTTTCTTCACCACATACATGTGTTGCAAATTTGTTTTGTATTTTGTGCACCTGTGAGTTCAGGTTTCCAGTGAATTTATTACTTTCTAAATAAAATACAGTAGCTATCCCCAAATGTGTGTCTGTTTTTCATCTCAAAATATTATGTAGCATTTCAAATTTATTTGTAATTTCATCTTGCTGCATTGTGGCTCACTCTTTCAAATCTCTTCAAGTGACCCAACAATTTGTCTTTCATTCTGAATGATTGATATACACTGGCTTTTATTTTAATTTAGTTTTTGTTGTACTGAAATGCCTGATCAACATAGTTTCATTTATACCTTATTCTAATTTGCTGTGCTCTAGTGTACTTAAACCAGGCTCTGTAAGATTATAATGATGGAGAAAATATAAGTATTTAGAGAGAGTAAAACGTCAAACACTGTCACTGCTGTGAATTCCATTTGATACTGTTCCCCTCTTGGAAGTCGAACTATTAATAATTTCCCTCTGTTCATCAATGTGATTCTTGCTATTCAAATAAGGCTTCATAATGAGTCATCAAATGCCTCTACAAAAGATCTGTCATTGCAACAGACTGCAATACAGCAGATAGTTAATTTTAGCTGAGGTGTTTCTGCAATCAGTTGGCATCCTTCTGAGCAGTTTCGCTAAAAGAGAATAAGGTGGCATTATCATCCAGTTGGAGATACAATTAATGGAGAAGACTATTTAAAAATAAGTTCTATGTTAGTTCCAGAAAGGATAACCATTCAATGTTTTTATTTTTTATTTTATCACTATTAACATATACATTTTCCATACAAGTACTAACATAATTTATCCATAATCTGTATTTGTTCCTTTAAAAAGACACATTTGTGTTTGGTTAATGTTGTCTTGTCTGTATATTTTGTTCACATTCCAAAAATGGCAATCATATGTTATAAAACCTGCTTTATTTTATATGTGGTGATGGTGGAGGAGGGGGTTATTATGTTTGGAAGAACTGGGCTCATCTAATCAATAGAACTTGCAAGAAAAAAAATTAACTTATTAAAATTTCATTAAAGGTAAATTTGTTTAAAATGCCTTTTGTAAAATGTCCATGGATATCTGCCATCCAATCGATGTCCAAGAAAATACGAGATCCCAAAATTGCAAGTTTAGAAAAAGAAGTATACCTTTTATGTCTCCAGAAAGAAGTGAAGGAACAACAAGATACTAAGTACATGTGCTTGAATGCACTCTTTGGAAAAAAAATATGGGGAAGCATGTCACTTCATGGGAAAGCAGTTTCATTGCCTAGCATCGATCAAATGTACACTGCAGTCCAGTACTTTCTTTTAATTCTTAATTTAAGATTTCTATTTACATTATTGTTGAATAGAAACTAATACAGCCACATTGTAGGTCTCAGAGTGTAGTAAAAAAATATTAAGTGACATCAGGCTATAGGCCCTCTCTTTGCTGACTGGAATTTTCAGCTGACATTGGCCATATTAAATGGGCAGAACATTGCAACCTGCATCTTCCTCTGGAACTGAAAGATTACGAAACATCTGTCAAGCAGATACTATCTCAGCTTCAGGATTATGGTATATGCATTTTGAAATATTTGCAGAGTCCTTACTTTCTCTTACTTTGTTATAGCATAGTATTTAATTAGGCTTATAACAGGAATATTTATTCTGAAGGGATAGTATTCAGCAGTGTTTATTTGGTTTGAAACTTCCACAGATGTACTGTCCCAAGTCTTTTTCCCTATAAATGCATCTACTTTCTGTTTAAAAAGCATGTTACTGACAAACATGACTAATCTTAAAGAATTATAATCACATACAGTGGTCCTCCTTAAAAAGTCAAGGTTTACCAAATCAAAGTATATGAGATACTATATTACTTAGTATTCTCAGAATAGAGAAAATTCTGCAATGCCTCGGATGCTTTACTATGATAATGCTTGGTAAACTATTTTAAATCATTTAACCTAATAAGTAGACATGAAAAAAACACTGTACTGGCTATATATTAAGATTAAGTATAGAGAAATATTTCTAAGCGATCTGTTTAGCCCATATGGGTGACATAACTGAGAACCTAGTAAAAAGAAGGGCTGAAAAGCAAACCCTTAACAGGAGAGACATTGACTTTCAAAATACAAATGAGAAGCCATATCCAACTGTCTAGCACTTCATAAAGTATGAACAAATCTAGTTCAAACAACTCTAGGACTGAGTCTATGCAAAGATATTTATTGGATCCTTCTCCACCAACTGAAACACCCAAGATTCAGTGTGTGATTTCCCCCTCTCCCCGCCCCCATCCCCTACCCCAAACTCCTGTACTATAAAATCCCTATACTATGCTATCTGGCTAGGAAGAGAATAGAATAGGTCAGCTGTCTAAAACTGAGGGATATGATGCATGAGGAGGGGGATAATGTTAGAGGAATAGTGGCTTCAGTTTTTCTGTCAAAGGCGGGGGATTAATGAAACTTTATGTACCCCAGTTGCGGTCATGTCAGAAGCTGAAAGGTCCCACTTTTCTAGAAGGCTCCAATTACTGTCACCACAAAACTTTTTCTTCACAAATCAGTCAATTCTCCACATCATCCAGCACTGGAGTTAAGTTGTAAATAGTTCACTAGCTTCTCTGATGGCTTCTTTGTGGCATCTAGGTTTGGCATCATTTTCTTAACGAGCCCTGTTGGAAAATCCTATATAGTCTGAACTAATGATGTTTTAAAACAAATATAGATAACACTTGCCCTTGGTTAGAAAAAAAGAATCTCAGAGGCTGAGAGTGTAAGAAACTAAAAAAATCAAATGATTCTAGGATATTGACGTAATTGACCTAAAGTGAATACAGACAAGGAAGCACAAGGTACACTAGCATTGGGCTAGCATAAAATGTAGAAAAATGACAAAAATTAAATGCAAACATTGATATTGGCAAATTCTAAATTATAAACCTGTAACATTGTGAAGCTAAGATAAAATTCCTTTAAAAAAAGAAAAGAAAAGGGGATAAAAGCCATTGCTAGTAGTCACAGTTTATCAGAAATGTACAGATTTCTGGCTTCCATATTGCTGTAGCTAGCATTTTCCTGTGGCTCTATGCAGGCTATCTGCAATGCCAGTTCCACTAAACGCCTTATATTTGATGTGTATAGTTTGCAACAGTGAATTATGCAAAAAGATATACAGTTCCCTTAAAGTTTAGTGCATATTAACTGTTAAAACCAATTAAAAATGTTAACAATGCTAGCATATTTTTCAACAAACTTAAAAGGTCTTGCTGCCATATGTGTCGGAAAAGGGACATATGATAATTTGTGCTCTGATTCATATTCAGTTCCCTCTTTATTTTTCCAGCACCATTTTGCCCCATTTGAGGGATAAAGGTGAAATTATGTTTTACCCCTCGTCTGTCCAAATTTGAACTGGGCACAGAGTAAAAATGGAAGAAGCATAAAGGTGCATATGGAGAAGAGAAGGGTGGAAAATGTGCTAAAATGAATGTTGCCCTCTGACCTAAACCCTTGTCTTGTAATACCCTGAAGGAGGATTATAGAATGCAAATGTGTGTAATTGCAATGCTCCCAATTTCAATACTAGTCATCCTATGTCTTATTACACTAAGTAACTGAATTAATATACACTTGACACAACAAAACGTCTGTCCTTCAACTATTTCCTCCATGTGATGGAGGGCCTCTAGCAGAAAGTTAGTGGTAAGATAATGTGGAACCCCACCTAGCAAAAATGCTGTTTTATTTCCTAGCTGCTGCAGCCTGGCATGGAATATGTCAGTGTTGTCAATTCATAGCTGTGTCAGAAAGATAAAATGTGTTTGATCATAATTTTTTTACTGAGATGCTATCTCAAGTGTTTCATGACTGTATTTTATTTTGTGTTTTTGGTGGGAGAAAAGGAGGAGAGATGAGAGTGGAAGGGTATGCTGACAAATTAAGAATAATGTAACTTTCTTACGTTCCAGGATTTTTTTAGGATTCTGGTTTTAATATAATTTGATCCGGCTTTGTAATGGTGTTGTTGGCTGGAGGACACTACAGTTGAGTTGACAATTTAGTTAAGTGCCTATGCTTTTATTTAAATGACATAATTGATCAGAATGTTTAAAATTTGAGATCAGCAGTATTTTAAGTTCAGACAGGCTGATCGTGTAGGGTCAGTACAATGCTCGTGTTCACCAAAAGAGTGGAAACTATCTGCTTTGTGGAGGTGTTGAAGAGAACTAGTTGTTCTTATGCCTCAATTTGCTATGACTTGCAGATTTGCCTGTTTTATAAATTATGTTTACTCTGATGCTCACTCCCATGTCTAATTTAGCCTAATCATTGCCATCTTTCATCTGTCTATTTTAATCTTTCTCTGGTTATCTGCCTCAATTCCTTCTTAACAATATCTCTTTTTTCTGTATTATTTTACATTTTTGGTTCTTTTGCTTGTCTTGTGGCTCCTCCTCACCATTCCCTACTCTGTAAAAGGTTATATGCTGCTTGGAGAAAGGGGCAACCCCTGTTAGCATCATGGGGCTGTATCACATATTCTTTCTGCTTATCATTGAATCAGAGGAGAAAAGTTTGGGCCTTTGAGTTGCTGCTGCTTGAGCCTTCAGCCTCCTGGGACATCAGTGGGAGCAAGGATGGAAACTGGTTGGATGATTCCTTGAAAGCCATTGCTTTACCCACAGCCACAGATGTACCTTTGTCATAGGGATGGATAGAGAGGAAGGGTGGTCCAGTGGCGAGGATGTTAGCCTGTCCCCACTCTGCCATGAATAGGCTTGGCAGAATTTGATTTTTAATCTTGAGGAATAACTTAGATGTTTATATTTAAACATTTTTTTCAGTAGTGTGGGAAATTATAGTGTATGTCTGAAAATAGTGGGGTGCAGACAATAAAGACAGTAGATGTTGAGATTCAAAATGTCAAAGCTTTATAACTGTTAAACAAATTGTCAACATCACATCAAAATATATAAAGTAAATATCTTAACTCAAACTCTAA